>JAHMML010000013.1:1649281-1742026 GCA_020341155.1 Eciton burchellii | reverse complement strand
ATATTAGCATATCTGTCATTTTTATTCTGTTTATTATGAAGTAAACGTCGTACATATCAGACTGCTAAATCTTAATGATCAGAAATGATGTAGACGAAAAAGAACATAATGGAGTAGATATTACTCCTGATCGGCCTATTTCATGCCCAGTTTACATTCTGCGATAGGTCGTTGTAAAATAAATAGTTCTACATATCGTGTATTTGATGTAATTTAATTTGGATGAGGCATTTTCGAAGTTTCATTTAAATTCCGAAATTTGCTCCCGAAACGAATTAAATGACTCTTTAATTACGATAATCCGACTTGAATTAAGTGTGTTTGAAGTATACTTGAGAACGAATTTTTGTGGAAACCGTTTGTTCCACGTTTTCGTTCTTACTGTTCTTCTCTAAAGTGGTTTTTGATATGAAACGAAAGGATATCGTGTTTCCTTTCAGGAAATCCGCGATAACAGGTTTCATGTCATGTATTCGTGTTCGTAAATAGAGTGATTCATCAGGATGTGACATTTTACTAGTACGTTATCATGTCTATTTCTACATTATCTTTTTCGTATGAAATATTGTGCGATATCTCGCGTTCGACAAATCGCATATTGCGGCTAGGATTAGTTCGTTTTAGGAGCATGTCGTTCTAATATTTAGTAGTCATAACTACGTTTTGCTAGTTTCTTAAATTTAAAATAAATTACTCTATTTGTTGTGTATCTCCATATTTTGTGTCAGTAGAAGAGCTTTATGGCGGTTCTTTTATTCGTCTCATTTTATCGGTGAGACAAATTTAAGCAACAGTCGTTAGTTTGATGCACGTTGGACCATATTTATGAAAAAAAATGAAAGCATGCAATGCTTGATATTGCGAGATATTTCGAAAGAGATATTTAAAAATTACCTCCGTTACGTTGAATCATTCCATACATATAATTGCAGTGATATTTCGAAGTTAGCAGATTTCTTCAATACGTTTAAAAAATATAGTTCAAAAACAATTGCGTTGCTAAAAATATCGCATATGTTATTTATCGTACGAACTATCTTAACATTTCTTATACCATTTTCTCTTTTAGTTTTTCTAATGTTGTTCGATGCTACAATCAACAAGAAAAGAAGATGTTGCGCTTAATAATTTTCTTATAGTCGTATTAATAGGCATCACAAAACTAGTTTAACTTGCTGCTCGTTTTCAGTCTGCGTGTTTTAAAAGATGTGCTGAATTTATTTCTTCAGTTTAGAGTTACGAATCGCAAAATTAAATTAATTATTCCAACATCAAAATAATTACTGTAATACTTAATTACTCCATGCTCCAACATTGATTACTCTAACATTGATTCCGTTTTACATATTTCTTTTTCTCTCTCAGTGAGATATGTCATCGGTTTTTGCGCGCTGAAGTTTTTTCGGAACTCGTCACGTAAACGTGCGCATGTCGGAGTATTCACTCGTATAATAAGCATCTCTATGCATTTAACAGAGATTTACAATTGTATTACTTCATACAATAATAAATCATATTTCGAAAAAATAATGCAAACTTGTGCAAGATGAAATAATATTGTACTATAATTAATGCCCGAAATTTTTTATAAACGAAGATTTGCTCAAAGTATTCTTTTCAATTACCAATTCGTGCTATTTATGGCACATCGTCTTAAAATCAGACAACTGCTGTTGCAGCTACTTTTGCATACTCGGTTGAGTGAATACTAAATAAAAATTTAACCCTATATATATATATATATATATATATATATATATATATATATGTATACATAATATATTTATTAAAATTATGCTTTAAAAATAGATGCTTTAAAGAAAGATATTATAAATAAGAAAAATTTTTTTACGATAAATAATATAATATAGCATGTGTGCCATGAAGAGAGATAGAGGGAAAGAGAATTATATTTACGATTTTAATTCCGGTAAGATTACAATTGCAAAATGTAAAGAATACATGTATCTATTTATTATTTTAAATTCAATATATTTATTTAAAGTACATATTAAAACCTATTCAAAAAATGTGATGGAAAATGTTGGATGCTTAGTAACCAAGTGTAATGTTATAATATTAAATAAGTTTTATAATACTAAATAATTATCTGCAGCAATCTTTTTAGTATTATCCGATTTTATTATATGTAAACATATTATTTTGATATCATATGATGTTTTAAGGTCAAGAACTAGAAACGAATTAAAGCTTTAATTTGCCGTCATTTTCGATCAACTATCGTTGCAGCTTCCGAAGTGGCTATTCATTAAAGTGATTATGATTATTATTATCCAGAGGAATAAGATTTTGCTTCAAATTTGATAACATCAATTTCATCTTATGCTTGTGTCTCTTTGCGTGTTACATCTTCAGATGAAGTTTTTCCATTTTGCAGCTTTTGTTTAATGGTTTTTTGCCTCTTCCTGTCAAAATATAATTTCCGATCAAATCTTAGCGTAGTCTACAATTAATCTTAAGTGACGTTAAAGTTGGCCACAATTAATTTTATTTATATATAAAGAATAAAGGAATAAAAGAATAAGAGTAACATTCTTCCTTTCCCCTCTCACTCTTTCTCTCTCAATCTCTCTCTCTCTCTCTCTCTTTCTCTCTGTTTAATGTTTTTATACGAAACATTGTTCTATGGAAGAATGTTACATGATTCTATGAAAAAATATACACGGACATGCTAAACAGATAGTAGTCTCCATTTTTTAAAATAAATTGGAATAAAGTTATATCACCTTCCGTAAAAATATAAAGCTATGGCCACCCCGATGATGATTAGTATTATGGGTATAATCCATTTTTCGTGATACATCGATGGAACCTCATCGCGATCATCGCGAATCAATATTTTGAGTATGTTCTGTTCGTTGTAGAAACTTTCATTACCCTCAGCAAGGATAACTATTATTTCATATAATTCCTTTGGTTGTAACGGGCAATTCTTGGTCTTGCCATAAAATTTATTGTCCCCAACAATAAATAATTCGCCAGCTAACTCTTGAGTCTGTCAAAATTTGTGTTGAAAATAAGTTTGAATTACATTCAATATACGCATCCAGTATGTATACATATTATGTCTGTTGCGCGTATACACATACATATACACGCTTATGTAGACGTAACTATTACAACTTATTTCTCGTTCAGACGTTTCACGAGTATAATATGTCCTAATAAAATCGTTCGCATACCGGAAGTTCAGCGGCCTGCCAAGCGTCATCGTTCACCTTTATCCCTGCTCGCAGTCGTAGATCCTCGGGTATCTGCATATTCTTGCAGAATCTGTCTCCTGGAGGTCCTTTTATTACGATATGTATCAAGCTATTCTTCGTATTGTTTGCAACAGTCGGTATATTCAATAATACCATCGTACCATCGTTGATCTCGTAATTTAAGTGACCGTTAAATTTTAACGTTGGAGGTGTTTCAAACGTCACGTACACTGTCTTGCTAAATTTCCATGCATATGTTATAGCCTGAATGCCGATATTATATTGCGTTGAAGGGAACAAATATAATTGTTTGCTATAATTGGCTGCGTAACTTGTCACTGCGAATGTGATGTTGGTGCACCAAGTATCTCCTACTTCGTGGAACTTTTGCAGATTTGTGGAAATTGGACATATCTCGATGCGAAATTCTTTCAGAGAATTACCTGTTTTCCAGGGATGAGGCCATTCTAGATACGCGATGCTATTTTTGAGAACGATAACAGTGAAATTAGGCATGTCTGGATCTAGAAGAACAAATTTTTCTTCATAATAAGTCCTGAATCGAGACGATCAATTTAATTTAAGATTTTCTRGAAAAATCAAAACAGATCGAGAATTCAATTCTCGAATTGAATTACTCCAGAAATTACTCCTTCATACAAATCATACTTGTATTATATAGCATTGTTGCAAACACCGGAATGCCTGTTTGTATAACATCATCGTCATATGACACAACCTGCAATATGCATTTGTTGTATTATGCAAATTTTATATATCTAGATATAATTTTATGTTCATTATTCCATTCTATTATACATGCTTTTTAAAAATATCGAGATTGCTATTTTCTCACTTGAAGTTTTAATTTTCGACCCTTATAAGGTGCTTGAATGGATCCGCAAATGTAGTCATTCCATAAGTTACATCTTTTATTTAATTGAACGTTAGTAGTAATACACTCATCTGTGCTACATGATTGAATACGATAAACACGCAGTATCCCGTTGAAAGGTGAACTTTGCCATCTCAAATATATGATAGGAGGATATTGACGATCGTCAATTTCATAGACTTCCAATTTGGTCGCTTTTAGCGAAGCTAATATTATTTAATAATTTAATTTTTTCATATTTGAAGGAAAAAAATTTCAAATAGAGAAAGAGAGAGAGAGAGAGAGAGAGAGAGAGAGAGAGAGAAAGAGAGAGAGAGTGTGTGTATATGTACTACAGAAACCGTATATTTTCTGCAGGCATAACCTATAATGTTTGTACATATATTTCCTCACAGGCTGGATATATTATTTTAAGTAATTATACATGAATATTGCTTAATTAAGAAACAGATCAATTTAGTATTTATTGCTCACGTTTAGCACAATCGGGTCCCATGTAATCTGGGAAGCAGCTGCAGTTATTTTCATCACAGATTGCACTTCCTTTGCAGTTATTTCCAATACAAATTTGATTATAAGAAATCGAACATCTAGGTCCGAATCTACCTTTAGGACATCCGGCATCATCTAGAAATTTATGAAACGTTCTGTATCTCAGAGAGATTTTGCATACATCTATAGAGTTTATGAAGAAAAACGCTGCATTATCTGTTTTGGTTCTAAGAGGATATTATGCATAACAATTTTTAGCAATCACCCATATTTTCTTTGGCATCCGCTAAAGCATTCACGACAAGATGATCGTCGTAAAATAATTTCTGGCATGCCACATCTGGCCATGTAGTGTTATCTTGTGCATTAGAGAGTACGGTACTTCCTCTAAGAGATCCTGAAAAATAATAATTAGTTACATATGGAGAAGATTTGTCTATTCAATGAGTTTGTTATGATTATTTGATGAACGCATGTAACCGTGTAAATAGCTGATATTAATGGACGTAAATTTATAATATTAATTTAATTAATACCATTTCTGGGACATTGGCGAATATTCGTTACTGCCCACAACGGATGGGAACTCCTCGAGACTAACACAGATCTTAATTCCATTATCGCACTGTTCTGATCAGTTAAATGTTCAAYAGTGACGAATTGCCATGTGGGTAAATCATGCGTTGCGGTAGAGGAACCTTTCAGCCTAAAACTTTTCATCTTTTCATGATGGGTGCCATCATAYAGCGTTATATTTACATCGCATTTTGCGCAGAGACCAATTAACAATTGTATGCATATCGTTCTATCGTAGACTTGGAAAACCGGACTCGTTAAAGCTGCATTCACAGTTTTTGTATGCAGGAAATTGTCTGAAAATCGTATTTAACCGTGCGAATGATAATTTTTTTATCTTATGCGGACTCCATTGCGCAAATTTGATTCCGATTTTGGTAGGGCTTCGGTGCTTACATATGTGAAATCGGTAGAACATAGGACTCATGCTGCTAATAAAGGCGTATGAGCTCTTCGAGCCATTCGTTTGTTCTTTATCTTGATATCTCATGAAGACATCATTGTTGGCAGCGTCGTAAACGGATATATTTCGAGTTACAGAGTCCCACATGATGAGAAAGGTTCTCCATTCAGTCGGTGACAGTGGATTATGCTATATTAATTAACAGTTATCTTTAAATACAAGGTGACGTGAATGTACGTCAATTTGCGTGAATTTATGATTCCTGAAGATTGTAACAAATAATCTCATGACTATAGTGTAATTTTTTTTCCCAGTTATAATCTGCGGCCGAATTTCGCGTCTCAATTGTTAGCATCAGGTAATACTAAAAAGTAATGCTTCAAATATCCTGAAAGAAAAGAATATCTTACATTGTAGGTGATCATCAGTTTGTCGCATTCAGTTTTACGCTCATCGCCTTCCTCCGATATTCCTTTTGCACATTTTCGTATAGCCGATTTCGAATTGTTCCAGGCGCCTATTATAATCCAATAGCAAAAGTCTTGTTTAACTGTCGGGCCGTAGCAAAGTATTACATCCAACTCATTGAATTGATTTCGCACTGAGAGCGAGAAAGCTTTAGCGTTTTTTAAATCTATATGATGGTTCAGACCATGGAAACTTTCGTTTTCGGCAAACTCTGAAAAATCCAGAACACATTTCTGGAAGTACGATCTCAAAGATACATCTCATATATATTTTAGTATTTTGTAGCGTCCTCTTTTTATATATTTAAATGTATAAAATTTATAATAATTAGTAAATTTATAATAATTTTTTATAATATATGCAACTTTACCTTCCCAACGCTGATCAAATACCGGTCCCATTGGAGTTTTTAGGGAATCTGTGAACTTCCATTTTTCCGTGTCCCATGATTTCCAGCAATTATCGGACTTATGCGTCATTTTGCAATCTATCTCGCTTTTGTCTGGCTTAGTATCATTGTGGAATAGCACATTGTGAAATTCTGGAATGATRCGCRTTWATAARCACGCGACWATCATCGCAARATTGCTGTTTTAGATCGAAGTGTTTTGCGAATGTATCAAGAGAAATTAATCGAACCTTAATAAGTTCTCGATATGGCTCGTAAGTTTGATACATAAGTGTGATAATCGGAAATAATTTATGATCGAAATTGCATGAACGCTATACTATGTTATTGTACAAGTTTACGAGGACACTTTTGTCCATCGATACTTACGCGTTTTGGGTGTAGTCAATGAATCTTTCGAGATYACATCGTTCCACACAAGAGCACTGCCATCGTCTTCTGAGAGACAAGTTAGCTTTCTTTCTGTCGCACTATTCACTTCACGTATTATAGTCAGTGTTCCAAAAACATTTGCTACTTGACTCGCAAAGAGAAAACATATTAGCATATCTGTCATTTTTATTCTGTTTATTATGAAGTATATATCATAAACGTCGTATATATCACACTACTAAATCCTAATGATCAGAATGATGTAAACGAAAAAGAACGTAATGGATTAGATATTACTCTCGATCGGCTTATTTCATTGCTTGATCAGTTTAGAATCTCTGCGATAGATCGTTGCCTATAGTAAACAATTCTACGTATCGTGTACTTGATGTAATTTAGTTTGAATGAGGCATTTTCGAAGTTTCATACAAATCATGAAATCTGCTCTCGAAACGAATTAAGTCGCTCTTTAATTACAATAATCCGACTTGAATGAAATATGTTTGAGATATACTTAAGAACAGGTTTTTGTAGAAACTGTTCCGCGTTTTTATCCTTACTATTCTCCTCCAAAGTGGTTTTTGATATGAAACGAAAGGATGTCGTGTTTCCTTTAAGGAAATCCGGAATAATAGATTTCACGTTACATGTCATGATAGAGTGATTCATCAGTGATTCATGTGATATTTTATGCGTATTGGATTTTATATATATTTTATAATATATCCTGAGACCTTGTGATATATCTTGTATTCGACAAATCGCACATTGCGACTGAGATTATTTCGATTTAGAAACATCTCGTTCTTATATTTAGCCATAACTTCGTTTTGCTGGTTTGCTAAATTTGATATAAAGTACTCTAAGTGTTACTTTATTTTAGTTGAAGATCCTTATGGCTTTTATTTTATTCTTTTATTCTTCTCTTTATCCGTGAGATAAATTTAAGCAACACTCAGCTTGATGCACGTTGAACCATATTTATGAAAACGGATGAAAGCAATGTATATTGGTTAATTTAAAATTATTCAAATATCCAAATATTTCAGAATTATTTTAGCAACATTGAATCATCCCATTCATGTAATTGCAGTGACGTTTCGAAATATGCAAGTTTCTTAAATATATTTATTTAAGAAATTGTAGGAGAAGATCAGTTGCGTTGCTAGAAATATCGCATAAATATCGTTAGTTGTTCTACTAACTATCTTGACTAACTATCTTTCTTATTCTTTTTTTTAGTGTTTATAATTTTATGTAATATTATTGCCAACGAAAGGAGAGAATGTTATGTTTAATAATTTTCTTATGATTGTATTAATGGGCACCACGAAACTAGTTTAACTTACTGCTCGTTTTCAGTCTGCGCGTTTTGAAAGACGTGCTGAATTTATTTCTTCAGTTTAGAGTTACGAATCGTGAAATTAAATTAATTACTTCAACATCAAAATAATTACTGTAATATTTAATACTCCAATTACTTCAGCATTCATTTCGTTTCACGTATTTCTTTTTTGGCTCTCTCAGTGAGATATGTCATCGGTTTTTGCTCGCTGAAGCTTTTTCGAAACTCGTCACGTAAACGCGCGCGTGTTGGGGTATTCACTCGTATAATAAGTATCTCTTGTATGCATTTAACAAAGATTTACGAAACGGGTTGCATTACTTTCCAAAATAATAAATCATATTTCGAAAAAGAAACGCAAACTTATGCAAAATGAAATAATATTGTGCTGACGAAATTCGTCACGTAAACAGTGCGCGAAATTTTTTCCAAGATTTACCCGAAATATTCTTTCGAATTATGGCTCATCGTATTAACATCAGACAGCTACTATTGCAGACTATTTCAGCTCAATGTAGTAAATAAAAATTTAATGACTGTAATGTACATGATATATTTATTGAAAATATATTTTAAAAGACGAGATGAAGAAAGGTATCATAATTAAGAAAAATTCATCTATGATAAGCAGGACGTTTTACGAGTATTATGTGTTCTGATAAAGTCATCCGCATATCGAAAATTCAGCGGCCTGCCAAGCGTCATTGTTTATCCCCAATCTTGCTTGTAAGTTTTCAGACACTTTAGAATATCCATCGTAGAGTTCGGGCCCCTTTCACGACGATGTGTATCATGCTGTTCTTCGTATTGTTTGAAATAGACGGTATATCCAGTGAGATTATCGAACCGGACGGCGTATATTTTAGATGACCCTTGAACTTTAAGATAGAAGGTGTTTTGAACTTCTCGTATATTACTTTGCTAAATTTGCCGACGTATGTTACAGCTTGATTGGTAGCGACGTAGTATGACGAGAAATGCAGGGACAATCGTTCGCGATAATTGCGCGATAATTATAATTTGATATTATAGGTTCGATATTGATTGGCAAAGCGTGATTCCTCGGAAGTTCACTTCCTTCGAGCAACCTCTGCAGATTTGTCTGCAGATAGATATATCCCGATAAGAAAGTTCTTCAGTAGACTACCCGTTTTTCAAGAGTGGCCCTAGTTCCATTGCACTGTTATCGAGAACCGTAACAGTGAAATTATCGGGTTACCCCGGCATTGAAAGCATCACATTTTCAGGGTTCATATGAAACATGTAGTCGCAGCAATCGCTGACTCGTTGTAATCTTTTATAGAAATTCTTTCAAGCATCAGATCCTGGAAACGTTATCATATTTCACGTAAATCATATGCGCATGCAGGGTGATAAAATGTGAATACACGGTGATCACAATGACTTATTCGCGAACAAAACATGAAGAAGAAGAAGGATGCACTCAACGTAGCAAAGAGATCGCGAGAAATAATAACATGTATGGATGATGTCAAGACTTAATCGCAGGAGAGTCTGTAATGCGATTGATCTTCATAAACATTTCACAATTGTAGTGTTAACAAAATCCCCCATCAGCCAGAATGTTTGGTTCGTAAACGTTCACGTTATACACAATCCGCGGCATACGTTCATTGTCTAATCTCTCTTTGTGACGTCGCATGATTCGTCCTCATTTCTGTGGAAACATTTCGTATGTCGTTTTCTTACCTCGATCATTTGAGTATCGCTGAATCGCTCCGCAGATATAATTGTTCCAAAGGTCACAGTCGGCGTTTGATCGAATCTCGACAAAAGTACATTCGTTTCTGCCACACGATCGGACATGATAAACAGCATCCTGTTGAGAGTCAACAGGACATGAACATTGCCACCTAAAATTTATGGCAGCGGGATTCTTACGGCCACCAGTTTCGTAAACTTTAAGATTGATTACGCTGAACTATCGTTTCCATTATATTCGAGAAAAGAGTCGTCAAGTAGCATGACGATGACACTGATTTTTATCTTTCGACGGAGTCTCAAACTATTCTCGAGAAGAGGAATGATTTTTTAAACTTGTTGCGGATTTTACTACGTAAAGTCTTGCCATGTATCGTTCAGCTCTGTGAATTTTTTTTCAGGACAAGTAGTAGTTGGATGTGTATGACGGTACAATACAAGTTTTTGATGTCCTTGCTAATTCCGTGTATCTTTGCGTGTAACGCTCCAGCAATCATCCTACAGTCTGCAGGCGGTTTCCACATCATGCCCCAATCTTGCACATTTAGATTGCTATACATGTTGCTACAAGATAATTGGTTCCTTTAATTTGCTGCTGAAGACTCTTAAATATACGCACATAATTTTTTTATGTAATGTAAAATTAGCTGTGAGATACGTGTAGCAAATGTTGTATGATATTATTGACACTTTGAAACGATACTTTGATATTCATTCATATTTGATAATAAACTTGTCCGTCAACTAGATCAATACGAAGAGTATGTGTATCGCGCGACATGTGTATCGGAGATAAAAATTTTTTCTCGATTTATGAATTAATTATTATTTATTATTTAATCACTAATGTGTCGGAAGTAAAAGCTTTATCTCGATTTAGTAATTAATTATTAATGTATGGGAAGAAATTTTATCTCGGTTTATTAATTAATTACTAATAATGTCTTTACAACAATCGCCCATTGTTTTTTTTTCAATTATGTTTTTATTATATTAGCATGCTTCGCATGCGTGAAGCAATCTGAGCTCGTTGACGGTTTATAGGTATTAATTAATTAAAGCTACATCAAGTTTCGTTCACGCTTCATTTCAGCATTAACCGCAATAAACAATGATAAAATATGCGTGTATCAGATTCCTTCGTTTTAAAGCTGATCTCTTCGGGCGCATTGATATATCGTGAATTGTCAGCAACGACTTTGACATTGTACGCGGCCTACGAATGTAAATTTTGGATCGTGATTCAATCGTTCGTCGAATATGTACTGTTGGTTACCAACGAATCTTCACAACCATAATATCTTTCAATCTGGGATAGGAAGCACCTACCTAAGCGGGTGCTTTCAGGGAAATCTGTGAGGCACTATTTCTCTGTGATTTTAAGTCATCGTCTTCCCTCATTCTGCAATCTGTTTCTCTTTTGTTCGCGTCGATCCGCGTCACATCATAAAATTCTGAAATAATGCATGCGTATCCGCACGACAAGATCGCGACAATCGCGTGACCGCTGTCATCTAAATGTTCCTCACAAACGTTGCGTTTAATGGGAATGAAATAAGCAACGGCAGTAAGCTCCCGCTTAATAGTTGATAACTCGCTTGTAAAACATGGTAGGAAAGAAATTCCTGTAGGAAAGCTTGTGCGCGTGTTTTGTCGGTGCGCGACTGTGAGAGTGAGAGCAATTTTAAAACTCGCGTTTTTTACCTGACGCTTCGATTCTCTCGAGATTATGTCATTCCACACGAGAGCACCGCCGTCGTCCTCTGAAAGACACGTTGGTTTCCTTTGATTTGCTTTACTCAGTTCGTTCATATTACAGTCACTTCTCCGAAAACACGAGATATTTGATTTACGAAGAGAAGGAGCACCGACGTGCTCGCTGTCATATTTTTCATTGCCGTCATCGAGCATGCACGTCATCTTGATGAACTTGATCGTCGGGAGTGAAACGGACGAACTGCGATACAGCGAGATAAATATCGGTACATCGAAATAGCTTGTTTCGTATTGTTATCGCGATTGTAAAGCTGCTGAAATGATTGCGTGAAAGCAACGCATAATTTTGAATTAACGGAAACACTTGTTGAGAGATCGCGATCTCGAAGGACGCAACTCGCACTTCAATCACAGTGTTTTGACCGAAAATAGAAATAAATTCTAAAGCGACCTGCGCCATATTTATGCTTCGTGTTACTGCAGTGTTATAATTGTTACAAAGGGAACTGTGCTTCCTTCCAAGGAAAGCTGTGAAGGAAGATTCACGCTAAAATTCTATATTCGCTAAGTGCGAGCGACACATAAAGAAATGATGGTACGGAGATGCTATATATATATATTAGATTTATTCAATTTTTATATTAATACGCGCTATTATATCGCGCCTTAAGCAGGAATCTCATTTTCGGCAAATCGTGCGTTCAGTCCGAATGAAAGAATGTAATTTTAGAAACATTTCGTTCTTGCGAAACATTTTTTTTTATAATTGCTTGCTGATTTATCCTCGAGTAGATTCGTGTTACTCGTCGACAATGAATAGTTTGTCGGTTGAGATACGCTATATTTAACATTGACATTCAATTAGCCGAGGAATTTTCGACAATCAGGATTAACGAGTGAATTATTAAATTTAAAATAATTTAGTCTAATCATTACACGATCTGTCACGTTTTTATTTTCTATTTATTGCGGAAAATGGATATCTCGTTTGATATCGAACTCATCGCAGCTGTTTAGAAAAGAAATACAATATGCACGCGCGGATAATTTATTAAACAAATTACAGAAAATAACACATTCAACGTTACTTAGACAGTAAAACAGAACTCGTCCATTTTAGATATGTTACATGTAAAAATTCAACGAGACTTCCGAAGATCCTCTTCTCACTTTTCTTCAGAGATAGATCTGTTACAAGTAGCATCAATACATCGATACATCGATCATACTAATATTAGCATTGATGCCACACAGCTCGGTCGATTAGTTTTGTCTCGTCATTTCGATCTGATTATCGATATCGCGGTCCGCACGTTCTCGAGAGGACGTTCTGCCGAGCTCATTTGTTCGATTCGCCTCCGAGGCGCGAAATTAAATTACCTGCTATAATGTCCTGCAATGGTAGCGTTCCATGCAATGACACGTTTTCATCCTCGCTCTCGCCGCTCTCGGACGGTCGATGTTCTTTCGGGAGCACCTCGTATACACGCACGTAAGTCGTAAGATCCCGTAAGAGCCTCTCGAGTTCATTTCGCAGAGACTTAATAAACGTTTTACGCCCCCGGGGCGGATTGCGATGCTTCTCATAAGTTACACCCCCGGGGAGGTGCAGCGCGAGCTCGCACAATGTGAAACAATATCGTCCGGCTGTGCGCGCGCCCCAAATTTCAGACGGCGAGCCGTTCTTCCCGGAGTCCGAGGGCTCCGCTTCCACCTAGGGGGCGGAGGGACAAACGAGGGTGACCGTGAGGGTGAATGGAAACGCGCGCGCGGAGACGGCGAATTTTCTCGCGTCGTCCAATTTCGTAGCAACGAGAAGGAGACGAGCAGCCGCCTGAGCAGGAGGGTCGGGCCTGCAAACGCGCCAAGGAGAGTAGTAGGAGGGTAAAAACCGTGCGGAGCGGCGGGGGAGGGGCGGAAGTGGCCTTGTCAATCGTTGAAAAGCCGTGCAGCGCCCGGGCAATCTCGCAGGGGAGGAAAATCAGGACGATTCCTCGAGTCAGTATATTCGTCCGCTCTTCGTCCCGCTCTCGCTCTTCCTTTCTTTCATACACATACACACATACAGACACATGTGCGTGTTTGCGCCATTTATATGACGCGTGAGAGAGAAGGGACCGCCGAAGGTGGAATCGCGTGAGCATAACGCAAGCGAAGTGAAAATTGCTCGAGCCGTTCGCCAGGATCGACCCTGCGTGCGCTCTTACATCCTCCCGTTGTCATTTACGGGGTAGGAAGGAGGAGGAGGAAACACGCGGTATTCCTGTACATGCACGTGGACGTTGGCGTCTCTTTCCTTCTGCTTTCTTCTGTCGTGTTTCTTCCATCGAACAGACTCGCTGGTATTCTCTTCCCAGCACAAGATCGGAAACCGGAGAAGGGATGAAGGCTAGTCTCACGAAAGGAGAAATGAAGATTGAAGTAACGCAAAAGTGAATCGGGCTTTGAGTAACGAGCGGTAACCGCGTGATTAAAGTAACGCGAGGGGGGGCAGATTTCTCGTGGCAGTTCGCGGCGAGGGATGAAGAGCCTTCGAGGAGAGAGATTCGATACGGCAATGTAGTCGCGGGGAAAACGTTCGATAGTTTAATCCGTTCGGTTTTTCCGAAGCGCCAGATAAACGCGCCGGATTAGCGGGGTCGCGGGGGGAGGGGCGGGTGAGGGGAACGAGCGGGATAAAGTCGCAGAGAGACGGAGAGGCCGCGATCGGACCCCCGCATGACGCGCCGCTAGAGGAGCGAGGAGCGAGGAACGAATTCGGGGGAAGAATTCGTTAAGGGCGGAGGGGCGAGAAGCTTTTTACTTCGAGCGTCGTTGGGCGACGAAACGCAATTACAGCGACGGATCTCTCCGCGCGTCCAACACGATGCGCGTCACGTAAAGACATTTTGTCAGCGACTGTTAAGCAGCGAGTAGATCCAAGCGGATTGACAGTAGACGAATAACGCGCTTCTCGTCCGCGCGCGCAATTCGCGAGAGCTTCCTTTTATTTGACTGTGCAATCGGCACGAGCGAGTGAGATTCCGCTTGCTCCGAGTAATAGATAAGGAGCTCCCATTTTCCCTTTTTTTTTTTTTTTTCTTTTCTCTTTCCGTGCGATTTATTAACGCTGCCGGACGAAAATAGAAAGCCTTGTTCCCGATACGAGCGTACGAAAATTTGCACCTTTCTCGCTTCTCTCTCTCTCTCTCTCTCTCTCTCTCTCTTTCTCTCTCTCTTCTTCTTCCTTCCTTCTTCATCGACTTCCCCCTCGTAACAGTAGCCCACTTTCTTCGTACGCGCTTAGGAAAGTAATCAAACTTTTTCACCACGCAAATTGCTCCAAGTAGCCGACTACCTCGTGCGCCGGTGATGACGATAGGGGCGGCGAGTGAGAGAGAGAGAGAGAGGGGGGGAAGGGGAAGAGTGCGGGAAGACGAGAACGTGGATGAAAGCGGGATGTGGGGCGTTGGAGTGATAAGGGGCAAATCGAACTCCCGAGGCGGGCGATCGGTCGGCAAAGCGCGCACAATGAAAGAGTAAGTCCGCCCGAGTTGTCCAATACATATTAATGAGTGCCGGCGTGTCCACAAAACTCGACTGCCATTTCGATGTCGGCGATTCTGCGCGCGCGCGCGCGCAGGTCGATGCTTCGCTCGAAGCGGCGCTTCGCTGCCGATTTAATCAGCGGAATTTCGATCTCGGAAGATCGTTAAGCCGGCGCCCGGCTGAAAAGAAATCGTCGTTACGCTGATGACGAAGTGCGCCCCGGTTCCCGATGACGTTTCCCGCCGAGGGCGCCGTTGCTTCCCCGCGACGCTCCCGTGTTCAAATTACCCCGAAGAACGTCGCAGCCGTGACGTCAGCTGCGCGCCCTGCGCGTCCTATATTAAACATGCAAAGTGTCTCTTGCAACGTTAGCGAGCGAATCTCGTTGCCGACAAATTGGGACGCGTTTAAGAATCTGTCGCGCTTCTCTCTTCGGGGGCAGGAACATCGTAAGAACGCCGTGCCGTGACGTTTCGTACGAGCCGGGACGAGGCGTGATTCGAGGGTGCCTGCGGAGGACCCGGCGAATGGCGGGTAAGTCAGGTAAGTCGACTAGAACTGCCTAATGCATGTTGATCAGGCTGGGAACGGCGTGGCTCTCGTTCGTCGCACTCCGGCAGTCGGCCACTCGCCCGAGTCGCTAGAAGGAGAGAAAATAGCTTCTCGGTGCCCTTCGTCGACGATTAACGATGAAGCAGCCGTGGGTCTCCCGCGTCTTCAGGATGCTCCCCGCAATCCGCGTCCTCCGCGAGCTCTCCATCGTCCGCGTGACGAGATGGAATTCGCGCCAGGTGCCCGTCGCGGATTCTTCCTCGTTTTTCTTTTTCTTTTCCTTTTTTTTTTTTTCGTATCCGATCACTTCGCGCTACGCGAACCTCTCGCGTCTGCTCCCCGCTCCCTCCCCCCTCCCCCCTCCCTCCCCTCCCCCGCCTCCGGGAGGAGTTCCCTGGGAGGGCGTTAGAGAGTCGCAGATATCCGAAATACGATCGCGTGTCCCACTAAAGTCCCGCTTTATGGCAAGCGAACGAGGCGGAAGAGCGATTCTCGAGACGATGCACTCGATCCTCACGTTCGTTCGTCGCGATCGTTCCCCGAATTGATATTGGATATATGTAACGCACATATGTACTTCTTTGATTTTATCCCGATATCGAGCGCACGGGCGGCGGCGCTAGGCTTATTCGGAAATTACATTCGTTCCCGGCGGATGTTCCTCTTGCGGATTATTGCCCGCGCTACAACGCCGATCTTTCCCCCTCGACCGCCTCGTGCCCTTTTATTCTTCCGTTCATCGCCTCCTTCCTCCTCCCCCCTCCCCCCTCCCCCCTCTACCCCCTCTCGGATCCTACGGCTTTCTCCCCGGCGGCCCTTCATTTTCCAGTCAAGTTCCGTAGGTGTTCCCTTAAAAGCGCGTCTTAACGGAGAGAATATCACGTCCCTCCTCGCTCCACCCCTGCCACTCCTCCCGCTCCGCCGTTGTCTATAATCCCGCGTAAATCCTTCATAAATACGGTTTATACACCTCTGGATCCCCCGCCCGTCTACCTTCTTTCCCGCGTAATCTACACTTTTGCATAAAGTCCCTGCTGCCCCCCCCCCCCCCCCCGCCCCTATCCGTGAATTATCGATATCGCGTAATCCCACATTGACCCACTTTCGAACGGTGTGTCCGGTGAGATCGGGCGGATTTGTTTATTGGCGATGTAACGTGCAAGTTGGATAAATTAATTGTGCAACGCCGGCGAGCGCGCGCGATGTAACGAAATTAAACGGCAATCGGGGAAACTGCGGCCGACATCGCGACATCGCGAGCGTCCCCGGGTCAGTTTTATTTCCACGCTGCCGATCGCGAGCGGCCGTTCGTTTTATCGCGACGAAGCGTCGTCGTCTCTCTCGTCAGGATCCGTTCGCGTATTATTCCAAATGCGAAAGCAATGGGCGCCACGCGGACGCGCGAGTTCCTCCGGGCGAATTTATTTTCGCGCGCGTCAAATACACGTCACTCGCGTTGTTCGATGCCTCCCCCCGGCCTGGCGAATCCATCGCGAATTAAATCTCCACGGCGCGTCTGAATTCATTCGCCGTCAATCTCCCAGTGTTATTCATTTTAGGCCAAACCACTCCATCACTCCGCGCGCCCCCTTTGGAAATCCGTTTCGAATTCGCGAAGGATTCTCGCCATTCACCTTCATCTTTCCCTTCTTTTCTTCATATATATATATGTATATATATAMATATATATATATATATATATATATATGTATTTTTTTTCGTTATTAACATGCCACCGCCATTTTCGCCCAGGGGAAATTCCCAACTTCTCCCTTTAAACTCGATCTTTTTATGCATTCGTAATTTTCTCCTGAATTCTGAAAAATGTGGGTTATATAAGCGATTTAAATTGCCTTCCGTGCGACGTAAACGTAATAAAAACCCCCGTTTCATATATATATATATATATATATATATATATATATATATATATATCTCCTGAAAAACGCAAAATGGACATATTCCCGCTTTCTCCTCCTTCTCGCTACCTTCTACCCCCTCAGTTGCGCTAAAAGTCAGCTATTTTCGTTCGTTCGTGCAGGACTCGGCGGCGCGACTCCAGGAGCCGTGAGTTATTCGGGTAACTGAACGAGTTGTTCTCTCTCTCTCTCTCTCTCTCTCTCTCTCTCTCTCTCTCTCTCTCTCTCTTTTTCTTCGAGATTGCTCAGGACCAGGAAGAATCGGCGATGGCGTGCAAGAGGAGGATCAGACGAGCGGCGGGAGGGAGGTGCGAGGCGACGAAAAGAGAAGGCTAGGCGTTTCACATGGTAATCCCCTCATGAATATCCTCAAAGAACCACCGCCCCTTCGCCCTCCCGCCCGCACGCACGCCGCAGTTCTCGAGGGAGAGGGAGGAGGGGCGGGGGGGGGGGGGGGGGGGGGAGGTGGAGGAGACAGAGAGGGAGGGGAGGGGCTGTAAGGTGGAAGACGTAGACGTATCACTGCTCGCATTTATACATCCGGCCGGTAATGGGAGCGCGGCGCGGGCAGGAGAGGAAGGGAAAGAAAGAGAACGCGTGCACGGGGTTGGTGGCGGTGTAAGACTCCCCTCTCATTCGATTAGGTCGAGGCAAAAGCTTGGTGACACGCTCGCCCGTCGTAGCCGAGTAATGTGATTAAAACTCCGATGGAGCCCAACGTCAACGTCGAGCAGCTCGCCGCGAGCGAAGTCATATTTCCGCGCGAGAGCCGGGCGAACGCGATCGACGTCAACCGCTCGATTTCTTCGAGCGCCGCGCGCGCGTTGGCGGATGTGAAACGTGATAGAAACGGAGATACCCATCTCCGACTGATACTCTCGCGAGCCGAGTACAGATGATGGACCGGAGCTCGGTGGATTAACGGCGAGAGGCAAGGCGCGATAGAAAATGCGAGGACAGGAATTTTTTGCTAAGAAATTTCGAGGGCGCCAATCTGTGCACCGCTCGTACTTTCGACATTCTGCTGTCAGCTACGAGGACTTGCGGGGCGAGGGGGGTAACGAGCATGCTCTGGCACGAAATTTCTTCTTGGACCGCCCAATCAGCCGATCGACATCAAAAGTATCGCCTGACGGCTATGCTTGATGGCTGGATAACGCCGACAGAGGAGCTTGCGGGCTTCAAAAGCTGCACGCCGCTTCCTCCCCTTCTCCCTACGATGATCCGGGGAGGGTATTCGATTAACGTGCCGGCTCGAGCGTTTCCCGACTCTCGGATATACGGGGCCCCGCGCACGGTGGCCCCCGCGCTCGAAAAATATGAGACGGCGAGAGGGCTGCCCGGGAGGACTGCAAAGAGAGGAAGAGGGGAGCGTGGGGGGGGGACGCACGGGGTGGAAAGCGACGGGCAAAGCGTTCTTTCACATGCTAATCCAGCAGGCAGGCTGCGCTCATGAATACCTATGGTCAAAGCGCGCCTTTCTGTCTCCCTCCCATCCCTCCTCCCGCCTCTCTCTCTCTCTCTCTCTCTCTCTCTCTCTCTCTCTCTCTCTCTCTCTCCGTCGCTATTTTGCCCTCTCGCTCTCTCGTTCTCGCGTTGTATACACGTTGTCCCAAAACTTTCGCGCTTCCTCTCAACCGCAGATGGTAGGAGGGAAATTGGGCGAACTCGCGGTCGTCTCGGTGTCGAGATGTCGTCGATCTGCACGAATCGGCGAAACGCAAGCGGTCCCGCGTGAGCAGAACGAATGAAGCAGAACGAATGGGTAGATCAAACGGGAGCAATTCTTTTGGATATAAGAGTACCGAAAACGCATGCCTCGTTTGACATCAAGCGAGCTTCGTCTTGAGAATATCTCGAGGTATCGAATTAGCGCGACCGGCCGTGGCCGGTTCAATCTCCTCGATCCTTCGCAGAGCTGGATCTTGTTCCGGCAAATCTTGCGGCGATTCGAAACGTAACGTATGATTATGCTACCGTCAGGCTTCTGCACTTAATATGCCACCAGATTTTCTGGGCAATGAGACGTCGCGGTGCGCTTGAGAGTCGCGCGGCACAGCGAGCGAGAAAGAAAGAATCGCAGCAAAAGAAAGGAATGACGTTCGACGAAGCGTCAACTCGCTAACTAAGCCAACCTCTCGCATTTCCATCCCTCCCGCGCGCCTACGAAGGGAACTCTACCTCGCCCCCATCCCGTCCCTCCCCCTCTGTTCTCTCTTTCACCGCGAGATGGGGGCGGCAAGAAAGGGCCCCGGGAGAAATGGCGGCGCTTTGTGTCCCGAATTTGTGCCGAGCCGTTCTCTCCGCGCTCCTTTACGAGCAACGATAAGTCAGGAGTGGCCCTCCGCGCCCTCCACCGCCCTCTCAACCCACGGCCCTTTCCCTACCGTGCCGACCCGCCGCTTCCGCTTCTCGCCTGCACGCAGAATTATCGCGACCGCACTTAGAATAACGCGATCGTATCTGCGTCCGGTTCGACTTTAGCGTTAGCCGTTAAATATTACCCGCCCCTAAAGCGTTCCGGGCGCGCGAGGCGAACCCTCCGCAAGCGCTCCGCGTAGCCGTAGCGCCGCAGAGTGAAGATGTTTACGGCGCTATCTGATGATTGCACGCGCAAACGCGCAAACGTGATTCTGGCCTACTTAAAGTTAGCGCAAGAGCGGAATTGACGCGGCGAACTGCACGCGCGCGCGTGCGCATGCGCGCGACTTTCGGCAATTCGCGCGAGGAGTATCGCGATGAAGCCGAGCTCGTCGAGATTGCTTGATTCTCGGCGAAAGGAATGCGACCGAGGAGCAGAAGGCTCGAAGAGCGATCGAGAGTTGCGCGGAGTTGCGGGAGAGGATAATAATAATAATAATAATAATAATAATAATAATAATAATAATAAATCGGGAAAGGAGGTGATAATTGAATTCTTCAGCTGCAGGCTCCTCCTTGCCTGCTGATCGCGCCTCACCGCTTTATCCAAAATTCAACGATCCCACCGCTGGATTTTTAGACAACCGCGTAATCGAGGTCAACGGAAGGTCGCGGCGCGACCTATTCGAGCTATCGTCGAGCTATCGCGTTACGTCGAGGGCGGCGTGCCGCTGAACTTCCTCGTCCCGAAAATAAGTTATTCACTTACAAAGGCGAAATTTTGGTGGTTCGCTGCCGTCATGGCGGCACATTTAATTGTCACGGCACGAAAATTGGCCTACTCACCACGCGCGCAACTTTCCAGCGTCCCCTCTCCTCCGCCCCCCTCCTCCACCCTTCCGCCCGTTTGTTTCCATGCACGTCCCGGTAATAACGTTGCCTATTCGTTGCTTCGTACTTTATCATGCTTATCCTCGGAGGAATCGCGCCGGGATATAAACGTATGCATCCCTCCCCCTCCCTCCCCTCCCCGCTCCTCGCCTGTCCCATTTTGTCCTTCGCATATCCGCACCGCGCCGGTGTATCCACCGTTGGAGCCGCAGGAGCCGAAAAACGCCGCGGTCGTTCAATTTCGTCCCGCGAGCACCGCGTAATTGGGAGCATGCTCGGCGGGCTCGTTGCCGAGAATTTAGTTTCCGGTATGCGGCATGCATCCGCGTAAGTGTGTGCGCGTCGCGCGGCGTGCCCGCGACGCGGAAAAGGTCGGCTCGGGGCGGAAGAGCGGATGGATACTCGCGCCGGCCGTCGACAGGGAGGAGGAGAGGGAGAGACCGAGAGGCCGAGAGGGTTAAAAGAGGCGGCAGGAGGCGCGGAGAGCTAGCGCAGCGGGGCTCTACGAGGCGACCGTGGGGTGGCGGACACGGGAGACGCGGCGGAGGGCGCGCGAAAGGGATGGCTATCCCACGTGCTGCGCTCCCATGCATAGAGAGGGCTCATGTTTCCCTAATGCGGCCCGATAAATATTTAAGCATAACGTAATCGGTCGGATTATCCCAGGCAAGCGAGACGGAGATACGGCGGAAACCCGCGCGCGCCGAAGAGTGAGAGAGAGGGTGGCGAAGGAACGGAGAGAGCGCAATCCGTAATGCGCTCAAACGTGCAGCAGTTGTCTCGCGAAATGGCGCCTCTCGCAATCCCGCACATACACGTGCGCGCGCCATGCCCGACGACGACGACGACGACGACGATCGGCGTCGAAATTTGTCCGCCGGCGCGTTCTCCAGCCGCGAAAGGCGGCCGCGCGCGACGGCGACTCGTGCGCGGAAACTCGAAGGGCGACGGAGGAAACTTTACGGCCGCCCGGATTGCGCGATGCATATTAAAGAGCACCGCCGTCCCCCATTCCGATCCGGGCACGCGCGCGCTCCCGCGAAGAACGACGACTGCGCCGGAAAGCTGTTCCCGAATTCGTCTCCGCCGTCTCCTCCCCACCGGGGAGGTCCTCCTACCCCTCGCGCCGCTGAAAATTTTGCATCGGTGCATCCGAGCGACGTTGACGAACGTCGACTCTGTGTGTGTCGGGGATCTGTCAGACGGAGAAGAGAAGTAGAATATCTCCTGACGCGGCGCGTCGCGATCTCTCTCTCTCTCTCTCTCTCTCTCTCTCTCTCTCTCTCTCTCTCTCTCTCTTTCTCTTCTGTGCGCATCACTTCAGTCCTGCTTTCCTCTTTCCTTTTCTTTTTCTCTTAATCAAGAAAAAACTTCTGAATAAACTGCGAGGTAGCAGCGCGCAACGCGCCGCGATTGTCTCGTTCCGATTCGGCAAATCCGCTCGATTCGAGCGCGCACCTGATTAACCCTTCCAGCTGACCCGCGGGGGACACGCATACGTGTGACACGTTCTATCGCGTCCGGTACGCGAGCAAAAATTACGCGTCGCCCGTAATCCGGCGGAGAGGGGAAGGGGCTAATCGCCGCGGACACGCGGCGGATTGTAAATCGTACGGTCGACATTTCCAATTTTGCGAGCGCGAGAACGCGCGCGCGCGCGAAGAACGCGACGGATCACTGACACCTCGTTTCGCTATCGATGGCCTCCGATCGCGGCTGCACACTCGCGAACCACGCTGTGGTCCCTCCCCCGCCCCCTGCTGGCTGGCGGGCGTTTGCAGGACACCGAAACCACCCCGAGGGTGTCGGTCGTGTCACGTCTGGCCGGGCGAGGCGGCATTTTCGGCGAGGGAATCGAGGGTGGCGGCAGTGGCCGCCGAGGGTCGACGAGGGAGGGTTTGCGGGACTTTGGGGGACGCGAGGGCATTTAAGCGTAAATGGTTTTTGTAACTGGGAGAGCGTAAAATTGCCTAACCGCCCCGTGCATCTCTTGGCGCTTTTGGCCGAACCTGACCAAACCCCTAGCGCTGCTGCGACACCACCCCCCTTCGCTTTTATCTATACAGGCTGCCCCGGAGCTTGGATATTATCTCTCGACTGCATAGATGTACGCGGTTATGTTTTTTTTCTTCTATAAAATCAAATTATCATTGGTGGTCACAGGTTTAACTTTAACTCCGAACGTGTCGTCGGGTACAAATCCAGGGATGAGTTTTCATCGAGCCGAGTAATGTCGTCATGTTGTGCTCTTACAATGGATTTCTGTGAAATTATCTTATTCGCGAACTAGTTCCCGGGACCGGATGATATTTTGATGCCAGGTATGATAAATAAAAATCGAAGTCTGCAGGGAAAAATCTTTTCCGTCTGCGGGGACCATTTATCGAGATTTTCCCCCTCCCTCTCTCGTATTTAACGCGAGGTGCAACAGCGGAGCGAACAGAGAGTTAACGAGAACCTTATCAATGCCGATGCTGATCTCTACTAAATCGGTAAGGACGCAGCGTTCGGATAAGGCTAACAAGCGCGAAGCACGTGCACATAACCTCCAAGTACGCGTAACACGCGCGGCTTTTCGATTTCGCCGCGCGACGAGACTGAAATCCGAAAATGATGTCGCGCGAATCGGAACGCCCGGGCGTAAAAACCGCAGCGGCGCCGCCGCCGCCGCGGTTTTATAATGAATATTTAATGAGCGGAGAAAAAGCCGCGTCTGCACCGGAAGGCAGGTGCGTGCCGGCGATGTGGGTAGGCCTCGGCCTCGCGATGCGGGCGAAATCTGGGAAATCGCGTATTCATCATCGGTCCATTCGTAATCCGTCGCGCGCGGTCAAGAGAGGGAGGGAGGTGGTGCTGGCGTGCGTTGCGAGCGGGAGCGGGGTGGAGGAAGCGATTAATTTCACAGCGCGATTCATAATGGAGCCCCCATCAATCATCGCCGCCGGTTACGCGCGCGCGCGCTGGCCCGAACTCCGCGCGATAATTAATTCCGAAAAATTATTAATCGCAATAATGTCCTCATTTACAGAGACGGCGGCTGTCGCGAGGGCGCGCGTACTTAATTATCGCTTAAGACTCGCCTAATCGAGGATTCGCGTTGCGGAATCCGCGATCGGTCGCGCTTCATCGCAGCTCGCGTGTCTTATCCGCGATGTAATCAGGATTACGTTCACGCTTGACGCCGATACCAAAGTGCTGCATCGTCGTCGGGATTCTATAATCTCCCGGACACCGGGGTTACACGCGAACGCTGTGTTTACGCGGGAAAATCTTGGTTGGAAGGAGAGAGGAGTAAGGCGGACATTCCGATTGGAGGAATAAGGTTTGATGTAACGAAGAGATTTAGCTTGTACGGTGGATTCTTCATTCTTCATTTAAGCTTCTGCACTATTTCGGGGATATCAAAAGACAGTGCCGACACATTAGAAAGAGTTAACGAGGAACGACAACCATTGTAAATTTGTTAGACGGTTCCGAGACGCGACTATTTCTCTTTGATTCATGCAGCTTGCCTTTGTCGCGCACATGTCTTCGTTAATCTTCTTAATCCATCGCGGATCTCCCAGTCGCTCTGGGAGATTCCACAACTGCAATCTATGCGGACGATATACTGGCTCACAACAATCATGTAGAAGCGTCTCTGCGTTTAGAAGAAAGTCTTTCCTACATCCAGAGGTGGCTAGAAAAATGGAAGATCAAAGCTAAAGGGACGAAATCAGTACACGTGATTCATTACCCGTAAAGAGACATGTCCACCAGTAACTCTGTGCGATCTGAGAATTCCTCAAGCTGAAGATGCCAAATATTTAGGACCACATCTTGACCGTAGACTAAATTGGAAAAGACATATACTCACCAAGCGAAAACAACTTGGATTTCAACTGGGAAAAATGTACTGCCTACTCAGCAGTGAATCAAACGGCTGAAAACAAGCTGTTATTCTACAAGGCAATTTTCAAATCTATTTGGGCCTATGGCGTCCAATTGTGGCGTCCAATATAAACCTAAAGAATATATTACTGTTAAAGACAAAAAAATTAACATTATCCCCATTAGAAATCTATTAAATTCATAAATATACAAAAATTCCATAATTAAATCCTTTGAATAAAATCCTGCTAAAAATGGGTACCCTATCATTGATAAAATAGAAATGTAAAATTCGAAGAAATGTTACAAAGACTCCAAAAGAAATATCTTAGAATTATCGTTAATGGTACGTCACCAATGACGCATTACATTATGATCTTAACGTGCCATAGAGACGAGATAAGAAGACTCAGCCAGAGATATGCTGATGGGATGGAGGAACATCCTAACACATTCACGAGTAATCTCGTGAGAAACGCCAAGACTCCACGCAGATTAAAAAAAAGACTTGCTCAAGATCTGTGCAATTGACCGGACTATAATTCATAGGACATATGCTCTTCAACACTTTCTTTTCACCTAACTGCCACACGTATCGCTAAATGTCACGTGACAGCTTCTAGTAATAATAATAATAATTTCTAGGATGATGATAATAAAAAAAAAAGAAATAAAAAAGTAGAAAAAGATTTACTTTGTACATGCAACGATGCGATTTTATGCGGATTTCTTGCGCAAAGGAGATCGTCAGTCTCGTATATTTACGAAAATATGCAACGCGTTAATAGATTATCATACGAAAATTAATTTTGCAATTAATGATATGAATTATTGATAAATTGTAAATGTAACGCCGCGCTATATAGCAATAATATGAATATTTTATGTATGTTTTTCGGAATTCTCGGATCAATCGCCGATATCAGTATTATTACAAAATATTGGGAAAAGTTCATTAACGAAGCCCTCTAATACTATCGCGAACGATAAAATATGCATTCCTGTTTCCCTAAATTCTCTCAAAAATCTTTCGAGACTTTATATTGAAAGCACATGAAATCTTAAGAGCTTATTTAAGATTAATAATGAATTGACATTAAATTCCTTTCAGTCGCTTTTTTATCAACTTGCGCTATCGAAATGAAACAGAGATATATTCAAAAAGCGACAGAGCGAGAGAGAGAGAGAGAGAGAGAGAGAGAGAGAGAGAGAGAGAGAGAGAAAGAAAGAGGAAAGGAAGCGATAATAAAGAAAAACACGGAATCATTCCGACGAAGGGATATCCGTTTAACGTGGCACGATATTAAGTAATCGCAGCCTATATTTGATCAGACATATTTTACTTCCTCATATTACATCATCCGTTTCAGCATTAGCTGAGATGCACGACAGACTTCCGATATTGATAGACTATTAATTTCTGGGGGCATGCAAAACTTTGCAAATCATTGTGTCTGCACGCGTGCGCGCGCGTGTGTTTGGGAATATGCATATCTACACGCGTACATATTCATCTAACGTTAACCAAAGTTCGTTTGTATATTACTCGCTACGCTGTCGCATGCTTTCCCTATCACATCAATCGCACCAATTGTGCAGCGTATAGTAAACATGCGATACGTTCGGATGTTCGTGTAAACGTGTCTTATCGAGATTAAGAGGAGAAAGCCTGTTCAAGGCAGCCGTTGCGGCGCATCGGCTTGAATCGCCAGCACGAACGCACAGCGCTGATTCTACGAATAATCTCTAATCGGAGAGACGTAGGCACAGATGGAGGGGGCGGGGAGGGGAGGGGAGGGGAGGGAAGCCGTTGAATTCTGAAAGGGTGTCAAAGCGGGCGCGCGCTTCCTTGGTGAAAGGTGAACCGGCGACGCGACCTTTCGCGTGCGCGCATGCGCCGCGGTCGCGTGCGCGCGGGTGCACGTCGGCTGTATGTCGCGGGGTCGTGCTTAACAGGCCGCGACATCGTAAATTGATAGTAAATGTCACATCCGGATTGCAGAATAAGAACGCGCTCCTGTGGGAAAGCCTCCGCTGGCGGCAATCACTTAGCCGCCCGCGACGCGGCACACGAATGCGTCTCACATCGGTCGACGCCGGCGCTCGTAATTCCGTGACATTGATATTCCTCGGAAGCCGGTAGCTGGCGGAAAATAATTCGCCGGCACGGCACGTCTCAAAGTGCACGTTTCGCCGTGCTTGACGGGGCGACTCTCGGTGTCGCGCGAATTGCACTCGCGCGACTGTTATTTATCATTACCGCCGCTGCGGCGAATCGAACGGCACGCTCCGTTCGTCGTCTGAATTAATCGCGTCTCAGTCGCAGCATCCGGCTGAGAGATGTTTCAATGGTCCGAGATGTTATCGAGGCGGGGGAGGAGGGGGAGAGAGAGAGAGAGAGAGAGAGAGAGACGCGACGTTTCATTTCGCTCCCTCGCGGCGAATCGCTCGCGATGGATCTCTTGGTTCAAAGGAGATCGGCGGTCACGGGGTTACTCGTACCGATAACTCGATTTCATGAATCCCCCGCATAATTCAGCGTGAAGCGAGTCCGTTATCCGAGCTTGGCGGTGCTCGCCTTCGTGTCCGGATTATAATCGAAGCGATAAAGGACGTAAAAGTAAGGGACGTAGTGCGATCTCGTAGCTTTATCGGTTAATCGATAAGACCGATCGAACGAGTCTGTCGGCGCGGAATTAATTTTAAACGTCCGCGTTGCGCCGCGAAATATTTCATTGTGATTCAGTGCGCCGGCACGGGCATGGAAATCTCCCGCCAGCACTTTTGACCTTTGAGCTTTTCGCCTGGGACGCAGGGACCTTCTTACGAAATCGGTTAACTTATTTATAAGGCTAATGTAGAGCAAAGTTCAAGTGGCAATGAGCCCGTCGATATTATAACGGCTATTCGTGCTTTTCGATTATTCTTATTACAGCGGAGATAATTCGAGTTTGAAATGGAAGCGTCAAATGGAAGTCAAATGTCGTCATTGAGAGGCGATGCGTCACCGAGTTTGCTCGTTTCTCTCGTCGTTTCCGTCGTGACGTTTCGTGGAGATCTCAGAAGGATCTGCGTTATTCAAGAAATTAGCTCGCCCGTATCGAAACGTCCCGCGACTTTAATGACGAGATGACTAATCGACTCGACAATCGCTTGTCGGACACGTCAGCAAATGGGATCCATCGCTTCTTTGCCTTCTCTGCATCTCGAGCCCCATTCTCTTTCCGTTTCTCCGATCTCGAACGCGCGCGACTCCCATCGAGTCGTGTTCTCGAATGGGCGTCCACAAATTCTTGCATTCGCGTCCATTGTCCATCGTCTTCCGCATCGACGGAGTCAAGGTCGATCCAACGGCGCTCGTCGATCGGCGATCCTGGTCGCGAGATCGGATAAGCGAGCGTATTCGTTGAAGCAACTGGCAGACAATCGATGCAGCCACGGCCACCCTCGGTAACGCTTCGTTGTGTCTCTCAATTTCGAGCGAAGCTTCATGAATAACCAATGACCTGGGTGGGACCCCGAGCCCGTCCCAGGAACACCGACTGGCACCGAGGCCCGCTTCCATCCCTCGGATGGAATCGACATTGCAACACGCGATCCCGGGTCGGGCCGGGCCGGGTCAGACTCTGGGGCGTTCTGCGATTCCGATGAACCAATAAGACGACGATTGCGGCGGCCGTCGAGGGTGACGTTCCCGTCTCGCTTCCCTTTCGCTTCCTCCTTCCAGCCGGGAATGGACGAGAAGCGGAAGTTAACGGCGCGTCCGTGCTCCGCGTTCGAGCCTGATGAGCGTCCGAGGGCCGCGCGACACGCTGGAAAATAGCTCACTCATTGACTGTGTTCCTCGGCTCGCCGGTGAGGGAGACTCGCACGCCGGGGACTCGTCGAGCAGCGGCGAACGACACGAGGGTTACGCGAAGGTTTGCTCGAACGGCTGTGCGAGGGAAACGCGTATCATATTCGGGCTCTGATATCAATGAACGCGTCGTTCGCTCGTGAACATCGCCGCCGTGGTAGATCACGACAATTCACGCTGCCGTGGGATCCAACCGGGGCGGGGCGGGGCGGGGGGGGGGGGGGGCGGCGGTGGCAACTTTCGGCAAAGTAATCTCGGAATACCGACTAATCCGTCCAGGTTGCCGGGTGTTACCTGAATTCAATCTTGATTAATCTCGTAATCGAGTCGCGAACGAAGTCTTCGTTCGGAATTCTTCATGGCTGGAACGCCCGCGCGGATTAAAAGTTGGTCGGCGGGCGAGCTTAAACGAGTCTTAGCGACTCTTTAACGAGCTCCACGCGCTCGCCAAATCCAAAACGCTCCCCTCGACCACCCCCACCCCCACCCCCGGGGCCGCGCAAGTTGCTCAAAGCCGGCGATTGCGACCGTGCTCCGCCGCCGAAAGTTCGCCCGCGAGCTCGCGCGATGGTGGTGCGCGCGGTCGCCAACAACGTGAAATGCTAAACCGCTCCCCGAGTGCGTCTCTGATCCGTCAGAAAATTAGGTCGCCCCGTCCAGCTGTCCAGCTGTCCGCTTCGACCCGAAATCCTTAGCCTCCGCTGCCGCCGTCCGGTTTCATTCCCGAAGTTTCCTCGCTCGCACAATGGAACCTCCCTGTCCCGCGGAACCACCGCGCTCCTCCCCTTCCCTCCCCCTCCCCCCTTCCCTCCTCCTGCCCAACCTCTCCCCCAACCCGGGCTCCGAAGCCGCTGTCGAAGCCCCGCGACGATAACCCCCGCTGTAATTGCGTCCGAACGTCGCATCGCCGGGAACGTCCCGGTGCCGCCGGTCCAGCCGAGAACTTCCCAGATTAGACGCTTAATTGCACCGCCGCTATCTCTTTCGGCCAGGACTCCGCGGGCGGCCTCCGATCTGCGCTGTCTCCATCCCTCAAGATGCCGTGATTACCGCGCGCGCAATTCGACCGAGCTTGATCGAGAGAGATGGCCCTCCGCCCGGATCCTTTAAAGGTCTTAATTAAGTCTTCGCATCGGCCGGGCCCGCTCCCCGCTCCCCATCACCCCGGAACGGGAAGGTCTAATCGTCTAACTTTAAGCCGGGAGTTCATTCCGGGGCACACATCTGCCTGATAATTGCGGCCGTTTCGCGCGCTTCCGCGCGCGATTTTAATCCGCGGATTTCTTTCCGCGCGCGCGTTTTCGCAAATCTGCTATTCAGATTGGCGATATCAATCGAGGGAATCGTAACGATAACGGAACTCGTAAGCCGCGATAATGAGAGAGAGAGAGAGAGAGAGAGAGAGAGTGGGAGCCGCCGTTGAGACAATATTTGCCTTGACGGCCGGATTCCACCAATTAAACTTCCGCGGGAAATTCACCTTTCCGCCTCGCCCTCCCTTCCCGTAGCTATCGACTCGGCGGCGTTCGGCGTCGATCGCTGACGTATATATAATTCAGGATACATAACAAGCGTGATCGGTCGAGGAAAGAGAGATCTCCCTTCAGCGACATAACGTCAATAAAAACTTCGCCTCGAAAAGTCCTGAGTGCTTCCGCTGAAGAGCTCTTGTTAGCCGATGGAACTTCTCCTCGACGTTCCCGGCTCCGATTCTCACCTAGCGTCGAAATTTCMCCCCCCCCCCTCCCCTCCCCCTACCCCGGGATTGGTCATTAACCTACGGCCGGAGCCCATTGTTCTCGTTCGCGAATCGGCTAAGACGTGCACAATACACTCTCCCGGACCGCCTATTATCCTCCCGAGATTACCGTTGACTGCCGCTCCGAGTTCTTAACTTCGGGGTCGAAGGTTCCGCGGCGAAAGAAGCCGACCGCTTTCAGCGCTGTCGCTCGCCCGCGCCTCAGAAGTGAATTGTCCGACGCGGACGCGTCGCGTTCGCGCGATTGTTCCCCGTGCATTTCGAAGAATCTGGGATCCGCGACGCGCGCGGGGATTTCGTTAAGGGGTTTCGTTCGATGAGGATATCGAGACAGGCGCGAGTCAGCGCGCTTCTGATGATATTCCCGGCGCCATTTACATGGGCGAGTTTACGGAAACGGCACTCGCTGTTTCCCCGAATCATTCGCCAGTTTGCCAGGTCAGACCGGCAAACGCGGCTCCGCGCGCGGCTGAAACAGATTAGAACAACAACTTTGAGAATTTCATGAATTTCCAATTATCAACTTGGCGCCCCGCCGCCGCCACCGACGACGATCTGCCTTTTCCTCCGCCGTCCCTCCTCCTCCGCTGGATCCGCATTATCTCGTCGAGGAACTAATCATTCCGATCATCCCTCGCACTCGTCACCTTCCTGCGCGCACTTACCGTCAGATGTCATTACCATCATCGCGACACTTCGGGGGACCGCCGATACTTGATCGCGAAAAGAATCTCTCAGCGCGCAAGTTAGCAGCTCTCTGCATTCGAGAAGCGTGGATTATCCCGCTCACGTTACTCGTGAAGCGAGCAACGATGATATCAGCTCGTCGAAAATGCGGCAACCAGCCGCGCGGGCCTCCTCTCCCATCCGGGAATCCCTGCGCGGCGGGGGGAGGGGAGGGGGACAGGGGGACAGGGGGAGGAAGGGGAAGGCCGAGAGACGAGGGCACGTTTCGGGAAAATAACGTAATCGGGCGGAGCTCGGCTCGTTAGGTTTCATTAATTCGAGTACGGAGCATAATCACGGGTATCTCGAATACCGTGTAAGGCGGACAAGGGAGGGGGAGGCTTTACCGAGGCGATCGTGGGCACGAATGGAGAGATCGACGTCGAGGGGCCCGTTAGTCTTCCCTAATTAAATATAATCGCGGAGGGGTCGGGTTGACAGAAGAGCGTGCTCTTCGAGTTCGATTTCCCGCCGAGCTGGCGAGGCATCTTGCTGTCGAATCAGTTGAACTGCTGTGCCTCGCTTCCGATGGCTTTCGATATTTCAAAAGATGTCCATCGGTTGCGTCCCCTTGCGCGGACGGGAGAGAACACGAAGAGCAGAGAGACAGAGATACAGAGAGAGAGAGAGAGAGAGGAAGGGAAGGGGCGGGCACAGAGTCCGGAAACTTTTTCAATCGGCGTCCCTCTCCCGTTTCGACCGTGCCGACGTCGGGAATGTCGGGTATCCTGTAACTATTCGCCAATGAATTTCAGGCTTTTCAGAGATCCCTTTCGTTTTTCTTATCGAGAAGGGCCGAACTCGGCAAAGTTATCCCGCGGATATCCCCTTACGATGTCCACGCGGATCAGATTGCCGCCGCAGGTATGTCGCGGGATCGGTCCAGATGACATATCGTCAGCGTGTCGATTCTTAATGCATTAATTAATCTTTACGTTTGCGTGCCTTCATCGCGTACCTTCGCCGATCGTAGTTTGTAAGTAAAGTAAAGGATGGAGGGCTTGGAGACTCGAAGCAGACGTCGCTGATGATCATCGAGCGTTACGTCCGCGCGGTTGGAGCCAGCCCGATCTCGCCGTTAATTGCAATATCACGCTGACGAATTATAGAATTACAATCGGCCGCGAGCTTCGGCGAGCTCAGGTGAAACAGCGGAGCGATCGCGTTAATTAATTCGAATCCGATAATTAGATCTTTTTCCCGGCCAACTTGGCCCAAGTCCTTCATTCCCTCGCAAAGTTTCGCAGGAGGGATCCGACGAGAAATTCGTTTATTAAGAATATTATTTCTCGCGCGGGAGAAAGAATCCCCGAAGAAGCGAAATGCAATTATGCGACACTCGTGCAGCGAAATTCATCGAGACCTGCAAGTACGCGCGGGTTTCTGTCTCATAATCGTCGGATCATACAAAATAAGACACCGGACTCGGACTAATTTCACAACGCGGCCTTTAAGGCCCTCGAGGCTCACGGAAATCACAAGGTGTCACCAAATTGCGACACATTCTTCTCTTCCGCGTATGTATGTTCCTTCGGGAGAACATGTTGAGCGGTGAGCGTTTCAAGGCGACAGCGCGTAATCACAATCGATCGCGGGTCGAAGCCAAACAATAGGGCGATCGCGCTAATTAATTCGAATCTGCTAATTAGATCTACTCCCGGCCCAAATCCCCCCTGGCCGAAATCTTCCCCTCGATTCTCGAGCGGGCGCGTGACGAGGACTCCCGTACGTGGACCGAGCGCCGAAGAAGCGCCACGGAGGGTTTCCTCGGCGCTCGGTCTCTCCCTCCGTCTCTCTCTCTCTCTCACTCCTTCCGCTTCCGCGGCGGTAAACACCCTCCCTGGCAGCGCCGATGGCAACGGTGGTCACGGGACGAAAGTGTGCGGGACAAAAAGTAGATAAATGGTGGCCGGATGGCGAGGGTGGGCCAATCTATCACGCCCCGGGGGAGTGTTATTGACAGTGCAAGAACTGTCTAACCCTCGACCCCGCCGCGCCCTCTCGGCCGCGGGCTCTGTCTTCCCAGTGTATCCCGGCCACGGGGAACCCTGCTGCTCCTCTGCTCCCCCCCCCCTCTCAACTCTCCCATCCCCTCTCTCTCTCTCTCTCTCTCTCTCTCTCTCTCTCTCTCTCTCTCTCTCTCTCTCTCTCTCCTCCCCCCCTCGCCCCCGCCGCCGCTTGCGGCAGCGCGATCCTCATTCTTCTCTGCTCGACTTCCGATACGGGGAATTCCGAGATAATAAAAGTTGTTGCCCGCTGCCGCTGGAAACTTTGCGTAAAATACGCCGGTGACGTAAGTGTGTCCTCGCGCCGCGCGGAAAAACGAATCAAACTTTCCTCGCGCGGAACACTGGCTGGGATTCGCCGCCTGCCACCTTCTCGCCGCGGCGCGATTGGTTGTTGCCGCTGCCGATCGCGGCGAGATCTAATGTCTCTCCGTGATTCGCGAAGGTTGTCTTTTGGAAGAGCATTCTTGGAAATTAGCAAAGTGCCCGAATAAATATCAAGCGCGGGGGAGCGCGTTCATTCAGATCGTACATGCGTTAGCATCGGCTACAAATTAATTTCTTGCCCCTTTGTAAAGATTCAACACTTAAAACAGTACTCGCACAAAAGTGCAAGCGCATAAAACGGGTATAAGACGTATTTTTACCGATTAAAAAAATATCCCCGTCATCTTCATCGAAGCCGCTTATCGGGCAGCTGGCAGCTTTGAGTCGATCGAGGTCATTGATGCTTGAAATCAAAAGCGAGACATTAATTGGTACGTAGGACAAACGAGTTTTCTGTACGAACTCCGGATCGAGAAGGAATTTCAAGACTCGACTTCACGGAATCCTCGTGCGACGATAAAATGCGCGCTATTTACGGTAGCGTTAACTCCGAATCTCCAGTGGCGCTCTGGGAAACGCCCGTACACGTGAGCGACCTAACCTTAAATCTCACGGGTAATCGCGTAGTCGGAAATCTGTTAAGAAAATATCGCCCACGTATAATAGGACTTTATCCGGAGCATTCGGGCGGAAGAAGTCATCGCGTCGATCACGATGACGTTGGTCGCTTAATACCGTTTCGCGGCTTCAGCGGTGAGTCCGCTGGCGCGTTAGCTCCATCGTAACTCGCCGACCTCTTCTCCGCCGCCCCTTCAGGGCGCTCTCGCCGAAACGATCGTGGCAGGCGTTAGTGGCGCGCGTGTGTCCGCTTCCTGTTGGGATGCACAACGACCGCCGATCATTGGGAGCCGAGAGGCCGGGATTTCCTCCTCGAGACCCGGAAGCTTAAGGGCGGCTCGCCGGCGGGTCTCGGCTAATGCCTAATGACGGGTCGTTTCAAATATTTACCGCTCGATTCCGCGATTACGCCGGACCGCGCGGCGCATAACGGGCGCGTTTGTTCCGCGGACGAGACCGCTTTGAATGCTAAGAGTATGAGAAAGAGAGAGAGAGAGAGAGAGAGAGAGAGAGAGAGAGAGAGAGAGAGAGGAGGGGAAGGGATCGATCCGGAAGGGAGGCTCGTCCCATGAATCTGCTCGAATTACGCGGTCGGCGGATCAGCTAGAATGTCTCGAACGCAATATCCAGAGCGATATAATCCGCCGGTCTTTACGGCGAATTTATTCCTAATGCCTTATTCATGCGTCGACCTGAGGACTCATTATGAAAGTCGCAGGGGAAGGGAGGGGGAGGAATTGCCGTGGCGGAGCGCAACTGCGCCCGTCCGAACTTGACTCGTGATTCGTCCTCGCTCGCATCGATCGGCGAATCGATGCGTTTACCGTTCCGCGATCTGAATCCGCGCATTCTTCGAGGTATAACGCACGCAAATCAGATTAACGGTTAATAAAGTGCCCGCGTGGATGTCGCGAAGCAACTTTGATCGCTTGGCAACGACAAGTTCGTCGTTAACATCCGTAGCAACGCACGTTGCTTTTACTCTTCCGCAACTCGCCAAGCCGCTTCTCCGGAATCCGGCCGCCCCCGCGGAAAACTCGAATACCCGATAGAAATTATTAACAGTAAAGAACACGGAATGCGCACGCATAAAATTTCCATTTGACGTGCATCCGCCACCCGCGTGACAGGGAGGAAAGCTAGAAAGGCGAGGCGAAACCGCTGCGGGCGAAATCGCTAATCCATGCGGATAAAAAGTCGGGAATAAGATTTTAGCTGGCATATCAGAAATTTGCGATTCTTAGCGTGGATACGTTATCTCGAGCGCGGCGCGACGATCGATAGGACTCGCGAGAGATCGCGAGAGAGAATATACTGCCCGAGTTATTCGCATAGCGCTGAAACACGTAATTATCATTCGAGAATGTCGCGGCTGCTTAAGTGACAGATCAAGTCTTCGGGGACTCCATCTTCGTTAGAGGGCGTGAAGGGGATGAAATTCTTTTCTCCATTTCTCCCCGGGATTTCATTACGTTTCGCTCTTGCCGCGCTCTTCCCTCATACCTAAATTGAGCGTTTCGCTCGCGAGCCGCGCGGAGCGCCCGCGTCGTTTCGGCTAGGCCGCCGTTCCTTCGCTGTCGTCATCATTTTCAATTAGTCCATAATCAGCGGGCGACACGATGCTCGTCGAACGAACGCGGCCCTTCGTGGCGTCTCGAGCGGCTTATTAGTTATTAATTTAATTCGCGTGTTAATTAAACATTCGGATAACGCTGCGCGAAGCACCGGGGAATCCCCCGTTTCGTCCAACGCGGTTTTCCCATTTCTCCGCGCCTTTTTCCGCTCCGATTTCCGCCGTCAGACGGTTTCCTCCTGCTGCCTCCCTCGCACTTCTTCCACCACGCGTATATACGTCTCTCTTCCTCTCTCTCTCTCTCTCTCTCTCTTCTCTTTCCTGACAGATGGGAACGGCCGATTGTTTATCATCCCGCGCATCCTCCGAGGCAGCTTTTTACAACTTTACGCTCGGCGCAATATTTTGCCCGCAACATGATTCAGCCGGATCGAAGAACCCGCCTGATGCACGCTTTACGCTTCGCATGATCCGTTGCGCGTTTGAGAAATCGGGCACAGCTTCACGGCCTGCGAAGACGAAATCCTCTCGCGAGCGGCTTCGAAGACTCCGCTTACTTCCGGAAACGCTCGTCCCTCGCGTTCGAATGCCAGAGCTAAACGTTGCCTCGCAAACGGTGGCTCGAAACGAATCACGCAGAAACGAATCCGACAGACACCTGCTCGCAATCGAGAAGCGGTTCGCGCCGAATTTGACGAGGAATCGCCTCGCTATCGTTGGAAAGGTCGTTCTCGTCCTTTCGCGCACAGATTTCACGCGAGCCGCCACGCGCGCTGAGAAGTCGCGCTAGCAAAGCGACGACAAAACGGTCCCTTTGACGGCGCCTCGATATCGTTTCGTCGATTCGCGTCCGTCGTCGTCGTTCGCGCATTACCATCATCTTCCATCAACCCCCGCCAGCGTCGCGTCGCTCTTCGCGCTCTGCCCTCGCCAGGTTGAGCTCGCGAATTAGCATAACCGGAGCAGCTTTGATCAATCGCAATGGCACCTCGTTGCGCGACTATGGCCATTAGTATGCACCATTGACCGTGAGCGGCCACTGCGTAATTAGCATAATATAGCAATATCATAACGCGCGTTCCGGGAAATGTGTTGGCTGCGCCGATCGTTGGTGGGATAGCGGCGCTCGGCCGGGAAGGGCGGCGGCGGCGGCGGCGGCGGCGGCGAGGGAGGAGGATCCGCTGCGAGCATCCAGCGAGAGTGCGACCGGTGCATCCCCCCCCCCTCCCCCACCCCTCTGGAGACCACCCCGGCCGGGAAGCACACACGCGGGGAACGGTTGCGCCGACCGCCCCGTAATGAACTCGGACGTCGCCAACCCCGAAACGGAACAAGCGCGGACGGTTGCGGCCGCTTCTCGGCGACAAGATTCCTGATAAATAACAAATCGGGCCCGCAGCCCGCTCGATAACGCCGGCCTGCAACGCGTGAAGCCCGGAAAATCCGCAGCGCGTGTACGCGCGCCAGGTCGCGCGGTGTCGCGACGATTATTTGACGTCGTTTGTCACGCGTCGTCCGCATCTCGCGGAGCTCCTCTCTCGAAAGTTCATTGGCGATTTATCTCGAGGGACGGAGGGGGGTGGGTGGAGAGCGGCGGGGGGACAGTTTATCAATTGGCGGGTCTCGCTCGAGACCTCCCGAAACGCTCCTCTTAAACGACGTAATTCTTTCGCGACCGCGAGAAAAATTCGAGAAAATCGCGAGCTGAGGACAAGACGAAGACGTCGGGACGATTAAAAGATATTTACGTCTACGATCGAAACGTTTTACGATCGATTGTAACGGACTGCTGCGTTCCAGCTTTCGTGCTGTTTCGGCGATAGCAAATGACACTCAAAAGACACTTTCGTGAAAACGTTTTCCATAGCGATTAAGCGATTGAAACGAACAGATGCTGATTTCCGATGTTCATCCTTGATCCACGCCGCTCACTGCTGTTTACGCAACAACAACTTTGCGCTTTACACGACAAATTTGTAGGCATTAAGATCGATAGGGGAATTGCAGGAGCGTGGATTTCTCGACCGTTGAAACGTCCGCTTTCCATCGCAGATTCCATCGCGCGGTGCAACGACTGTCGCATCTCGCGACTCGCATCTCTCGCACGTCCGCATTAATCGTCGCGAGATACGCTTGATAAATGGATTTATTATCCAGCATGAGCGGCGATCGGAACGATCGGATTTCGCGCGATGCGCGCCGCGATAACGGCGTCGCACGTAATGGCGATTATGATGCAGCGTCGTAAGAAAACGCTGCGCGCGCGCCAGCCAGCCGAATCGTTAAGGGTGTAAAACGCGCGAGTAACAGCGCCGATAATCATCACGGCAGAACAATTAACCCCGGCAAATGGGAGTACCCCGCAATTACGGGCCGTTGATTATCGGGCCGGATAATAGCCGGCGCGAGTAACCGGGCGACGCGGGTGTTATTATGACGAGCGATTAGCGCTATTCACATTGTCCGTCGTTCGATTCGCGTACGATTCACGGCATTAGTGCATCTTATGCATTCGCTGATTGCGTTGCCGTGCCGCCGCGACAATACGTGCCCCGCGTGACAATCGCGGCCGCGGCGGTCGCGATTCAAAAGGCCCGGGCTAATTTCAGGCAGCTCCAATTTTCGAGCCGCCGCGCCGCGACGGCATTCCGGTCCATTCCGTTGCGTTTTCGCGGCCGCGGCCGTACCGATCGACCGCTCGGGATCGAGATTTACTCCCGATTTACTTCCTTCCTTTTCTCAAACGCCGCTTTCTAACCCACGCTCGTCGTTCGCTCGATGCTCGGCAGATCGGCTCGTTTACCGCTTCAATCCGAGCCTCCACTTTGGACTTTGATTTTCCGCGGAGCTTCGCTCTCGCTCTCCCGCGACATTCCTGCGCATCTCCGAAACTCGCAGGAATTACTGCCGATCGCTTTTCAGGGAAAGCGACCTCCCGGGAAACGGGGAATCGATCACCGATTCGGAGAATCCGCCGTTAAAGTATCCTACCTCGTGCAGCCAAGCGCGGAGCGGCCTGGCATACCGATTATTGATTCAGGATGCAGGCCGTCCGTCCGTCCGTCCGTCCGTCCGTCCGTCCGTCCGTCCGGCCTGACTCGGTACGCCAGTCACATTGACCGAGCAAACAGCTCGGCACCAGCCGCGTCCGCCCGATCAGGATCGTGGCGGTGGGAAGGACGGTGGCATGAGAGGGGGGGGGGGGGGGGGGGGGGGGGGGGGGGGGGGGGGGGGGGGGGGGGGGGGGGGGGGGGGGGGGGGGGAGCGACAAGGGGTTAAGATGCGATATTTGCCGTGTTATTAGACGCGCGGCAGCAATTCGCCGCGGCTCGCCGCGCGATATCGATCAGGCGCATTTGTGCTTCATGAGTCGCGTTATGAATCCAGCATAAGGAGGAGGGGGTGGAGGAGGAGGAAGAGGATGGGTGGGACGGAGGGACGGGGGAGGGAGAGGGTTGGCTTCGGCCGACGAGTTCGACGCGCCGCCTCGGGAAGAGGCTTGCGACACGTCGTCGATTACGGAGCCTCGCGGCCTCCCGTGTGCGCAAACCTCCTCTTCTCCCTTTCTCTCTCTCTCTCTCTCCTTCCCTCTGTCGTCCTGGCTTCAGCGGCGTGAAAGGCGTAAAAATCTCCGTTTCCGCGGGGCGAAACTCGTGTCGCCGCGACGGAGCCAATGAAACCGACGAGCGATCCGCGGAACGCAACGACCCGTAAAAGCGGTCCCTGATAGGACATACAGCGGAATCGTCGTTCCCCCCCCCCCCCCCGCCGCAGCCCCCCTCCTCAGATGCTGGGAACTGGGACTTCGAGCCGCGAGTATCTCGCTCGCGCCTGTGCTCGCGGCATCGCGGCATGCCCGCTTCTCCAGCCATAGCTGGACGTTGCATCCGCTCTCGCGGGCGACTCGAGTGGAAACGAGAGAACGAGAAGATCGCGAGATCGACCGAATTAACCGCCAGCCTAAAACTGTCAGCTGTAGCAAGGGGAGAAAAAAAGAGAGAGAGAGAGAGAGAGAGAGAGAGAGAGAGAGAGAGAGAGAGAGAGAGAAAGAAGAAAGAGGCCGCGCTGATCGCAGCGTCCGAGCGGGGAGTCCGGATTGCCCGGCGTCGATTCGGGATTATTGTGAATCCTAGCCAACCGACGCGTCACCTAATATCTCCCATTTCCGTCGCGTGATTTAACCCGCCGGGCGGGATATGTATTGTCGATATCGCGCCGCGAAAGTGCGCCGCGGCGCACTTTCGGACGGCCGCCCCGAGCGTCTCCCACGCCACGTTCCGCTCGCTCGTAGCCCGCGCGAGGGCACGCGCTTTCTAGGTCAAGACGTCTCGAGATGTCTCGCGATCCCGCGAGCGCTCGCAATCCCGGCCGGAATTGGCCGAGTCGCGCGACAATAGTTGATCGTCGGGCCGCCGTAAGTGGGTTATTATAGGAAACTGTCTGTGGCGCCTCCGAAGCGGAAATTGCTTATGCATTAAGCAAATACGAGAGAGAGAGAGAGAGAGAAAGCGATATGACTGGCGCGAGCAGGGAGATTAGAGCGCGATGCGTCGCGCGAGGAGCGGATTAGCATATCGCGGATATCCACGCGAGGAATCAATCGCGACCCGCGAATCGAGCGCGCGTATGGATTATTACATTCCGCGCGGAAACGCGTCCTCTCGCGGGATAATGTCTCGCTGCGTGTGACAGCGAGGGTGCAGCGCGATCCCCGGCGCTGCAGGGCTGCGCGAGTCGGCCGAGGGAAGTTCGAAGCCACTCGATTCCGCGAGTTTCCGGCCAAGGAGCCCTCGAATCTGCCGGAATCGCCGGCGCGGGAATCTCGATTACGTTCCCTCGGCTATGTTTTCATTCTTCTTATGGATGGTGCTCCAGGAAGCCAAGTAATTGCACGTAGCGCAATCCCGCGGCCGCTTGTTTGGAAGCGTAACGATCTCCGAGAGAGAGAGAGAGAGAGAGAGAGAGGGGGGGGGGGAAGCGAGCACGCTGTGTACAAGCAACGACTTCCCTCGACTAGTCTGTTAGCGTTACTCGTCGCGTTGCTGGATTGCCTTCGATAAATTCGCTCTACACTGCTCAAATATTTATTTATGCCGATTCTGGGATAGTGTGATGAGTAAAGATAAGAGTCATAGATAACAATCTACCTTTTTATCTTCTTTTAATTGGCAAACGAATTAACAGTTACAATATTTCGATTCTTACTCTGAAAAAAGTGTGACCGTTGCCTCGGACATCTCGCAAGACACTGAGGATACAGGCGCCCGGTAACTGTCGAGGAAAAGGCGATATCTTTGTTTCAGCAACGTCCCTTACTCTGGGACTCATCATCGACACATGCTTGACACGTTGCTTACATCGGGTTCTCCCGACTTTCCAAAATTCCAGCCAAAGAATAATGCCTATAAGAATCCTGAACACCTTCGTATCGCGAGCGATCATATCCCGCGCGCCGTCACTTTTCCTCTCCCCTCCGTAGCGTGAGCTGGGATCTAGCGGATCTCCTCTTGCGATCGTCGGCGGATGATCAGGAGCCTCGCGGAATCCTGGAATGACCAGAGGACGCTAAAGGAAGGACCATCGCTGCTGATACTCGCAGGCGGGAAGGTCCGCGCGCGAGGATGCCTTAATTACTCATCGGCGGAGGCACGTGGCAATTTAAACTTCGCTGCTCCAACTGCCGGCCGATCGGAGCGAGCTAGGCCGACATTGCAAAAAGGCGGGCGCGAGCGAGCGAGAGAGAGGCGAATAAAATTCGCGTCGCTCGGAGCCAGTCACGCACGCCTCGTGTTAATCACTCTGACTTGTGTGTGTGTGTGTGTCGGCATCGCCTGGAACGAGCGACGCTGATAAACGCCCGATGCTCCGGAGGGGGCGGGAAAGGAGGTCGTCGCGCGATGCACCCCCGGAATTCCCGGTCGCCCGTGTCGCCCAAAGAAGGCCCGCGCGAGTATCAGCAGGTCGAAGACCTGCTAATCGGAAGACCGCTGATCGCTAATTGGCGCGCGCTATCGCGTGCACGCTTCGGCCTGTTCGCTTTCCTCGACCCTCCCAGCCCTTCGCTCCTTCCTTCCCTGATGATTTAGGGATTGTAAATCTCGCCGTGACGGCAATCGGACATTGGACATGCAATCGCCATGCCGAATCCGTAGGTCCGCGTCGTCGGCGGCAGAAAGCAAAAGAGAAATATACTCGTCGGCGTTTCGTCGATCGATCGACACTCGCGCGCGATCGCACCTGTCACTTTCCAGAGCGAAGTCCGCCACCTCTGCGCGACTTCGGCTCAAAGTCACGATCGCGCGTTTATCCAGCTTCCAGCGAGATCGCCCCCCTGTCATCGTTTTCCCCGCGCAACAAAGTCAGCTTTCGTGCAGATAACGAGCTCCGAATATCGCGTTTGCTCCCGTCGACGACAGGGAAGCGTGCCGGCAGCTGTCTCGGCGCGTTAATCTCGCGCGTCGCATTAACGGAAACCGTAACACCTCGCCCGACATTGCCCGCGCTCTTGCAAGGGGGAGGATAACGACGCTGCGCTTTCGCCGGAAGGAAAACAAACAAGAGAAAGAGATTCGGTGGCGAGCGAAGGAAGAAGGCCCGGATTGTTTGTTCCGCGAGTGACCGATCGTTCACCTTTTTTCCGATTCGCGCGGCGGCGGTGGCCTCCGCGCGGATGCTGGAAAGGAGGACACGGAGCGGAGGAATGGGGCCGGGCAAGGGGAGACGGAGGGTGGAAAGAAACGAGATGATGGGTGAGACGTCGAGGGGAACTTCCGCCAAAGTCAGCGAGCGGCTGACTTTTAACCGTGCGACGAGCACAAGTGGATGAACGTCGACGGGAAGGCCGGGATCGTGGAATGGCGGAAGACGGGCGGGAGGAGCCGGGAGGCGACGGGATCGGCGACGAGCCGAGATTGCAGCAAGGCGGTAAATAACACGTCACTCGCCACCCCGTTTACTTTGCGCCGTCGTCGTCGTCGTCGTCGTCGTCGTCGTCGTCGTCGTCGTCGTCGTCATCGTCGGCGGCGGCGGCGGCGGCGGCGGCGGCTCTCGCTCGGGGGTGGCGCGGCGTTTGCTTTGCCGACGAACGTTGACGCGGGCCGATGGGGGGAGAGGAGGGAGACAAAGCCGCCGGTGTCGTAGATCGAGATTTAATCGACGATTAAACCCGCGGGAAGCGCCCGATGGCGTAAAGTCCGGCGCCTTTCGGCGCAACAGTTACCGGATCGGCAACGCGCGCGGCAGAAGACGCGACAGCGTTCATTTGTCGGCAAGTGCCGCGCATAAAGCTCCCGCCCGCTCCCTTCCCTTGATCTGCCATCCGTTGGCGGACAAGCTCGCAAAGGCGCAGCTTATCGGCGTGTAATATCGATAGCGGCGGCCACGCTGGTGTCGTTCGTTTGTCGCTCTGTTTGCTGTTGCTCGAGAATTGTAATTGAAATTTTCCCGCCGAGGAGATTGGCCAATCCGGCGCGCGAACACCGGCGAGCGGCATATCAAAGCCCCGCCGCGGAAACTACCGCTATCGAACTGCTCCTGCCTTTCATTTTCCGAATCGCGATGCCCTCCTCCCCCTACCCCCCCCCCCTATCCCCCCTACCCCCCGATATTCCCTATAACTTCCGTCAGTCAGCGTCGCGCGGCGACGCGATAACGTCACCGATGATCTACGATCAATCTCTGCCGGGGGCGGCGACGCGGCGGCGCGGGGGTTGGGGTTGGGGGAGGGGGAGGGGGAGATAGGGAGGAAGGCCGGCGATCTACGAACAATGACTCCCGCGCGGAGGGCATGAAACGACGGGCGCAGCCCGGTGAAAGCCACTTCATGGTAATTACGCCCGGGCGATCCCCCGATCATCTGGAAGGCGTTAAAGCGCAAATGAAATCAGCTGACAGCCTCTCCCTCCTCCCCTCCCTCGCGGGAGAAGGCAGTGAGAGAGAGAGAGAGAGGGGGGGCGAGGGGGCGAGGGGGAGAGGAGGAAAGAGGTTGCMCCGCCGGGCGGAGAACGACGAAGGATGATGGATCGGTTCACGCCGGCGTAACCGCCGGCGTTCCCTAACGGCCATTTCGTAATTACACCAGCAGCGATTCGTTCGCCCTCGCGTCTTATCTATCGGGGCCCATCAATAATCCTTCTTCTCCTCCCGTCCCTATCCCGCTCGTCATCCCCGTTCGGCGGAGGTGCGGCTCTTTTCGGTGATTTTAGACCGCAGCAGGCAAGCCGGATGTCGTCGGCAGGCTTCGGAAAATGTCGCGCGCCTCCCTCCGCGAGGGATGCGAAATTCTGGGATTTATCTCGGGGAGCAGCTCGCGCTGTTATTGAGATTGATTTCCGTCCTGCAGGCTCGAGCGGAATCTTTCGGCATTACGCGCTATTACGTCAATTTGAACTTTCGCAATTAGATCTGAAAGATCGTAGCGCTGCCGTTGCTCCGAATTTCGTGCGGCAGCGTCGCCGCGATGGGACTGTAACGCGTTTAAACGCTCCTCGTGCGTTTCTCGAGACGTGCATTGAACCGTTGATTTTTCCTGATCGCCGATCCAATCCCACCGAATTTGTTACCTTCACGCAGATTCCGTCTGCGCGAATCGAGCGACGCAAGGTAAACCGATAGGCGAAAGGGAATGACGGCCTTTTATTCCGCGTTGTGTTTGTTGTATCCGAAAAATAATAATTCGCGCAATTCGCGGATAATTACGCGTCATCATGCCGTTGGCGCGTTGTTCGCGCCGATATCCCGCCGAAAGGTTCCGCACGCATGAAATCGAAGCCCTTATCGCGTATTTACCGAGCATCAGCGTTCAGCTTTCTAATTGCGCGATCAGGTTTCGCCATTCGATCCAAGTATCGCTTTGTAAGCTGAGCAATTGAGCAATAACCGAACAATTTATCTGCGCGGAACTAATTCACAGCCCCGCAGGTATCATTCTCAATTATTGTATCCCGTGCGCGAAACCATTAGATTAAATATTTCTGCCCGCTATCGCCGGCTGCGAGGCTATTAGGGAAAAACCTGAGCCGCGCGGCTTTGCCGCTCCGATCTTAATTAAACCCGGGATATTAATTATATCAATAAACGCACGCTCGCGATCTCTATCCCTCCTCTTTGCGCTCGATGCGCCGTTTATTGTCGCGCTTGTTGTTTCGCGTCGTGGCGTCGTCGCGATGATAGCCACGATACCTCCGATTGTCATCCCAGCACGCTGCGTTTTCGCGTTTTCAATTCAGCGATCAGCTCCCATCGATCTCCTCGATGGCGAAGCAGCTGCGTGAGAAACGCGAGCGCGACCCAGCTTCCAGCATGACTCGCCTGGAAGCCTCGATTATCCTCGAGATGGCGATATTCTCGCGCTTGATATCAGGCAAGTTTCTCTTCTCGAGAGCTAACCATCTCTCGATCGCTCCCGACGATTAACATCACGAATTTCATCTCCGTCCATCGGCGCGACTCCCCGAGAGCCACGCTTGTCACATCGCGACGGCTTTCTATTATTTAAATCCGCGCCGGAGCGCGTCGTAAATCATCGTGGCACTCGTTCGGCACGAAGCGTAATCTTGCCGCTTCTCTATCCGCGCGATCTTAACGCGCCGCCATCTCGCCATAATTGATCGCGCGTTCCGGCGCGGAGGAAGAGAACGCAACGCGGATCTGCGATTGGCCCGAGCGGAAGCTCTTCCTCGAAACTTGCCGAAGCTCTCTCCCTATTCGGCAAATGGAACCGTGCTGCGAGCGTGTATCGCCCTGCGTTAATCTCGCTCCGTCCGCCGACCGTTATCGGCTCGGTAAACAAATGCGCGCAGAGGTAAACAGATGCGGCGGGGAGGGGGATGCCAGGAGAGAAGGGAGAATTGATCGGCGGGTCACACAAAGAATACGCGATGTCATTCCGTTTGTCACCCCATCCGGAACTGTCGCGATGCCGCCTCACCCCTTTCCCCCCTCCCCCCTCCCCCCACACTCGAAAGACTCAGCGGCTCTCGCGCGCTCGTTATAAGCGGCATCCGCTGGATTTCGTCGGATGATTAATCATCCCTCCCCTCCGGCAGGCGTTCTTAGCGATTTGTAGGGACGAGGGAAAAACGCGACGTCGTTCGTCGATCGATCGAAGTCGCTAACGGCGACGCGAATTCCAGACGGGAATCATACGGCTCCGCGAATCGCGGCACCTCCGTAATCGCGTACGTGGGTGCGCGCGAGCTTCGTTAATTCCGTCCCGACTTGGGCAGACGCGACGTCGATTCCAGAGAGAAAGACAGAGAGAGAAAGACACGATCGCGTTTCCTTAACGTCGCGGGAATGCGGAAGCGGGACGATGCGATTGATCTCGCGCTTGCTGCGAGTAACGCGATTTCGCCGGGCAGTCGCTTTAATATCGGCGTTAAAATCTTGTTTCGGCCCGCCAGCCGAGACGGTCGGACTGGTTCGTTATTGGAGACAAAAGGCGTCCCCGGTCCTCCGCTCGCTACGCGCGAGCGTGCTAATTATAATTCAATTTGCCCGTACGGATTTCGTTACCATCATCGCCACGGCGGTTCTCCGCTCGCGCTCACCGCGCTCGTCCAATCGCGGCGGCATTTTGTTTCGTTATAACGAGTATCCTTCCGCCCCCCGCCCCCTCTCCCTCCTCGCCCGCTCTCCTTTCTCCGCGGCGGCATATCCAATTTCTGCCGGATATTATTAGTATCGACATTCTCCGCCCTGGGATATAATGGACATTGTGCGTACCGCGTGCGTAACGCGCGGCGCGAGCGAGGCGTTCCGAAAAAAATTCCTCTCTCCTCGCGGAAATTTTTCTCTCCCTCTCTCTCTCTCTCTCTCTCTCTCGTTCTCTTTCTTTCTTTCTTTTTTTTTTTTTTTTTTTTTTTKTGCAGACTCGAGCGCGAATTATGAAATTYTGCCCCGGTATCCGATCGCGCGGTGCGGCGTTAATAAGGACGCGTGGACGCGCGGCCGGAAATTTATGCAGCGCGCGGAGTTTCTGCGGAAACGCTCGATGATCGTCGCCTCGCGTTAACGTACGCGCGGGCGGCACTTTGATGCGCTTTGCGTATCTTGAGATGGATTTATTTATCGCGGAGATATCCGCTTCGTTTCCGCTCGCGATTGCGACTATAAATGGGTGGATATTACTCTGTACGCCCCGTGCGAGCATGGTTCGATTAATTTTACGCCACGGCGCGATCTTCGAGGTCTCTTCGACTCGATTTCAGCTGACCTAGAAGATTCGGGATTCGCTCTTTTATCTTTATTTTCTCGGTTGAACGTTAACATAACGCGCGATCTCTTGCTAACTTATACATTGTCCCGGGATTACCGCGTCGTTGCTTATCTGCGCTCTCCAGCTGCATGTTGGCACGCCACGACGTCGCGGGTATTTGTCTTCGGAAATATTCATGTTTCAATTTGTCGCACCCCGCAAACTTGTCCCCGGACAAGTAAATACCGATAACGGGATCATATTTCTCTGGTGCTCCGGAACTTGGTGCTTCCGGAAATTCATAAATCGGTATTAGCGGATAACGGATTTCCCGGATAAAATCTGGATAAAACATTCATGTTGCTTTGCTCGCGTGACGTGACGTTCGCAGGAACGTGTCTCGAGATTGAGCGGAGCGCAGCAATAAAGAAACGTGTTAGGGAGCTTGTTCAATGCTCCACCTAGTTGATTTCGCTTTCAATCTCGCTGCGCGCAATAACAACGTCTCCAGCGATGGCGTTTCCAACCAGCAATGATGAGACGTGTAAAACCGTCCGAGACTCGATCACGCATCGATCAAAAGCGCTGTCGGATGGCCGCGGGCTGCGGGAGATCGGAGCGAGGACCCCGCGCGGGCCAAAGGTCGAAGGAGCCAGGCCAGACCCCGGAGGAAGGCGATTTCGTCGCGCGAGCTCCGAAGGGTTCGATAACGAAGATGATTGGGAGCGCGATTGGTGGCGACGGTAACTGCGTTAACGGGGTAATAATAACCAATCTCGAGGCGATTTCCTCCCGACCCGACCAATCAGAAGACGCGCTCCCATTTCCGGAGCCGGGACCATCCACTACCTCTTCCCTCGCCTCTTCTTCTCCGCCCTGTCCTCGTTGGGGCCCTCTCTCCTCCCTCCTCGCAACGAGGTAATCGAATTTTTGAGCAGCTCGTTTTCAAATCCCGAGAGCCATTCGCCGGAGGGGGAGGAGGACTCCGGGGGTTGGGGCGACCGTCGATGTCGCCGCCGCCGCCGCCGCCGCCGCCGCCGCTGCCGCCGCTGCATTTCCGCTTCTCGTCTCTTTGTGCGACACTCGTAAGTTTGCCCTCGCAACCCTTCCGGTCGCACTCAGCACCGCCCCCTGCCCGATTCCTCATCCCGCTCTCTTCCTCTTTTATTGCGCGGGAACAACTACCTGTGCGTTGAGGCGGAACGACATTGGCGAACCCTCGCCCGGCGCATTTCTCTCGCGTTTGCCCGTAATAACGATCTTTTTTACGACCGCGATTCGTCACCCGCGCCCCTCCCCCTCCCACCCATTCGCCGCGCGACCAGTGCCTCCCGATGCCAAATCTCAATCAAACTTGGCCGAATTTCAGGGCTTCCGCTCCGCGAGTGGCGATACGGCGCGTCATCTCGTGGGTTTCGGCCCATTCCTCTTCCCCTTAGCCTCCCTCTTCTCTCTTCTTCTTCTTCTTCTTCTCCTTCTTCTTCTTCTTCCTCTTCTTCTTCTGATATCATCCGGACGCTCATTTCGCGGTTGGTTACTGCCTATCCTCTATTTCTTTCCCTGCTACCGTGGCTGATTATCTCAGCGATCTATCTCCACTTTTTCATCAGCGTCGCGATTGATAAACAGCATTTTCTTTTCCACGCCGTCCTCCCCCCCTCCCCCCCCCTCTCTCTCTCTCTCTCTCTTTCTCCATGCACTTTATATGTGATTGGGCATAATATTATAATGCACGTCATTTTATAGCGATACATGACTACGAATGCAAAGTACATATGTACACACGCAGTGCGCAGTATGCAAATAGTATGTAAATCGCGTCGCTGTTTCGCGAATCTGGAACGTAGGGTCTTATATTTCCTTCTCGATGGGCTGTAAAATATTTTTTAACAAACGAGGAGCGTTTTTGCCAAGCGAGTAGTCCATTAATGATTCATATCGCTTCGTCGCCACATTTCCATTAATATTTTACTTATCGCGCCATTCCTATTGCCTATGGCCGGCAATCCATACATTCTGATACAATTACGTCTGACATTTTGATACCATTACATACGTAGAAGAGAGAGAGAGAGAGAGAGGAAATGGAGGAGCGTGAGTAGGCGCGTTCGCAGGTCGCGAATCTGCCAGCCTCATCGGCCGAGTCTCGCCGTTTGCGTACATCTCGTCAGCGAGTTTGCCGCTCAAAGTGTACACCGTGTGTCTGCCTGGCGTCGCGACGAGCAAACAGCCGTGACGGCCGTAACAGTCGCAACGAAATCAGATTTCCCCGTCCCTTTTTCCGTGCCTGCCGTTTGTTCGTTTCCTCCGTCGTTCGCGTGTCGCGCTCACTTAACGTTCGGAGGCCCGATCCGATTCCCGATTCCCCAAGACCGATCGCTCGCGTGTCCCCGTGGAAGCCCGGGGCATTCGCTATGAAAATCGCATGACCCCGCCTGACCCTCTCTCCCTCTCCCTCCCTCCTCCCCTGCCCGCCCGTATCGTATCCCCCGATACGTGAAATACCGCGGCGTCCGGGGCCAAGCCCCGGAGGACGAGCGAGCATCGCCAAATTATGTGGACGCTCTCATACGGGTGGGCCTCCGAGCGGTTGTCTGGCGCAAAGATCGCCCTCAATGGCCGGTAAATCGCAGAAGGGACTCGATTGCCTCCCTAAGAAAAGCGTTTATGGGGCTAAGCTGACTCGCGTGGAGGAGGCGTGTCCTGGCCCGGAGACAAAGCAGCCAGATGTCCCTGACGGTCCCGCCGTCGCCTCCTTCCGATTATCCTCCACCCTCGTCTCGCTTATACTTTTCACTTTTTACCCTCGTCTCCTCCTCCTCCTCCTCCTCCCCCTCCTCCTCCTGCCCCTCGGACCCACTTGCCGCGGGCGTCTCGATCGTTAAGATCTCACGGGCTCTCCTGTCGGCGTAAAAGCATCGAATCTGCTCCGACGAGCCTGCTGGTCGCAGGCGCTACACGTTCTCGCGATGGATCTCCGAATGGACCGCGTGAATCTTACGCGATCTGCGCACGCGCCAAGATCGCTTTCAACGAGTCGCGCGAGTCACAGAATCGTTCCACGTTTCTCCTCCGCGTTCGGCCTCCGTTAACGGAACGGATGCCTCTGATTCATCTCATTCGTACTAAAGGGAACATACGCATGTTGCGCGCATACCCTGCGCGCATGCGCAAGTCCCTCGAACTCGTACCTTTACCCTTCGGAAAAGCTGCTTAATCCCGAATTAGTCGCGGAATCGGATACTCCCCTCAAGGGCAGATCGTCCTCGCGCTGTATTGATACTCGAACTCGGACTAAGTAGAGCGTTCTGAGAACGCCGCTGGAACAGCGGAAACAGGCCGGCGGGGGGGGGGGGGGGGGACACAGAGGGGAAGGGGAATATCACCTCGGATTCTATAAACGGGAAGGAGACGGAGGAATCGGGCGTATTCGGGCGCTCTCCTCCGCGGCAAGTTAGACTATTTTCTCAGCAAGTTCGGTATAAGTTCCCCTGGATATAAGCTTCCCCTCTCCCTCCCCACCACCACCACCATCCTCCGCCGGTCTCCTTATTTTGCTCCATTTCCGGACTCTTAATTACTTCGCTAATTCTTAACCGGGGAACCTCGGCGTCGTCCCCGAACTCTGAAATAACAACTCTCATTCCCGATTCCGGCTCGCCCCCTCGCCGCCCGCCATTGCCGCCGCGCGTGAATCCCTAAACCGGGAAGCGATTACTTGTTCCTCTCTTTTCACTTTCCTTGCTTTTTTCCCCTTTCCCGCTCCTCGGTCATTCGGCCAACTACCCAGCTATCCGGCTAGGAATCAATTACCGTCTCTTTAATCTCTCCGAGATAATGCCCGGCCGACTCCGCGTCGACGAAGACAGGCGCATCCTCGATTACGGCGTAGAGAAAGCGCCGGATCAGAAAGCGATTTCTCTTTTTTCTTTTCCCTTCTCCTTTTTCTCTCCACTGTCGCTTATCCAGGAGTTTAAATGGGAAACGGCGCGCGTACACGCAGAATAGGCGCGACGTAATTATGCCGCCCCCCCCCCCCCCCCCCCGCTCCTCCTCCTTACCCCCTCGCCGCGTCAGCGGGGCATTAAGTCCTCCCGAGTCACACTACTCCCGCCCTCGTCTCGCGGGCGAGGGGGGCTCGGGGGGGGGGGCTCGGGATCGGGAGGGAGGAAGGGGGGTGCGGTTGATGCCGCGTGATGTGATTTTCGCGTGTCTATCGTATCGAGGAGCGCTTGGCCGGGAATTATGGAACTCGATAATGCTTACGCGGCGAAGCGAGCAAGCATCCGCGCATAATCGAGCAAAATAAAGTATCGCGTTCCCGTTACGTCATGTTTGCTTTTTTCTCGTTTTTTTTTCTCCGTTTTTTGGTTTCAAACTCGAAATTCGCAATTCGGGATTGCGAGCCGTGAAGCTTAATCTGCGCCGGGGAACGAATTTGAGGCATAATTTTAACTGACATTCTCCTCTTTTGTTGGCGGTTTACGATGAAATATTTTTTGGACGAGGTATAAAGCGATGAATATATTTCGCATAACGCGTACGTATCAGCGATACACGATACATATTGTATTACGAAATTTGATAATCTACGATCCTTTGTTGCGGCGTTGCATACGCGTCCCCGCCTAGCGGTCGATATAAATCGTACAGACAGAAGAAGGAGGAATAGCGTGGATCTCTTTCGCTCGGCGAGATTTATGACGCTAAATGAGGCACGAAGAAGTTGCGGATCTGATACGCTGGAAGTTTGACTCCACGGTATTTGCACCGTTTCATATTGGGCTCATTGAAATTATGCAGTTATCGATCACTGTCGCCGTTAGCATAATCCGACAGCGGATCGATTCCGTCTCGCGCTGCCCCAATTCTAAGCTGACTACCATTATCGTTGCGTTAACGTTAATTTAATGACGATACGGCTAACAGAGTCGGCTAACCGAACCTTCCCTCGTTCCTTCCTTCGCTGTTCAACGAAAGATACCAGAAGAATCGGGAGATTAACGGAATTTAATCGCTCTCGTCAGAAGCGCTGCGCCGACTGCTCTCTCTCTCTCTCTCTCCCTCTCTCTCTCTCTCTCTCTCTCTCTCTCTCTCTCTCTCTCTCTCTTTCTCTCTCTCTCTACACGTGCATGCGATAGACATTACTTGGTTAGAAAATCATGTAAAAGATTGATGCAGCTAAGAAACGTATTCACAGCCGCGGTTCCTGGCGGATTAGCTCCCAATCAGCCTTTCCCCGAATTTTATTCGCAGCGGAACGTTCCCCTGGTTGCAACGCGACCGTGCATTTTCCCGCTCGACGATCGGCGGTGAGTTTTCGAGCGCCGCGCATGCGGCGATGAATCGACGATTGCTGCATCGAATATCCCGCTGCAGGAAGATCGTCGAGAGTGACTTCCCTCGGAAATGCGGAAACCCATACGAATGCCTCATAAATTTCGCCATCGGCAGGCAGTTGCCCCCCACCCTCCTACCTGCCTCCCGCCCTCCCTCCCGGGCAGGGAGCGAGGGCAGCCCCTCGTCCCTTTTTCCCGGGGGCCGCTCCGGGGCCGGCCGTTGTTAAACTTGCGGCCGATAAATCAGACGATCCCGAATATAAATTTGTTACCCGCGAAATCGCACGGATGCCCCCGCGCGTCTTTCCCCCTCCCCCCTCCCCCTCTCGCCCCCTTCTGCCCCCGCGCGTGCGATTCCGATACCCCTACTACCCCTCCTCCTCCTCCTCCTTCTCCACGCCGCCTTTGTCTTCGGCGCACGTTTACCGCTGTTTCCGCGCGCATTTTTAGCCATCGCGTAAATAACTACCGCGCCCATAAAACCTGATATACCGCCGCCCGGTGCGATACGAATCTATATATCGCCGGCCCGCGATAAACGCAGCCGCCCACGGGCGGCCCCTCCCCCGCCCCCTCCCCCGGCACTTCGCGGATTTATAGGGCATTGTTTCACCCACCCGGGGCGGGCGGGTTCGGGGGGGGAGGGGAGGCCACGTGTGTACAGAGACCGATGCCTCTCTCGCGTGCATCCTATTAACGGCCGCGTTTCATCGCGAGCGGGCTCGAAACGGCGCGCGCTCCGGATGGACGCTCTTCGGATCGCCTTCGAAGCGCCGACGCCTCATACCTTGGCCGTCATACTCGGAGCGTAGCTGTGCGTGACCGATCGCGCGCGTAATCATCAATGGGATCATCAGCGGTTACGATGACTTTAGCGAGCCAGGTGTCCCGGGAACGGACGGTTTCATGGCTTATATGGATCCCTCGTCGCTTCGCGTGCATTATCTCAGCCGCTGCTTCCGGCTCTTCGCAGAGAGCCCCCCGCCTCGAATCGGGGCAGACAAATAATCGGCCTTAATCGGCAATCACGTCAGCAACAATCCCGCTCGCTGGCGCAAGTGCGCAGTTATCGCGCTCAAGTAATGCTCGAGCACCGCGTGCCGGCGATTCGCGCTAGCCCGTGCGCGCGTGGCCGCGTAGGGCCGGAGGGGCGAGGGGCGTGGGGCGCGGGGCGTGTGGGGGCGGGGGGGGGAGTGGAGGGGGACGAAGGCACGAGCCACATTGTTCGGCGCGATCGTACGCCGACACAGAGCTGGCGGCACCGAACAGCGAGCATTGTCCGATCAATGCACGGACCGAGGACGGAAGATAGGGACGCGGCGGGAAGCTCCTGTCCCTCCCCCCCCCCCGCGGCTCCTCCCCGCCTGCCCCGCGGCTGTCGTCTTCGCACCCGCATCTGTACGGCGCGCGGCAGCGCGATCCGCAGCCGCGATGCCGCCCCGATGATCCAGGCGCCTCGCTAATTAGCCCGAAAGGTCGTCCCGGATTCACTTAGGCGGATCTCTGTGTCTCCCCCTTCCCCCGGCCGTCGCGATCGATGCGTTAACAGTGACGGTGCGGCGGTTCGGCGCTCCGGTGTCGTTCGCGCGGATCCGCGCGGAGATGATTTCGTTCCTTTCGATTCGTGATTAAACCGGCCGCGGCGTAATTAAACGTCGGGAATCCGGCGAGCAATTTCACCGCGGGGGGCCTCCCCGTGACGTCGCTCTCGCCGTCCCGCGGGGACGCCCCGCGCGTAGCTCGTCCCCCCTACCCCTGGGCGCGCGCGCGCATCGGCAACGATAACTCTCTAATTAGTGGCCCCGCGCCCCGTTAATTATTCTTGCATGATTAATGGTGACGGATGTCCTGCAGCGTCCTCGCCAGCGAACCCGGAGACGTCGTCGGACTAAGCCCGGCCTGCGGAGACGTCCGTACCCTACTCCCCATCCCCCCCGCCCCAATGCCGGCCCCATCCTCCCTTCCGCCGACCGCTCCAACAGCCTCTGGGACGAACCGCTGGCTCGGCGATGACACTGCTGACGGGGGTGGCGCTCCTAATCAACGGATCGCACCCCCAGGAGCCGGAGTTCTGACAAATGAAAAGAGAACGAAAGGGGGCGGTCGCGGTCCACGTGTGCGTGCCTCTTAATTAAATTTCTGCTGACCGAGAGTGTGCTGACCATCTCGGGAGGGAGGGAACCGAGGGATGCACGCGGCTTCCGTTCTTCCCGCGGTGTTCCCGGGACTGGTTCGAGGATCGCGTTCGGGAGCAATCACGGACGCGATGGTTGCTGAAGCGTCGATCCGTAATGCGATTAATCGATGGCGATTGCATAATAGTGTCGTGTCCTCGTCCCTTTGCGATTGGAATAAACTATTCAAATCGGGAATCACCGTCGAACGGGACAATGTGAAAAATTATTTACACGCGATAATAGGCGGAGCACAAGATTTCGTAGGCGCAATATGCGAAGGAGCCTTTAACGGTTATCCGAGTAAAAGCGTAATCAAATATGATGCAACAACCTGACGTTGTACAATCGAAACGTGTCGAGACCATTTGTGCATAGTCTTGGCATAGTTTCACGGAAAAAGTGTCGAAAAGGCGATTATGGCCTGCACGAGTGTAGGAACGAGAGAGGGAGAGAGAGAGAGAGAGAGAGCATGTGTATAAAAAATATGGAGATGTTTCCAAAGCACGCCGCATTGTTTGCCGAGCCAGCAAAGTGGCCAAGCGGAATATGGCGCTGCGGGGTTTATTTAGTTCGGCGCAGGCCGAAGAGGATCGTTTATGGCGGTCTAAAACGTCGGTCTGAAATGACGCGACAGCGACAACAACATCGCCGTTGCCGCCTGGTGTTGCGGTCGCGTTTTCACGTTAACGTAGTCGGGCCACGTAACCGCCGGTCATGGACCGGCAAGCCGGTTATGGACAGTCTTGCAATTTTGGAGCCTCTGCTCCGTATCGGAACTAGAACGAGCCGCTGGCTCTTGCTGCTACGAGCAGCGGGAAGGAAATTTTATGGTCGTCGGTTACACGGTCGGTTCGTTGCTTTGCCGTCTCCGTATCGATGTTTGCATTCTCCAGCAAGCGAGACGAACGCCGCGGCGGCTCATCGGCTTCGAGCACGCAGGATTGGATTTTGAGAAACGGGAATCGCGGCATCCGGCCATCTCTGGACCGCGCGTCCGTTCTGACCGATTCGGATGTCTCGAAGAGCGCGAAACTAGGATGACACTAGGAAACTTTCAATAAATCCCGATACCTTCAACGGATCAGACGTGGCTCGATGAAACTCGATGAGAGAAAGGAAGAGAGAGACACAGTCAGAGATTAAATTGCAGCACCGATTCGTCAGGATTCTTCACGATCCATTCGCTATTGCTATTAAACGCACGTTTTCGTTAACCCCCGGCGACAATTATTACAAGGATTAAGCTTCCACGGAATTGTCCGAAATGCCTCATCGTTGTTTACGCGACCTCGCTCCCGCGTTGATTTCCTCGATTTGAATGCGACTGCATTCTAAGCGCTCTGCATGCGCATTCCAAACACCGTGCCCATTCTGAGCAACATCGAACGACGCGGCTGCCAAACAGACCTTACAGCGTAGCGTTTAGCAGCGAAGACCTGCTGGTAAATGACCTGCCCTGCCAGCGATGTTGACTCTGCTCTGTCGTCGGAATTGACCGGCCCCGTGCGTATTACGTTTCGCGAGCGACCTATTATATTAAGCAATAGACAGAGAGAGAGAGRGRGRGRGAGGGGGGGGGAGAGGAGGGGGAGAGGGGAGGACACTGTACATAACAAACGAAATGTCCTGAAGTTACGAGGATCGCGACCGGCGGTAACGTAACACTGCTCCTTTGTATAATTCTACACTACCGCGGTCGTAACTGCCGGCTACGATGTACTTGGATTATGGAGAATGCACTCGCGTTACGTACTCAGTCCCGCCGATGCTCCGAGAGCGTCCCTTCACGGCGCGGTGCTCCTCGACAAATGCTTGCGTAAAAATCCTCGTCCTTTATGTCGCGCGGACGTTCACGGGGAGCCGTATCTGCCCGCGCAAACAGTGATAAAGCCGCCGAGACGCGCGAGATAATTTTTCTCCGTGACTTCACCCGCCCCTCCCCCTCCCCTCTCTGAGCTTCCGCTTCATCTTAAAGCGGCAACGGAATAATTCTCGTTCGCGAGCTGCCGGAAACGAAGATGAGTCTAGCTTGTATCTTAATTATCCGCTCGACTAATAGACTCGAATCTAGTACGTAGCTGTACACACACGTGCGCGCGCATATACATGCATATAGAAATATGTTGGGCTTTGACGGCGTTCGAGTAGCGCCTTTTAGAGCCGATCGAGACACGGCGGGCCATTTCCCGACCTCGGGTTGACCTCGGGTAGCTGGGGCAAGGGGGATCGTCATCGCACTAGTGGACAATCCTTCGGTATCCTAGCGACGATTACTAAAGGCGCCTTCTTTTGATCCCGCCCCGTTGCTTGGCAACGGTTGTTGCTAAGTAATCCATTGTTCGAATTCATTTCCATTCCGATCTTCCGATGGCGGACGTGCAAGGAGACTAGTTCTGTCTTGAAAGTCTAACTTAACGAATACGTTCCGTCAATCGTTACTGGTATTGTTTACTGTTTAATTATTAAACAATTGAAGAAGCTCAACTGTTGCAGTACCGCAGGGTATTCATTTCACCCCGAATTCGCGCTCCCTGACTGTAAGTTCGGCAGCCTTCAATGATCTCCAACGATATCTACATACAGATATAGCTCTCCGAATATCTATCAGTTTCCCCTTTCGGAGAACCCCTCATCTCCCTCCCGTCCCYCCCYCCCYCCCCCCYCCCSCCCCGAGAGGGCGGTAAGTGCCCTCTCCGTAAAGCGCGAGATGATCTCTCCTCGTCGGTCGTTCGTATTCCGAGCATCGGGGGCGAATAATTCCCTGGTTTCGATTTTATCCCGCCGCGCGGAAGCGAAAGCGCGCGTTTTTCCTCTCGATTAGAGCGGAGCACCCCGCTGCCGCCCTTAACCCCCCCCCCTCCCCCCTCCTGGGTTCTTTCTCTGCGCACCTCTCACCTGTGCCCTTTCGCCGCGGCACGTGTGCTGTTTCACAAGCCCGGCCGTTCGCATTATTCCGCGCGCGCGGCGCAATTCACGCCGGGAATTAACGGCGCCCGGTCGCCGCTGCCCTTCCCCCCGCCCCCGCCCCCGCCCCCGCCCCCCCGGGAACTGCGAAACCACGGATACCGCGCGAATAAGGCGACTTAAAAATTGCAACGGGTTACCGGGCATAAATCCCGGGCTGATGTACGGCGGGAGCGCGGTGAGGATAATCCGACACCGCTGGTCGATAAATTTATCCTCACGAGATTAGCTGCCAATTTCAGTCCAAGTCGGTTACGGCGCGGTGCGAAAGCTGCAGCCGCACGTACGAGATATTCGATTGCCGGGGAAGTAATTCTGGATTCCCGGGAAGCGAACGCGATTCGTGACGTCGCGCCGTTGAGCGTTACGAGCGGGACGCTTTTTCAGCGGCCGGGAGTTTAAGGGAGACATTAATCTAAATTAAAGAAGAACGGGGAGCAATCTCGATTAAGTTGCATGTAACGCGCGCAAGAGCTTAAAGCGCGCCAAACGTACGGATGGAAACGGGACAACGACACAGACGAGCGATCTGGACAAGCCAAGAAGCAGTCGCTGCTCGCGAGATGAGACTCCGCATGAGACATGAGAGTCAACGTTTAACATCGAGAAAGCCATCCCCCCGTCTCATCTGCTTAAATCTGATTAAGTCGCGACCTTGAGAGAGACTCACGGCTCTCACCTTTCCAGTCGCCGCACCGCCCCACGCGTGCGTAAACTATGCTCTCTGTGCATAAACGCGGGCGCAACGGGACGCTCGTCTTTATCCGCCAATCCGTGACCGGAATCCATGACCGTTCCTGTCACGTGTCGATTTTCAGACGTAAAGGGACAGACGAGCGCGCTCGTCCGTCCCTTTTTCAGCCCCGGTTGCCGCGGGCCGATTTATTTCACCAGTCGGCGCGACTCGCAGGGCGCGCGCAGCGGCGCCTGTTAATAATTCGCAGCGGTTGTTACCCCGCGGGCTCACCCCCTGCTCTCCTCCCCCTCCCCCCTCCCCGTCCTTCCCCTTCCCCCTTACCGTCGGCCCTTCGCCGCCTTTCCGCTCTCTCGCGCCACCCGTGCGCCGCCAGTAACGCAAACACACCGCCGTCTAATTCGGTTAGCCGGCCCGCAAAAATTATATCCAATTACGCGCTCCCGCGGCCCCACAAACCAGACACAACCGACGCAACTCCCATCCCCCCCCCCCACCGCTGCCGTGTTTACCGCCCTGTCTCCTCCCCCCCGCCTCTCTCTCTCTCTCTCTGTCTCTGTCTTTCTCTGAGCGCGAGACTCTCGCCTCTCGATGATCGCGATCCTGAGACGAAAGCACGAGACGAAAGCAATAAAGCTGAGCTCCTCCGAAGAGCTGCTCTCCGACAGCAGTCTCGTTACGTAATCGAGCAGGTCAAGCGTGAGATCGGGACCGATGATGGTCGTGCGGATAGATTCACTGCGCGTTGCAGGCGAACGCGAACGTTCGCGCCGAGATCCTCATCATGGCGGAATGATGAGGAACTTAACGACCGAAAGATTTAATCGGCCAATGATCAGGAATGACACACCAATCAATTGGAGCGTGTCGGGATTGCTGAGGGAAGCGAGGGGAGCGTAAAAGCGGAGAGCCGCGAGAGCGCGACGCGGGAGGGCAAGTTTGCGTCTAGTTGCTCGAGGCTACTCGAAATCTCCTCGGCTTTCTATTTCTTTCGGCGTTAACGCGGGTGACCGGTCATTGTCTTCCGCGTCGTTGAACCTCGCGGGGCTTCCGGTTCGACGGACGCCGACGATGGCCTCGCACGGACAGAGCGAGCGAAACGGCTCCGGGCCGGGTAAGGGCCGCCGGAAATGGGGCTGAAAGGCGATAAGACGCGCGTTTGCATTCTTAACGGCGGCGATCCTCGTTTGCAGTAACAAGCGGTCCAGTCGCGCGAGCTGTTCGCATTCAGCGCAATGAGATTCGGTTAATCGATGCCTGGCGAGATCAGCGAGGAGCGTGCGGCTCCGATTCGCGAGGATTCGCGAGTTCCATCCGGAACTCCGGAACGACGAGTTAATTCGCGTGTCTCGCTCCCGTCTCGCGTCGACGATGACATGCTTAAACCCCTCCTCTTTCTGTCTCCCCTCTTCACCCGCTTCACTTGTCTTCATCTCGTTCGTCGTGATCAAGCGGGATCAGCACTCCTAGCTTCCGCTCGAGACGTTCCGCTTTGCATTTGCGACTCATTATTATCCGACTTTATTCACGTCACTCTCGATCTAAGGGCGAGGGGGAGGGGGGGAGGGGGTAATTCCGGGCAGAGCGTAGTGGGCGGACGGAATTCACGTTCTCGGACGGAATTTCGGCGAGCTTTCGCCACGCACGTGCTCGTTGCGCGCTCTCGCGCATTCTCCCCTCTGTCTCGGCAACGAGCGGTAAATACAACACTCCAGCCCACCGTCCTCCATCTGGACTGGAGGGGCGGGCGGGAGGGACAGGGGAGGTTTCGCTCGCGCTTCCCGGCGTGTCCTCGAGAGACTGCGCGTCCCAGGACTCAATAAACCTCTCCACTTCCTCGCTTTTCAAAGGCGAAGGAGATTTTCTCACCCGCAGGTGTCTCGACGAGTGGTTGGCAAAGATTCGAATCCGCTTTCTCCCCTTTCTTCCGCGGCGGTGCGCGCCGGTGGCCGCCGCTTCATCCTGCTTCTTCCGCGTTCGCTTTTCAGCCACGGGCAAACATCCGGGCGCTACCAATGACGCGGCCGCATCCACTGGAAATTGGCAGATCTGAATGGCGAGGGCGCGCCAAACCCTCACGCCAATCCCCCGCCGGGGGAGTAATCTGGGCCACTGTTTGCGCGCGGCGCGGATTCAGCCGTCGAGGATTCCGCGCGCGCGACGCGACGCGCGCGATTCTTTAAGCCGGGGAAAATGACAGCGGTTTTGCGGTTTGCGATTTTGACGTTTCCTCGGCCGAGACCTGTCATCGTGCCGAGCCCGTGAGTATCGCGATATCTGAAAGGCGATGAGAGAGAGAGAGAGAGAGAGAGAGAGAGAGAGAGAGAGAGAGGGAATGCTCGCGCGTTTCGTTGAATCTTCGCTGATTGTTTAAGATTCTTATAGGCTTTATTCTTTGTCGGGAGTCCTTGGACACTCGAGAACCCAATGTAAGCAATGTGTCCGGCATGCGTCGATGATGCGTCCCTGAGTGGGGGACATAGATCGTCGATTGTTACGAAAAACAAAAGAGTACCGCTTTTCCTCGCAGTTACCAAGGGCCTGTATCCTCAGTGTAGCGCGAGACATCCGAGGCAACGGTCACTTGCTCAGAGTAAGAATAGAAATACTATAACTGCTAATTCGTTTGCCAATTAAAAGAAGGTAAAAAGGTAGATAGTTATCTATGTCTCTTATCTTTGCCCGTCACCCTATCCCAGAATCGGCATAAATAAATATTTGAGCAGTGTGGAGCGAATTTATATCGAAGGCGCTCTGACACTGATGTAACGAGCGGCAACGCCTAACTGCGGAATTGGATCCGCGGAAACATCTGGAGAAGGTTCTCCTTTCGTCAATATGCTCGCGGATCGGATGATCCGATTGAGCGCGAGTTTTAGTTCGCTTTGATAACGACGAACGGCGAGAACAAAGCAGTTCGAAGCAGTCGAACCGTTCGTCGACTCGGCGAGCCCAAGAACGATTCAGTTCAGCGGCTTATCAGAGCGACGATAAGAGTTCAGACCTGCCCGAAAGCTTCTTCTTGCCGCCTGACGACCCTATCGGGCCGTATTCGTCCTTATTTGTCGAAATTATAACTCCAGGTTCCAGCATTTACGAGGAAAGAGCCGGCTGTCGCTGGATAAAAGACACATTGCCGCCACCGCCGCCCCCGCGCATCTCGCCGCTCCGGCGATGTATAACGTGACGTTCGTGCTCGGCTGAGGGCGGCATAAACTTATATTAAACAATAAAATGCAAATAGAACGCTTTATACGCGAGGTGGCGTCACTGCAAGCCAAACTGCATGCAATCGACCTCGCCGCCTTCCGCTCGCCATATACGCGGTGTCCCCGCAAACTTTTCGGCCGCATTTCTTCCCTAGATCGGCGTTTTCTTCATTTTCGATGAATTAATGCTCATCCGATCGCGAAGGGGATTTTCCGTCGAGCGTACGGGCGCGTCGAATCCCGTTTCTCCTCTTCGGCTTCGCATCGCTGGATCTCATTTCGCGCGCTTGTTGGTCGCGGATAAATTCGTTGGCGAGATACGCGGCGATGTTTGATATTTTTGCAGAGGTCGACTCGAGCAAGTGACTCGAACTCTGTCAAAGGACCTTTCGTTGGATCCTCGATGCAATCTCGGTCTTACAGATTTAATTACAACGATAGTTATCGTCGGGAACTGGAAGACAATGAGAACGGCAGTGGAATTTTCGTTACGGAGAGATCGGCTCCAACTACTCAAAGGACACGTGGACCGCCAAAGGAACGGTAATGATTCCCGGTCGCCGCCTATGTGTGTACGCGTCTGTGTGTGTACGTGTGCCACTGTGCGCGAGAAACCGTCGTACAATTGAGTTTGCTGTGGAAGCGCGGTTGGTTAGGGAGCTCACCGGGACCAACAGGGGATGCCCCGAATCCGAGAGGTCGTAATTAAAAAATCACTCCAAGTGGCCAATAAAGGTGCCGACCGGCCGGCTTATCTGCCCCGCAAATCCTATTGCGGCCCGTTCAAGGAGAACCCACCACCATTCCGCGGACCATTGTCGACCGGCTGTTATTTGTTCGTTTCTTGATTAACGGCGCGCCACTTCCGGCCGCGCGGATGGCGACTCTCGCTTCCGAGAGCGATGCGCGACGTGGCGCACGTGGCGCGGTAATTCGAATTGGCGTTGGGAAGGGAAACATTCCGCGCGCGATTTTGTATGCGCGAAATGCTAAACGTGAGCGCCAATTGCCTGGAATCGTCCGGCGGAAGTCCGAAGCGACGGAACGATTATATTTTGCGATAAATAAACTTCAACGGTTCGGCGCGATATCGCTCATCGCCGATGGAGAGCATGTCGGATTCAGTATTCGCAGATTTCTCCGATGCGACGCGGCCGAAAGTTTTCTCAGATAAATTACCCAGCTTGTTTCCAACGCGCGCAAGGACTCGGAGTAATATGCACAAGATGCATACTCGGTATACATAAAAGAGCGGCGTCGAAGCTGATGACCGCAACTGCCGAGGCAGGCTTTATTTCCCCGGCGAAATCCTCTCCGGCCTCGCGGATGCGCTCGCTCTATTTCCTAGCTACCGCCCCGGGTCCAGTCAGCAGTATTTTAGAGCGGCGTCTCTTTACACCATCTGGAACATCGCTCCACCCCCGGCGTTAAAAACGCCGGTATCGCGCAATTACCCTGAAAGTTCTCCCTCCCGCGCGGACGGGGGCTTCCTCGGACGATAAATAAAATGTAAATGATTTCAGCGGCGAATAAATTTCCGCGGCGCGCGTTGGGTGGGGGAGGGTAAGGGTGTGAGGAGGGGCGGGCGGGGAGAGGGACAATCGAAATGCCGGGGCTATGCTGGGACGGGGGTGAATTTCGGCAGAGTGCATCGTTATAAGAGTGCGCTCGGTGCACGCGCGCGAGACGAATTGCCCGTTCTCTCTGATGCTTCGACCCTCCTTCTTCATCCCCGTTGCGGCTTCACCCCCGAGGCATTTTTATGCCGCGTTAACCGCCCGACCGCTGCATTGCAAGCACATCCGTGTGTGCGTTGCGCGAACGTCCCGGCGACCGGTTTCCTTCGCTCTCGCTCGTCTTGGTTTCCGCTTTCGCACCCTCTCTCTCTCTCTCTCTCTCTCTCTCTCTAGCCGGCGCGTAATCTCCTCGCGATGTCCGATAATCCCTCGCGCTCGTTACAGGTGGGGGTGGGATAACGGGGCATGGGAGAATGACCTTTTCAACTTTACGCGCGATGTGAGATACGGCGCTTTTTATTGCCGGAGCGGTAATTCCGCGAGCGGATCGCGCGAATTTAAGCGTAACGGCCGACGCTTAATCGCCGAATGTTGCATACGTAAGTTTATACGGGCGGGCGTAAACTTTCCCCGACTTGTTTCATTACGGATCTATCTCTCTCGCGCCGATGCTCATGGAGGAGCTGCACGAAACGCGCGCAACGACGAGTCCCACGCAAGCGATCGCGCAATTACATCTCGCCTGCCGCGTAAGAAGCGAGAGATATTCTCTCCTTTCTCTCTCTCTCTCTCTCTCTCTCTCTCTCTCTCTCTCTCTCTCTCTCTCTTTCCTCCCATCCTCCTTCCGAAGAATAAGATATAACCGAATAATGTTTCCGTGCGAGGAACGGGAAGAACAGCCGTGGTAACGGAAACGCGCACGTGTCGCCGACAGTCCTGTCACGTTATCGTCACGTGTCGCATGAATCGAATGTTTCTCACCCCCGAGCTGTAGGAACGCCGCCCGGTACGAATGCGTTTTCTCAGCACGGATGTCTGCGAGACGAGGGAGCCGGCCCGTCCGATCCTTTATGCGGTCCATATTTCTAGGGGCAGCCGCGGAATATGAGGTCGAACGTGAGCCCTGGCCTATTTACGACTCGGAGCGCGCACTTCGTACCTTGTTACGCTATGTGGACCTCTCTCTTTCTCTCCGTTGCGCGAGCGACGCGCGAGTCGCCGGGAATTTTATTCAGCCGTACCGACCCATTCGACCAATTGACCTGACGACATCCTCCCTCGCACACGTATACTCGCGGTTTTGTCCCTCTCGGCTGACACGAGAATCAGCCAGAATTCAGTCTTCTGCTCGTTGTTCGGATCAGAGCGTTCCTAGAATATTATTCTTGCCTTCTACTTAATTCTCCCCCAAATCAAGCGTGAAATTTCCCTCTGTAAGCGTACGGTCAAATGATCACGGACGTTGGATCCTCTGGCGAAATTTCATAATGGAACCTGCGAGCCTGATATCCCGCGCGTTTCATGAAAATTCTCGGCGAGAGCCGACGCAGATCATGTTCTCCGTCTTCAAAGAAAGACGCCGCTTAGCATCGATAAAAGCAGAGAGACAGAGAGAGAGAGAGAGAGAGAGAGAGAGAGAGAGAGAGAGAGAGAGAAAGGGACACTCGACACTTTCGCCGAGGCGTCTCTTACGGCTGGGAGGGGGGGAGCGGGAGGGCGGTCAGATAATACGGTCGAAATTGCCGGGTCGTCCGAGAGACGCGGCTGGCGTCTCAGAATGCTGGTGGTGGCGGGTGCGGCGGGCGGGGAGGCGGCGTCGCAAGTATTCGCTAATGTAGCTCGTAGCTCTCGCGGGATGGGAGTTTGCTATGGCCTCCGGTGACACTCAGAATGCGTAGTCCTTATCCAAATCTATGCGGACGCTTATGCAGCGGGCGCGAGCGCGACTCGTGCGCGCATTCGGGCCCTCGAAAATTGCATTCCTGGCACTCGCCCTGGTAAACGGCGCGCCTCTTCGCTCCTCCCCCTTCGCTCCTTTTTCGCGCATGTCTACGCCTATCCACGAAATCGATATTTGCTCGCTATTAACGCGCGGCGTGTCTCCGCTCTCTCGGGCGGAGCGTCGAGAGATTCGCGCTCGCGTTTCGTCGAGGTCGCCGTAATCGGCCGCGAGTGGATCTCCGTTCCGCGGCCCGAGAGAGATCACGGTGTCAGGTATCGAACGAGCGATGCGGATATAAAAACGGCGCGCCAGCCGCGATTTCGGCAACTCGCCGGCGGGACTCGCGTGACTCGCGTGAATCAGCCGCCAAATCGCCGTAAATCACGTCCCACTAAATCATGCCGCTCCGGGATCCGCCGTCCTCGTTTCAAGAAGCGCCGTTCTCGTTACGATGAGAATTCTTTAAACTCAGAGAGATAGACAGAGAGAGAGAGAGAGAGAGAGAGAGCGCGCGCTTACTTCCACGCTTCCGGGACACCCCGCGCAATTATTCTGTCCGAAAGCGCAAATAAAACGACCTCCCCTTCTCCTGCTCTCTCTATCTCCCCGCAAGCCTCTCCGATTCCCCCCTAAAGTAGCAGAGTGCAGCGGGGGATATATGCGGCAAAGGCAACTTTCGGAATTAGGTTGCATCGTCGAAGCACATCGCCGCAACGGTGCTTCGTTTTCGAATCCCTGCTGCGGCTTAGAAATTCAGCCCATCCGTGAAACGAATTTAGGCTCCGCGGAATAAAGCGAAACTACATAGACGAGTGCCCGTCTGCTCCCCTTCCCATTTGCGAGCGAGACGGCAAGCCCGATCGTTTATCCCGTTGGATATAGGGAATCGCGAGATTATTGTGGAGGTTCAGCACGCCGGATGTAAACGCGGCCGCCGCGGGCTTAGGGAACGAACGAGATCGAGTCGAAACGTCGCGAGAGGTATTTAACATAGATCCGAGAGAGAGAGAGAGAGAGAGAGAGAGAGAGAGAGAGAGAGAGAGAGAGAGAGAGAGAGAGAGGGAGGGAGGGAGAAAGAGAGATTGGAACGATTGACGGGATCGATTCCAGATCAATTTCAAACCGATGATCGCTCTTCTCCCCTCCCCCCCCATTCCTTCCTCCCCATCGAAAAGATTCTCTCGGCGGATTTCGATTAAATTAATCTGGAAGAATCTGCAGCAAGCAACGCGCATCAACGTTCTCGCGGCGATGATCAAATCGCGGAGGGACCGCACGACCGATGACGCAAACCGTTCCGCGTGTCGGGCTGCCCTTCGGCTCTCTTCGGATACGCGGATATCTCGCGATTGAAGGGAAATCTTCGACTTCGACTGCGAGACCTTGTTACGCGACGCGGGAGGGAGGGGAGGAACCGGACAGGTTATTGCCAATTTTGTCGAGGAGACGCTTGCTCCCGCGAAAGCCGTGGAAAAGCTGGACTGGCATGTCGATCCGGTGCGCGCGACGTGGAACATGAACGAATGGATAATAATGTGAAGGAATGAAAAACGAACGGATGAAAATTTTCCGTCGGAAACGTCGCGATTGCCGGCAAGCGGATTACAAAAGGCGGACGGTGAGCGCTGGCCGCGAAAATCCCCGATCTCTTTCTCTCTCTCTCTCTCTCTCTCTCTCTCTCTCTTTCTCTCGTATCGCGCGCGATTGAGAGCGCGCGAGGAAACACGTAAATAAGCTCTCAGACAGCGCTGCACGGCGAGCAGGCCGCTCGGGGAGGTCCGGGGGAGGAAGGGGGTATGGTTGGAAGGGAGGGAAGAGAGGGGTGAATGTTTATTCTCGGGTATTTAGCTGGTTCTGGGGAGGGAAAGAGTGAACGGAACGGAATCTCGCGAGGAACGTTCATTACCGGGAGAGAGGAAATGAAACCTGTTGAGGGATCCCCAGAAAAATCAGCTAATGAGATAGCTACGTATAGCTTGGATGAAGATAAACAACGCCCTTAACCGAGAGCGATTAATTAAAAAAGGGCAGTCTTCAATTTCGGACGCCGGTGTCTGTTTGATGGCTTATCCTCGTCGCTTGAACTAGATCGCGCGCGCGTGCCGGCGCAAATCCCTCAAGAAGCCCAGCGAGCACCGCAAAGGGCGCCCCTTACGCGTGCATCCGTTTTCCCTGCACCTCGCTGCACTGGAAATCGACGACGGTGCAACAAAAAATTCTCCGGTACAGGTCGGAGACGAGATGAGGCGCTGCGCGCGGCGAACGACGACGCGACGCATCGGGACGGGGATGAAAACACCGCGACGTCACCCCGATGCGTATGCAACTCCTAGAGTGGAGCGGGGAAGGACAGGGCAGGGGGGTGATTGTGCAAGACGTCTCGGCTCGCGACAGGACGGATCGCAAAATGGCAACGCGCGGGATTATTGTACGTACAAGAGATTTACCGTCCGTGGCCCTTTCGCCGAGCCAAAGGGCGGCCGAGGTCGCTATGGCAACAGACAGGCGGAAGCCAGCCGCCTACCCTTCTATTTCCCCGGATGCAAGCCGTCGGCCCTGCCGTCTCTCGCCCTCTCTGCGCCAAGTGATTCCGTTGCATCGCCCTGCAGTCTCCCGTACTCCCATTTTTTTCTGTACGCATCCACTCCTCGCACCCTTTCCTCCTCCTCCTCCTCCTCCTCCTCCTCCYCCTCCTCCTCCTCCTCGATGTTTCCTCGATCGCATCGCTGCGCCCTTCATCTTCTTCCCGCGTCCTTCGCTCTTCTCGAGTTCTCGAATCGCCGCGCTCGCTGGCTGATCCCGTCTGTTGCGGTTCGCCCTGTCGGCGACGGAATTTCCGCTGGAACAAAAGGACGCATGGCACGCACATATAAACACACGTGCACGCACGCACGCACACACACGCACACAACACATACACGACTTTCCCTCGCGCGATATCGTTATCGATCTATCGTGCCGTCTCTGTGCCCGGCATATCGGCGAACGCGTGGAAACGCGTGAAGGGGCGCGATTTTTAAACGCGCATCGATCGTGCTCCGCAGTATATAAGGCTGTTTTCGTTACTTTCTCATGCGGGATTACATTTTACGGCTAATTCCGACAATCGCAGGAATCACAATGACGAGCCGGTGACGGAAATGGGGTGTGCATTCGCTTCCCTAATAAAAGAGAATCGGAAATTATTGAGCTGTTTACTTATCGATAATCCAATCGAGTCAGCTTGATTTGGTACCAATTGAATTTATTGTATAATATTTAATTATATAATCGCTGCGCTGTCGCCGCTGAACACTGAAATGAAATTTTCCCAAAGCATTTGCACGCCGCGCCGCGCGAGCTTAAAACGGAAACGCGCGAGGCGTGCATTCTTTCGTGTGGATTTCACGGCGATGACACACGAGATCAAAGCGTCCGCGTTTGAGGAGGCGACATGGGAGTGTGATTAGACCGCGTGCGTTGCTGAAGGACGAAGAGAAAGCGAAGGAACGGAAACTTATTTCACCGGTCGACTTGGCCGGCTACGAGGCGAAAACTCGAGCCTTTCTGAATATTTACTCGCGGATCGGATAGAAAATCGCAATCGATCGTGTCATTAATTTCATGCGCACTCGCGGAGTCAATTGGGGTTCGGTGAACGGATTTTTAGTTAGCGGCGAAGCGATTGCAAATTTATAGCATTATCGCAAATGCATGTTATTCATTAAACGAATATCATATTGTCACAATTATTCGTATAACTCATTAATCGCCTATCGTGAGCATATTTAACGTGTGCCCGCAGTCGATTAATACATATTACGCGTTTGCATCGATGGTCTGCTTAATAATGAGGAATAAAACAACATCCGGAATTAACATCGCTCTTCGCGTTCGTCGTCGCTTCGACTTGTGCCTGAAACTCGCCGAGGCTGAAGAGAGAGAACCTCTACGAAGGAGATCTCCCTTCGCGAACGTTGGGGATCAGAGTGCACGGCGAGTAATAAGTGAAAACGGATTGCCTCAGCAGAACGTGTACGCGAGTTTTTGGAAACCGAGTCGGGAGACGATGGCGCCTTTTGAGACGTTTAGAATCGAGATGTTTAGGGGAGAAGCCTCCTCTCTTCTCCTTTCGCCTTTCGACGAGCCGCGCTCGTCGAATAATCAAATGTTTGCGATAATCAGTGGCGGGAAGACGCGTGACGAATATTTAGGACAGCATCAACAGGTGGCCATCCGCAGTTTTTTTTCTCCCCGCTTCTTCCTCGGCCTTGGTGTATCCGGCGTTCGCTCTGGCTCGCGCGAATCGTTTAATTCCTAAATAAATCCCCTACTCTTAATTAATTAATATCTACCCTGCTCGACCGCAAGATGCGTCGATACTGTCGTCAGATTCGTTCAGATTTCGTGACCCTGCCGATCCGATTAACCAACCCGTGAATTCCCTCCGTGAATAACGTTGTATCGTCGTCCGGTTGATGTCCGGTTACCGGGCACGATTACGGGACGGGGAAACTATCGGGCAGGGTGACTCGACGAGCCCAGTTACGTGTCTCCCAGTCTCCGTATTTAACGGCCACGAGAGATTCCGATCATGAAGGATAGTGTTGTGGAATGAACGGAGAGATTTCTCTATCGAACAACGTGGATTGTATTCCGACCGAGGTTCCGTAGAGTGCAAAAGCATCGCGGGAAAAATAATTCCATCAGGCTCTGACGGCGGTCTGGCTGTAATGGCCGACAGCTCGCAATAATAGAGAACAAACCGAAGTTAAAGGCTTTTATGAAAGGAAGAACCGAAAAAGCGGTAGCAGAAAACGCCAAGTCAGAATTGCGCTCGCGCTCGCTCGCTATCGAGTTATTTCAGCATTGTGAGATAAGCGTTATCCCCCACGGTCATGAATATTAACGAATTCCAGCGCGGTAGGATGGACAAGACTTGAAAGGGATGGACTGGACTCTGCGGTGTGTGCGTGACAATCCGGGAATGAAATTAATTTTCCAGCTCCGCGACGAGCCACTATGATGCCTCATCCAACATAAATTATCCATCAAGAGGCGAGAGGCGGGCGACAGGCAATATCAAGCATTCCTTCGATAACGAATAAGTAAGCGGAAGAGGTTGTAAAAAAAGCAGAACCCGATTTTGCGAGGTGTTGAGAGAGGTTTAGGATCAAACGCCGCTCGCGCCGCGAAATATTTAATCATCAAACGCGGGTGATTTTAATCGCGCCTGCGAAACTTCGTCGCGCGTATTCGAACGGCATCCGGCCAAACGTGTAACGTCTCTGAGTTCTTGATCTTTCAAGCCTGCGTCTCGTAACGAGACGGAGTTTTAATGATCACGAATTATTCCTCGTTAAATAAAAGTGAAAAATGTATGACGGATAAATTATCCCAAGTGAACAGCGCAATTATTGACGGTAAACGACAATCAAGTACTCACTCACTCAAGTACAAGGTAGTCTTTAATGAAATATAAACAAGGAGAAACATGATGCTGAACGGGATACGTTATCGCGTTATATTTACATCCATGCGAGAAGCCTGAGATTGCACAATGAGCGCGATGATTTCTTACACTTCCCGAGTGATTACATTACGGAGCCCGTATTTTAAATGACTGTTTCTCTTTTAAAGTTCCACGGTTTGGCGGGCGGGTCATCCCTGCTGAATAAAATGCGGAAACTGAATTTTCTTCCTCAAAGGAGATTAAAAATCGCAAGCCCGGGCGAGAGTGACCTCCCCTCCCTCCCTCCCCGTCCAAGAAGTTCGCCGGCGAATCAGACGGAGCTGGCTTTGGGTTCGTCCTCTGGTTTCCGGCTTGTTCCCGTGCTTCCCCATCGCGCGGCGGCGGGGAGGGAGGGACAATAATTCCGTCACTAATTGAGTTACGTCGCGGCCTAAATGCCCGATGAATATTCATATCCTCTCCTTCCCCCCTCCCCCCCACCTCCTTCCCCCGCGTAGTAGCCGCCCGCGTAGCTCGTTGCGTCGGCGCCGCGCGAGAAAGAGAAGGTTGTCGCGAATTAAGGGCCCAATGAAATTAGAAAAATCGCGTTCGCCTGCGTCGGCCGGCCATGGGAATGTTGCTAATTTACGGTATTCCCGTTTCCCGTTTCCCGCGAGATCGGGGGCTCCCCTTTGTCGAGCGCGGATCGGGCGCGTCCGAAAACAATGCCTCTAAATAGAGAGGCGTCTGAGGAGCGCGTTTTATTATCGCGTCGTGTATTTGCGCGAGAGGGGAGGGGGGGGGGCCTAATCGCGGAAATTAACGCGGGGTTTCATTACGCCGATGATTTCGGCTGTTTACAATATCTAGCTGTACAATTATGCGGATAAGCCGGCCGGCGCAATTTAGTTAAAAGGCTCTACTTAAATTACAGCCCCAGGTTCCTAGGTTCCTAGGTAACCGCGCGTTTGCGCGGATATTAAAATCTAGCGGGATGTTCACTTTTTCCCGCAATTATCGTGAAAGGATCGAGCTGAAATTCCCGACAGGTGGCTGTGTCGGGAAAAGCGGATCGTCTCGTTGATAAGAATCCTACGAGGCGCGTCGCAAGGTTCATCGGTCAACATCGAGCCGTCTCGCTGTCTCTCGCCGGTCCTTCGAAGGAGACTGCCTCGCTGCGTATGAAATATATGCGACATTTTCGTAACGGTGACACCGCAGGGAGTCTGGCTCGTTATCATCAGCGGTGAACCGGAGCGCCGCGTCGGATGCCCGTCGTTATCGCGCCGAGCTATCGAGCAGATTTTTCCCCGCGTTCTCTCCCTTAAACGTCCCTCCCTTCCGACCGGTCGCAGATAGCGGCAGGCTGACTTAGGGAGATTGCGATTTGCATAATGCAATTCAACGGGATCCCTTTTCAAGGAAAAGTCAAGAAGAACAGGGCAATTACAATGAGACTCCATGGGACGCGGTGGCGTTCACGGCCTCGCTACCGGCCACCTAGACGATGTCGGCTTTATAAATATTCAGCCGGTCGTTAAGGCGACGGGGATAGAGAGGAGCCAAGGGCGGGAGAAGCGGGAAAGATAGCCAGAAAGAAAAAGAGAGAGAGAACGGGCAGAAGGGGGAGAAGGGAGAGAAAAAGAAGAACTGTATAAGGGGCATTCGACTCGACGCGTTCTTGCGCGCGTAACTCGACTCGCGTGTTCCTTTTAATGGCGGCGGGTGCGACGCTATTAGGACGCGGCTTGTGTTCGGGATTAGGTCGATTAACTGAAACAGTTCGATCGTGGAATCGGGAATCGGGAGAGCGGTCTCGCGGGCACGAAATGACAGCTGGACGGACGCGAGGAGAAACCGACGTAAAGACGCGCTCTCGCGCGTCTCAAAGAGCTTTGCAATGACATTGCGCGTACGCATCGCTGCTTTGCTATTCAATTCGCTTCATTCGCAACTCCCCCGATCCTCTCTCTCTCTCTCTCTCTCTCTCTCTCTCTCTCTCTCTCTCTCTCACTTTCTCTCCTCCTTTCTCCGTTGAGGCTGCTCTTATCGCCGATAAATTGCCGGCTTGTACACTCTTGCTCGATGTCTAAGCTATATCAAAGCGCACTCTCCTTCCTTTCTCCTCCGTATATACCTGTACGATAAGATACCGAAGACAGAGCGACAGAGAAAGAGAGAGAGAGAGAGAGAGAGAGGGAGAGAGAGTCGAGACAAATCGGCGAGCTCGCATCGTCTCCCGCTGCGCTGCGGAGGCTGATAGTCCGCGTCTCCTCCTCGGTGGCTACGAAGCGGATTAAGGCGGCTAGTTAAAGAGCAGTTTCCATACACCAGCCGGCGCGACAAAGCAGCCGGCCGCGCAGTGCGGATGAGACTCGCAAACGCGCGCGCGGGGAGGAAATGCGGGACGCGGGAGCGCAACGGAAGTCGGAATGCGCCGAGCGGCGCCCTCCCCTCGTGCCCTCCTCTCCTCTCCACCCCGTAGCTGCATCAGGCACCACCGAGCAGCGAGGCACCGGAGCCGCGCGCGCAATAGCGGAAACTGTCGGGCTAAGTAACTGCCGGTGCTTACGGTAAGTTCGCGCGCAATGAGACCGCCCGCGTAAATACATCTGATACGCAGGGCTTTCCGCTACACTTACTCCCCCCCCCCTCCCCATCCCACCCTCCTCCTCTTCTGCCCCACGAGGTCGCGCGGTTATGCTCGCGACCTTTCCGCGCGATATAAGGCTTACGCGCGAGCTGCGGCGAAAGCTGATGCGCTTTATTGTTGTTTTCGTCTTCCGTAGCTGAAGTATCATCCGCGCGTGTCATCAAGCGCGCTTCTTCGTCGAGTGATCGCGAGATTTAGGCCCAACGGTTTAACAGCTTTGATCTTGCTCAGTTAACCTCGGTCTGCCCCACGGAAATGCACAGGGAGGGTTGGTAATGGAAGACTTGTGCTGATATCGCAGCGTCCGCGTCTGCGAAAATGTCGCGTGTCTCATGCATTTTGCAACGGGCAGACATACGTGCGCAACGGTCCGTCCGCAACGGGGAATCTGCAAGGGGAGCGTGTCGTCGCGGATCCGCGAATTGGGACCTTGCAAAAACGGCCGTTTGTCACGGACCGGACGCTTCAATCGCCGCCGGAACTTGCCGTGTAATCCACGAACTTGGCCCGTAAACTCCTCGCGACCTCCGTCTCGAGTCCTCCTGAATTACGAGGGACGTGCATTATCTCGAACCGATCCCGGATTTCTTCTCGCGGCACGTGTCCGGAGCGCTGTCGCCTATGCCGGCCCTGCGGGGTCGCGGGGGAGGCCGTGACGAACAAATGCACCGCGTCAGCCCGGCCTGACACCCTTCCGCAGTCGGCGGCGCGGGAAAGGCACGCGAAAAGGGCGACGAGAGCCCGGCCACGAGAGTGAACCGGTTGGATCGGCGCAGGCGGGCGCGAGAAGGGAGGAGAGGCAGAGAGAGAGAGAGAGAGAGAGAAGGAAAGACGGACGCTCGAGATGAGGAGCGAGATGAAAAGTGGAGGCTCGCGGAAGCCGTGCTCAAGTAGACAAGGGACACGTCAGGCCGCCATCCTTCCACTCGGCCTTTTATAGATTATTCACGTATAATGGTCCCGGCGGGCGAGGGGGGGGGGACAGGGGGGAGAGTGACAAGTGGCGGGGCGATGCCCCCCCACTCATGGTCCCGGGGATGACTCGAGTGGCCCTTGACTTTTCTGATATGCCGCCGCAAGATCGGCGATACCGCTCGCGCCTACGACGGCACGATTCCTTCATCTTCGTCCCCTCCGGTTCCTCCCCCTCCCCCTCCCCCTCCCCCGCCTTCGCCCGCGCGGCGATAATTAAACCGCGACGTTCAGCGAATCACTCTCGCTGACTCTCGCGGGCTCCATGAGCCCGGGATTGCGGGAGTTGGAAGTTACATGGCGGCGTGATCAAGCTATTTTCCCTTCGTTCCTCCTCGATTGCGCCGGCTCGCGATGAGCCTCCCCCTTCTCCCCCCTCGTCCACCCAACCCCCCATCACCCATAGGGCGGAAAAAATGCGGGTACTTCTCTGCTTTCGCGGGATCGAGGCTCACTCGAATTGGAGTTCACTCTGGAAATGGGTCGAAAAATGTTGCGACTCATAAGAGATCGGTGCTGTTTCCCGCGCGCTTATTCCCGATATTTCCCGACGTGCGCCTGAAGAAAGCAGAGAAAGAGGAAGAGAGAGAGAGAGAGAGAGAGAGAGAGAGAGAGAGAGAGAGAGAAGAGATAGGGGAGCATTGTTTCCCGGTGACGGGATCGCGCACGGCGACATGCATGATACGGGCGATTAAGCGGCTGTAAATATCCGGCGCATTATTTCGCCGCGCGACAGTTTATAATATCATTGTGCAATTTGATCGATATATGCTCTCTCGCAGCGGCCATCGACATCGACTGACAAGCCGCGAGTTCTAATTAAATTCCGGCGCAACGTCCGTCCGAGAAGGAATAAATTATTCGCGTGATTTTCCGAGGCCGGTGTCCATGATTTCGGTGTACATTGCGCGCACGCCGTCATAAACGCGCGGCATCACGAGAAAGAGAGGAACAAAGAGAGAGAGAGAGAGAGAGAGAGAGAGAGAGAGAGGATGGAAGCGCGAGCGCGTCCGGACCGTTTCGTCCTATGCAAATGCGAGTCGCGGTGTTCCCGCTTGCGTTGTTCGGCGTTTTAATGCTGATTGGACGACTGCCGATTCAGCGGCCCTTCGTTTGCAGCGATTGTCGCATCGAAAATCTACCAAAATGCGGCGCGCATGTCGCCGTGGCATCTGCGTGTCGCGAGCAAGCAGGTCGAGGCACGAAACGCCCTCCCGGCCATTTACCCCTCAACGAATCCGATATCTCCCGACGACAACAAAAAGAGCGCATCCGAGGCAATGCGGAATCCTAAACGCGCAACGCTTACGCGGACTGACGAAATCCGCCGCTCGCGGAAGCCGGCAGTCGCGAAATGAAGCGAAGCCGCTGAACCGCAGCGCGGAGAACGCGAAGACGTCGTCGCCGCGGAATAACAATCGGCGACGTTCGCCGTCCAATTTCGCGTACGCCGACGCGCCGTTCCTCTTGGACGACGCACCCTCCGCGTCGTCAACCCCGCTCGAATCGCGCGCCCGAGGAAATCGCACTCGCGAATATCCCCGCAACACCGCGGACGTCGGAAAGCGGTGACGAGGCGGTGGGTGGTCGAAGGGGGTGGGCCGAGAGCCCGAGGGGATCTCCATCAAAAATTCAATCCATACGAGTATTCGTTGTTTCGTCGGTGGGAAAGAAACGGAAGCGGTAAGGGAGGCGTGAAACGTTTTGTAGAATTCTCGAGACGTTGCCGGCAGGTTGCCGGGAGGGTAAACGGGACGGGGGTGGAGGGGGACGTTGCCTCGGGAGCGGATGAGGGAAACGCTACGGGGGACGGTGGGAGGGCGAGCGGGATAGCGGCTCCGTGTTCCGTAGGGAACACGGCGAAACGAGAAAAAGGGGAGGCAGTCGGAGGAAAAGAGGCGGAAAAGGGGGGGTCTGAGCGCGCGGAAGGTGCGGGCGTCGTGACGTGGGGACGGGGGAGCGGTGGGTTTAGCTCGGCGGTGGCGCGCGTTTGGTTCTTGAGGCATGTGTGCCCCATAAATAACATGTAAATATTTTCAATAACTGCCGGGGCGGCCCCGGCATGAAAAATGCAAACCGCTTTGCGTCCGGCGCGCTGCACTCCCTCGTACGTTCGCCCGCCCGCCCGCTCGCCCGCCCGCCCGCCCCTCCCCCCCTCGCGAATCGGCCGGCGGCAGCCACCCCCTTAGCTCACGGCGTCGAACTGTCTTTTAATATATCCGTGTGTACACGGTGTCCCGCGTGAAATTTATAACACGACGAGACGCGCCGGGCCCCCGATATTCGTTTCCCTTTAATCCCGCAGTTTCCGATGTCGCCGCTGGCCTTCAGCTTCCATCCCCCCGCCCTGCCGCGAGGGTCTGCACGGGTCTCTGAGAGATTATTAACGTAACGTCACCGCTCCGATCTGCATTCGTTTACGTAAGAAGAGCATCATTGCAACGATGTTGTTTTGGTTTTTCTTTCTCCTCTTCTTCATCTTTTTCTTCTTTTTCTTCTTCTTCTTTTTTTCTTCTCTCGGAGACTATTCCGCGGCATCGACGGCGTCTGTCGAGCGATCTCATCGGTCATTATATTCGTGGTTCGCGTAATCGAGGTGTCAACACGTAAGCGTTGGTTTGCTTTGTCATCGCGAATAATAATACGATAGCGTTAAGGCGTTACCAAGTTCACTGTCTCTTCAAGTTCACTGTAAACGATAAATGAAGTCGATGAAACGCGAGATGTCGCGAGGTTCTTCCTCCCCGAGTAAGAGGTTTACGAAGAGGTTCCGTTTCGTCTCATGCAAAACAGAAAAGTAGCATTGGGCAATCACGCCGATTATGCTAACGACTACCTTCAATCGCGCGATGATGAGGCGAGCTGATATTACCCTCGGGACATTAATAACGACACAGAATAGATCGATACGGAGACGTCACAACCGGTTTTTCTTCAAGGAAGACGCGTATTCGCAGCGCGCTGCGACTGCTGCGACTGTTTTACGCGCGCGGGATGAAAATGGCATTACTATTAGCGAGCGCTTGCTCCATTAATGTGCCGGACGACGGGCATGCATTCATATTAAATGTTCCCTTTTGGTTTGTTTGCAGGGGCTTCGGATTCATCACATTCGCGGACCCTGCGAGCGTAGACAAAGTGCTGGCGCAGGGGAATCACGAGCTGGACGGCAAGAAAGTGAGTAATCCGCGCGTTCCATTGTGCCGGATTAATCTCAGCGATGTAACCGGACTCCGTTCGCGCCGGAGTTTTCGGCCCTTCCGTTAACACGTTAATCCACAGCGTAACTGAACGCCGGAGCCGCGTCTCATCGAATTAATAGTTCCGTATTGTTTAATCCGGCGATCTCTCGCGTCCGCGAGATTACGCCCACTGCGGCTGCCCTCTCGCCCCCGCCGTTCTCCCGGAAGCCACGCAGGACACGAATCCTCGTCATGCTCTCCGCAAAGGTCACGCGAAGCTCATCGCAACGTTCGAGATCCGATCAGCGTGTCCCAACGCGAAGCCTGTAGCTATCCGAGGCATCTTCTGGCATCTCTCCGGGCTGTCGCCCGACGCAAGATCGAAGAGTTGACCATTACCAACGAGCCATCGGGTCCTAACGGTTCCGCCAGGCGTTGACAAAAGATCGAAAGGTTCCAGCATTGCGTCGAGAACGTTCGTTCGCGCGCCAGGAAGAACGATTCGTCTCGCGGGAGCCCGCGGCTGTAAGCGCGACACTTAACGCGGAAGGCGCTGACGAGATGAGAAAAAGAAGAGGGAAAGGAGGGAAAGGAGAGCGGTTCGAGGAAATAAAAAGAGCGCAGGAAAAAAAAGCAGACAGAGAGAGAGAGAGAGAGAGAGAGAGGGGGGGGGGGGCGGGAGAGGAGGGGAAAAAGGATACAAATTGCCGTGATCGAATGTGCGTCACGCGAGCAATTAATTTTCGCGTCCGATCGGAGCCGCCGTTCCGAGATAATTGAAAGAGCATGCCGCGAGTCGATTGATCAAACCGATTGGTCGCTGCAGTCCACAGGTATATCCCGGTCCGGGACGCGTCCTCCCGTCATCGATCCCGGCAGCAAAATTTTATTCGCGTTTGAAACTTCATTAATTAAGCGTCAAACGTTATTTCGTCCCGCTCGCTGCAATCTGAGCGTATCATTTATCACCTACATTTCCCGGCCCCCGTCGACGCATTCTGCTAGCGCAATTTCGCCAACGGTGGATACTCGATCGTATTTTATATGAGTATTTTATATGATGGACATAAAGAAATCCGCGAGACGCGGGACCTCTTCCGACCTTCTTCCGACCCTCTTCCGACCCTGGAAGAATCCGCCTCGCGGATCCAACAAGCGGTAATTGCACAGGAGCGCTCCATACAAAGTCCCAAAATTACCGATCGAGCTTCCCTCCCTTCCCGAAGGTCCCTCTGCCTGATTCACCCCGCGATCGATCGATCCTCCGTCTCCTGCGGAGCGTCCCGAGCGGAGAACCGAGCGGAGAACCGCCGCGGCGCGGCGATTAATCGAGACGGCCGTTTGGCAAGCGCACCTCGGGCGGCCAAGACAATTCTCGCGGAATAATATCGTAAGACGCGGGGTCGAGGCGGGGCCGCACAGCGAAGAGAAATAGTTGCGGACATTAGCTGTCCACGGTGCCATAAGTAGAGCGACTCCAGCGCGCCCGGCCGGACCGTCTAAGTGGCCCCGAATACGCTTAAGCGAGGGCAGTCCCGGCCGTATTCCGGTTCGCATAAATTTCGCGTAATTCGCTCCGGCTAATGCAAATTGCGAATGCACGGATCCGGAAGCTAACACCTTCCCGATAGCGGGAGGAGAGTATCGCGCGTATAGGGCAACCGCCGGCGCATCCTATTAAGGCTTCCTCTTAAGGGATGAGACATCCTCACCCCCTCTAGCACTTCTCTCTGTCTTGTATCCCATCTCTCTCTCTCTCGCTCTCACCCTCGCTCTCGCTCTCTCTTGCTCTTTCAGAGGAAAAAGGGAGAGGCACACAGGAGGAGCGCAAACGCGCGGAAGTGCCCGCCGCTTTGATTCGCCGAGAAGTTTCGCCGCATTAATTAGCACGGCCTTCGCCCCGCGTTAACGAACGCTGGGATTCTTAACTCACGCTAACACGCGAGTATAAATAAAGTGGGACAAGAGCGAAATATGCGGTATTCCGGAGAGCGTGGCTGTCGCGGGACATACGTACGTACGATAATTTCTCCTTGGCTTGCTTCCCGTGACGTTCTGACATTGAAACACGGGATAGCGAGTATCTGAGATATCCGGGAATCCGACAATTTGTCATCAACGATACGTTCCTTGGAATTTCAACGACGGGTCACGTGACTTGAATTAGATTGCCGCTGTAGGCGAACTAAGCTCACTCAGGCTCCCCGGTGTACGTCACAAATGTTTAATTAATAATGAGAGCAGTTGTAAATTATGAATGTATTTTGCAAGGAAAGCGCACGGACGAGTATCTCGCGGATAGACGAAAACACATCAACTGCACGCGGATCAAGAAAGCCATGCTTTTTATTGGAGAGGCACGCACCGAGGATCAAAGCTTGACGAGAGTTAGCATCAGAGAGAAACGCGTTTCCGCGTTCGAGTCTCGACGTCATTCCGATTATATAACGTTCATCGGGAATCAGCGCGGAGCGATTTCGCAACGGGTCGATACGCCCGACGTTTCTGGCGTGGACAATGATTCCGCAACGTGCCACGTAAGCAGCCATCGCGGCGCGATGCTGGCCGATGATCAGAATAGCCAGCAGATTCCGCTTAATCGGGCCGAGTGCTGATTAAAAAACGCGCGGGTCGGACGTGCGCGTTCTCGTTTCCGTCCCGTTTGATCTCGACGTGAAGCCAGTGAAATCGGCCGTGCTGGCCGCGCGTGTTTCCTCCATAATGCTGATTCTAGCCAGCGTCGGTGTCGTCCTTTATCCCCTCACGCGGACTCAATGGCGCGAGCGAAACGCGAGCTTGGATCGCCGAATTGCCGAAGAGCAAGACCGTTCGATCGAGGATTTGACTCTAGCGCAAACGCGAGATCTTGGTTGTTTCGATTCGCGCAAATCGGGAAACGAACAACTGAGGAGTGGACAAGGGAATTGCCAGGCGCGAAGCGCCCGTTCATCCCTTCCGAAGGATGTCTTGATCTCGGATGATCTCTTGCGCGTTATTTTCGCGATGATGCGAACAATCGGAAGCGTCGATCCCCCGCAATCGCTTTGAAGACTGGAGCGTTCATCGCTTCGTGATTTAATCTAATACCGCAGGTACGCGTAAATATAAGGACGGCCCTTGAAATAATATGAAAGGTAAGAGGATGCGGGCGATGCATCCGAGAAGGAAGTCGCGGGAGGGAGGGAGCGTCTAAGGGTGGATGCATGCGAAATTGTGAAAGCTCTTTAGAACTCTGGCCCGCATTCCTAGCTTCAGACATCTCTCGACGCTTTAGAGGACACGTGACGAACGAGACTGTCGTCTCCCCCCCCCCTTTCTTAAAGAAGAGGGAGGTCTTTAACCATCGAGTGAGAGCATGGTGGTTTCAAGAGAACGTGGATATGCGGAAAGAGAGAGAGGGAGAGAGAGAGAGAGAGAGAGAGAGAGAGAGTCGCGCACTTTTCCTCGGTCGTGGTTTCTGTGACAAATATGTCGATTTTTCGTCGGTTAAACACCAGCTTCTTTGATAATTTTCCAGTTTTCCCTAGTCAAATATTTTTATTCAATTTTTACCGTCAAATATTTGTATTGGTAACGCAGTCTCGGACTAAAATTCGATCAAAGTGTAAATCAGCTGAGATCACCGCCGATCGAACGGAGCCCTTGAGAATTTCGCAGTCAGGGATATATTTGATCTTATCATAGATCAGTTGCCTCTTTCTCTCTCTCTCTCTCTCTCTCTCTCTCTCTCTCTCTCTCTCTCTCCCTCTCTTTCTCTTGATATGAACGTCATTTAATGTCTCGTTAGTTTAATTTCCTTTATTCTGATGGATGACCCGCGATGGCTTCGCGACTGCCATCGGTGGGCACGTTACATCACGCGTAAAACGAAAGGAAAATAAAAGCGGATATTTTTATCGGGGTTATCGGGGAATTAAAATCGTTGCGGGATTGTGCGTATTAAAATATATACGTTACGGGAACTGGGAATTAACTGAAACGGTAAGTCGATATAATGCTGAAACGTGGTTTTCCGATAGCCCTGTGAATGCAGTTTTTCCGTAAATTGAAATTCTCGCAAGCCTTGACTTCGCGATACGGTTAAATCTTTATGACTTTTTCATAAAGACCTTTTTAGAAGGGAGGGAGAGAGAGAGAGAGAGAGAGAGAGAGAGAGAGATCGATGTTTCTCGACATCGCAATCGTATCCACGATAAATGTTACCTTTTATTGCGACTTAAGTTGAAATGGAGCATAGCGAAACAAGAACAGGTTTATCCCCGTGTCTGCCCCTTTCCTTCTTTTAAAGGAAGCGCAGAAAGCGATTAAATATCGCATACACCGCGCGCGTCGCACTACATAAAACATACCACATAAATTTCTGCAATTCGTTTTCCCTTCCCCGTTGCTCCTTATCTTACGGGAGCGCGCGGTCCGTTCGCGAGTGCACTTTGGAAACGTCGTAACGACGTGCCGGCAATATCGGCAAAAATCGTCGGAGAAAAAACGGGAGAGGAGAGAAAAGGGAGAGAGAAAAGGAGGGAAAGGAAAAAAAGCGCACCGTGCCACTTTTCAAGCAAACAACTCGTGTGTGTATTTTATAACATAGACCTCAGAGTATCCTCGATACTGTGTAGCTAAACGGATTTCGCCCAGAGGTATAATAAAACTTACCTTTCCCATCCCTCTCGACTTCCTCTCGCTCCCCCCCCTCTCTCTCTCTCTCTCTCTCTCTCTCTCTCTCTCTCTGTCTGTCCTTTTGTATCTTTTTTCCTCTCCTTCTCGATCGATGCTTCTTAAACGCCTTGCATGCGCTCCGAGCGGTGGCTCGGAAAACGCTGAAAAATAAGCAGCGTCGCTCATCCGCGGAATAATTTATTTGGAGAGCCCGAAGCCACTAAGCCCTGCGGAAATTGTCTGCAGTCCCTCACAAAACTCCGAGCCATCCCGCGCCGTTTCTCAGCCCGTCTTTCGCCCCTCGGCCCTCCCCCCCTGCTCCCCTGCCCCCTGTCCCGCCGTCCTCCCGGGCCGGCCGGTTCTCCTCACTTCCGCGCGCGCGCGCGCGCTTTCTTTTCCCTCCCCTCACCGTTTACTCTCCCCGTTCGCTTTCTTTTTACCTCGAGTGAGTCAACAATACGGATAGCATCCATTGTCGAATGCTTTTAAATTCGAGATACAAACCATCCACCTTCGCCGTCCTCGCGTCTCCTCCCCTCGCCCCCCCCCCCTCCCCTACGCCCTAGCCCTCCACCTACCCCCCTTATCTCCGCCATTCCGTCCTCGGAATGTCGCCCGAACGCCAGCGTCGTCAAGGCGCGCGCTCCTTGGAAAGGAAAATCTCTCGCGCGCTCGCGGCTCCGAGCCCCTCGATCCGATCGGCCTCGCGGGAAGAGCGAAGGGCTACAAGGGGAGGGGGTGTCTTGTCACGAGAATACTTGACGTTCGCGGGGATACGTGTCGCTTTATTATTGAACTACTTTTGCGCGACATGACGCTTCCTCGCAGCGCGAACGTTTGACTCGTTTCGCTCGCGAGGACTCGAACCTCCGTCTGTCGCTCTTCGGTCGCGAAAGAAAGAGAGGAAGAGGGAGAGAGAGAGAGAGAGAGAGAGAGAGAGAGAGAGAGAGAGAGAGTCGCGATCGTGGGAGGTCGACGCGTCGGCAATTGTGTGGGTTATTATAGGATCTCAGAGTCGAGAGTGTCGACTCGGCGCGGAAGAGCCGCGGCTTCTTGGATAACACAAGCGTAATTAGGAGGCACGGAAGCGGCAAGCGGGAATTAGTCACTTTGTAATCGTAATTCGGGTAAGTTTATGGCCCGCGGTTTATGAAGACGCATCCCGCCGAGTCGGCCGGGAAAGTTCCGCTTATCGCGCCGACGAATTAAACCGATACAGCCGGCTTGCGGCATCTGTTACTAACGGCTTAACTCACTCGCTCTTTGCGCTACAGCCGGCATGAATGTAAGTCGAAACTGGGCCACCTACATCTGGCGGTTGCGGGGAGGAGCGGGAAATAAAAAGAGTCCCGTATATCACGGACAGAAATCGAGTAAATCTGGTAAATTCATGCGACTATCCGCGAGAGACGCGCCGCCGACCGCGCGAAACAGAAGATATCCGCTTAATTTATCATCACGATCCTTACGCTTAGCTGTACACGTGTAGGCGTATCCTACCGCTAGTAATTGTCGCTTGTAATAAACGCGATTACGAATCCTTCTTTTCAATTTGCGGCGCATTTCTACTGGGATACATCAACGTTGCGCCGTAATGACGGTACGCTGCAGCGTCGCAGCGCGATGCAACGAATGTAATAATGCGACTATTACGCAAATAGTGCGTTTCAGCCTATATTACCGAAATAGATGCGGGAGCAATTACCTTCACGATGCAATTACCGTAATAATAATGCTCCAACTTATTACGATGCGGCCGTTCCACAGCCTGGATTTGTTTGCACGCAGCGCGGACGTGACGGACGTTTCGACCGATCGATCGTTCATCATAGCGTTCGCGGTGCACCGAGAAGGACGCCCTCTCCGAACCTCGAAGGGGCTCCTCTCTTACATTCGCGAAGGTCGGCCTCGTGGCTTCCGATGCCTTTGACTTCCGGCAGAACGCGATCTCGCTAATGGCGCGTAACATCAACGGGGAAACTTTTCCGTTCAATCCGCGAGGCGGACGCGGAGGGGTCGGCTCGCCGTTGCGAATCATGAAGAAACGGCAATGCCGGACGAAAGCCGCTCGTCGTAACGAGCCGAACCGAACAGGGGGTGAGAGAGGGAATCTCGCGGCCACCGTCGTGCGTAATGACATATAAAAATAACGGCGGGAGGCGCGGCTCTGTTATTCTTCGCAATTGGAGCGGATAGCCGTATCGGATATCTACCTTGAATCCGTGTAAAGTTGTCGGATTTACATGACGCACACGTTCGCAGCCGTAACGAGCCTGGGAATTACCAATGTTGAAAAAAAGAGAGAGAGAGAGAGAGAGAGAGAGAGAGAGATGCTCTATGTCTTTCGTTAGTCGCAAACATTCCATGCCGCGGCCGCGTGCACCGCGTTTATCGGGCGCGCGGCGTTCAAACTAGTTATCGAGTTTGCGCGTGATGCTAAAACAGAACGCTCCCTACGCTTCCCGTCTGTGCAGAGGGAATAAAAAAAGGGGGGGGGGGAGAGAGAGAGCTTTCATCTGAAATGTCAAGCTTTCCTCTTGCGAGAATTCGAGGAGAATCTCGTAGCTCGTGGATTTTTAAACTCGCCCGCCGCGTCGCCACGCAGCTGCTCTCGATCTTTGTGTATTCCCTGTGACGAAATCGTTATGCTTAATGTCCGTTGGATCGATTCGGCGGCGCTCCTTCGAAAATTTAGCCTGATAACCGGCAAGCTATCAATTTCAGCGATTTGTTATGATTTACATGCACGTCAGCTCCAACGGACGCCGATGCGACAAGAAAAATTGCATTTGAGGAACCCGTTGAAGATTCAGCGGATGTTATCTGCCTCGTTGGTGAAGATTGATGGGTCGTCAATGTCGTTAATGGGAGCCCGCGGGAGCTGATGAACCGGGAATAAAGTGCTCGTTTAATCGAAGTCCAGATAATCCTGCATAATAGGGATTGCGCCGCGGGAAGAAACCTTTGATTAAGCGGGATTTAATCACCGATGCGGTCACGTGTGATAATCTATTTCGCTTAATCATCGCCATCATTGTCTTTGTATCGCTTTACATCAAGCTCTTCTAGCTCTTCTCGCGCACCGCGTTAGATATTCTATTCGCGAAGACCAGAGGTACCGCGAAATCGGGATAATTCTCAGATGGAGACAACGGATTGCGATTTGCCCCTTGCTTGGGGAGTAAATCAATTCTTACTCGCGTTATTCCGTTATCCCCGTCTCCTAAACGTCCGCCGTTTATTATCATCCTAAATCACGAGATGAAAAGCCCGGCTTGCGTGCACGCGCGTTGTTGTAGGCCGCAGGTAGCTGCACTAAGTATAAATAATTGGGCATGATGTATAAGCGCACCGGCCGCGCCGGTGCGCCGAACGCGCATATATCGATGTGACCCGCGGCTTTATTTCGAGAGCGGCCTGCGTTTCGACCCCCTCCCACCCGCCCACCCCGTTAAATTAGCAGAGCCTGGCGATTTATGCGGCTCGCGTCGACAAAACGGCACGAGGATCGTCCCGGCGTAGGATTTTAGCTGAAGCGCGCGCGCGAGCGCGCGAGTCTCCGCTCTTCGGCGTCTCGATTCTTGTCGAATCGAGAGATCGGCACGCCGCGAGTGACGGAAGCGTTGTATTGATTTATCGAAAGCAAGCCTCGATGCGGCGGAGCGCGCCCGCCATACAAGAGCTATCCGGGACTATCCGCGGAAATAATGGACGGCGGCAGCGGCTGCCGCGTGAGAGAAAAGCGAGATGCGTGCGATGGTCCATTCCCCGCCATTCGCAGCCCTGAGAAAAGACGGTGTCGTGTTTCCGATGCGGCAAAGGCGGTGCCCTAAAAGCGTTTCTCCGAACGATACCTTAACGCAACCCGAGCTGGCGCGAGGAATTTTCATGCTCGCGATAACGAGCGATTAAACGAGCGAAGAAAGAGTGGAGAGAGAGAGAGAGAGAGAGAGAGAGAGAGAGAGAGAGAGAGAGAGAGAGAGAGAGAGAGAGAGAGAGAGAGAGAGAGCGCCCAGCCGTATTGGCGGATGCGAGATGCCGCTCGTCGATTGCACAAGAAATAAATCTCGATTGGAGAACTGCGCGTCGCAGATTCCGAACCTTCCGTTCCGCGCGTTCTGAATTGAACTTGCGCTAATACGTCCCTCTGTTGCCGCTTAAGCCGGTGAAAGGTCACCCGTTCGGCGCGAGAGGATTGTCGTTAAACTTCAACAGAGGCATCGAGATTCCGCATCGACTCGTCGATTTCCAGCCAGAGATCGCGTTATTTTACGTTACGAGATTACAAAGAAAATTGGCAAACTGGTCGAGCGGTCGTCCGCTTTCGATTTCGCGATTTTCGATATCAACGGCTGGGGATAATACACGCCCCTATTTTTATCCTGTCGGCGGCGGGATCGCCCGCGAAACTTCTGCGTCTCGTCCCCGCGTGTAATTTGCGTAATGAACCGCGATCGCAAGAAGCATGTAATTCGGCGGCCAGCTCGCGCCGCGCGACTTGGCAAAAGCGAGCAAGATAAAGGGAGAAGGAGCGATGGTCCATCTCGCCTATTCCCTTCGCCCCCCCCCCCCGCGTGTCTGTTTCCCCTGCCGACCTCCTCGCGACTCGGCTCATAGAGGCGCATTCCTGGACGATCCATTTCCAGATTAAACACGCGTAAAACTCCACCCTCACGTGCGCAAGAAGTGGCACCTTCCGCTTCCCGTCCCCCTCGTCGCTCTCCTTTTCTCTCTCTCGCTTTCCCGTTCATCTCTCTCGCGCGCTCGGATCTTCCCGCCGTACTCGCAGAGCCTCCCTTCGCCCCGAGAAGCAGGGGGCGGCTGAGAAGGGCCGCGCTTTAAGGCCGTTCGTCGTTAAGGGCGATGATCTCCCGGTGAAAGTCGGCTCGCGATGCCGAGAAGCGTTAGCCGCGAAAGAGGCCGAATCGATTCCTCGCGCTTGTTCGCGATCGAGCGGCGATCAACGTCAATGTTAATGCGAAGCGATTATCGCGGCAGTGACACGGCGACGCGGAGCGACGAGGATAAGTTTATAATAGACATTTTAATGATACTTCCGCCGCGCGCTCTTAGCCCGCGGACTATCGGCGACGCCTGTTTCCTTAACGGGCCAATTTCCGTTATCGGCTATCGGGCATGTCGGAAGCGAGGTCAGGGTCAACCGAGATCGATGAGGGCGACGTTAACGAGGCGCTGGATGCGCGGACGTGGAGATACTCCACGGGGTGAGCGTTATCGCTGGAGGCGGGACGTGACGTCGAAATGGAAAGTACGCGGCCGGCAGGAAGGGCGGGAAGGGTGAGGCGCGCGCGTGGCATTCGGGGGGCACAAAGCCCGTCAGGATGACGGGAATGTTTCGCGCGGGATGGGGCGCCGCTTGGAGAGTGAAAAAGAAGCGAGAAGACTAGCGGGATGGAGCGAGATGCGGAGAGCGGGATCCGCTCGAGTTCTCGGCGCTTGTAATCGCGCCGTTACAATTACGGATGCGATCAGCGACGCGGGCGCCGGGGCTTCCCAGTCTTATCCCCGCGCGGGGAAACCCTTCCCCCTCCCTCCCCGCCCCGGCGTCGCAGGGAGATCATCCGTGGGTCTCGCGCGCGGGTGGAATAAAAGTTCCAGCGCGCCCTTCGCTGCGCCCTCTTCTGCGTCTCGCTGCGCCAATTTGAATAACGAGAGCGGCGCTCAGCGGAAGCTCGCGAGGGTCGGCAGGTGCAGTCATCAGGGCATCCTCAGACGCAATGTCGATCGATCGCGCGATCACTCGACGAAGCTGGCTGGAAGACGCGCGGGAGCGCTATTATCGGAGCGCGCGCTGCACCGTTCCTCGCCCGCGAAATTTTTACCCTTCGCGGGCCCGCCCCGGCACGGGAGGAGGGCGAGTCCGCGGTAAGGCGGATTCAACGGCGTAGAGAAAATAACGGGCGAATAGGCGGGGGKGGGGGACAGTTTGCAAAGAGAAACATTATAATCCGCCGTGCAAGTTGGGGAGAACGAAGAGGAACGCGAGAGAGGAAAGTCTTAAGTAATCGCTAGAAAATCAATGGCGAGTTCTCTCAGGCGGCGCCTCACGGACAATGTGCAATAATCCACCGCCGGTCGGCGGACGGGGGTGGCTGCAGGGTGCCTTTCCCACGAGGTAAGCGGTTAGGCAGTCGGGGAACGTGCTGGGAGCGTGTCCTCCATCATCGAACTTGGAACTTGTCGGCTAATTGCATAGTTCGCCTTCTTGCCTGCAAACATATCCCAATTGTCGGAGGCACTTGGCCGTACTTGAGGCGGCACCTCCCCCCCCCCCTCTCGATCTTGGATATTTTCCGTGTACTCCCGTGCATCCGAGTAGAGGATCTTATTTTTCGGAAACGCGCGTTCCGCTACACGCGTACTGCGCGCATCCCACGAAGCTGCGATCAGCGGAAACGGGGGGGTGCAATTCCGAGCTGCTAATGCTGCTTCGAGAACCATAAACGGGAATCGCACTCGCGGCGAGTCCGGGGAAGCTGGCAACGAAGGATCCATTTGTCCGATTAATGGCGAGTAAAGCGGTCCAGCGCAAGCGAGCATCAAGTGTCGTTTCTCGTTTATCATGCGGATTTATTATATAGATTCTCATTTAGGATGATCGCTTACGCGCTGCGTTTACGTTTACGTTTGAGGAAAACAAACATCGATCGCTCGCGAGGATGCTGACGATGATGAGGATGATGATGATGATGATGATGATGATGATGATGATGATGATGATGGTGTTGAAAAGCAGTGGACAGCGACGGACGCAAAAGTTGGATGCGCGCATCGAAACCATCGCGCCTCGTAGCTTCCGGAATAATTCCCCCCGGCCCCTTCTTCGTCCGGAGAAATCCCGGGCGCGCGGGGGGGACTGCCAGCGGAATATTCCGCCGCGGAATGAAAAACAGAAGCGTGAAGGCGAGGCAGCAGGAGACACGGCGCGTTGTTGTTCCGGGCCGCTTAAATAATTCATAAGCAATATCGCAGCGCGGCCGCGGTCACGTCTCGGCCACCCTCCTGATTGGCTCAAATTTACGAGCCATTGTCGGCTGATTGGCCGCGCTTGTGCGACGGACTTGGCGGCTTCGTAAAGAAAAGCACTTTATCGCCCGGCGGCATTGACGCGCGGCGTCGCGAGGGCGCGCGGCGTCGCCCGGCAGGGCGAGCGTGAAACGCTTTCGGTAATTCCGCCGAGACTCGCTCGTTCGCCGTTTCCTCGCCCCGCTTTCAACCCCGGCCTGAATTCCTGAGTCCCGTACAAAAGCCACGGCACGGGGTCCATCCCGATGGAAACGGGAAACATCGAGCCGGCGCGTGCTCCTCCTACTTTCCAACATTCGCCGCTCTTTGTGCGCGCCGCTTGTTGGCGCCATTCCATCCGCCAGACGATGCCGCCGGATATCCGCTCTCGCCGCGAGTGCTCCGCGAGTGACCGTTGCTTGGATGGAGGTCCCACTTCTCCGCGTTCTCCAGGTGCTATTTTCGCATCGGACAGGCACCGGAAGTCTCTTCGCTCAGGGACTTAATCTCGCTCGCCGTGCCATTCGATTGGGAATTCGGCACGCCGTAACCATCGAAACCATCCGGCCTCGAACTCGCGAGTCCTCGCGGAGCCCTCTTGGCTGGTGCGGTCTGCGAAGGGACGTTACGCCCGCCACACGCCCCCGCGAGTTGCAATTTCGATTCGGTCTGGTAGACCTCGTTGCCCGTGACACTTTGACGCGAGCCCGCAAAAGCGGAGAACGGTGTCCGGAGAGCGCCTGTACCAGGCAGTTATGAGTTGCTTAATTGTTTTGTCACTGTTCATCCCGACCTCCTCGCGACGGCCACGTCCGCGCTGCTGTCGCTGTTGTCGCCGTTACGCCGCGGACTTTCTCGGGAGATCGTTTCCGGGATAGCCCGCCGACTTTGACCGCTCGATAACCCCGCGGGAATCTCCCGTCCGCCTAAAATCGCCGGGCAGCTGGAGGGAGTGGAGCGGCGATCGCATTGTTCGTCGAAGACCGAGTTCGCGCAAAGTTCCTTCAGGGATTCGTAATACGGAAAGTGCGTAGTACGGCATCGCCGTATCGGTCGATCGTTGCGGATAAGCGCGCGCGCGAATCTCCGAAACAGGTGAGCGCCGAAAGGCAGATTCATCGCTACTCTCGCGAGCAGTAATCGTATCGGCGAATCGCTGAATCCCTTCTTCGGGATTTTAATCGAGTCGAGAAATGGCCGATGTCCCGAATTTTAATATAACTCTGGACTCTTTTAACGGGGCGTCCTCCGTTTTTATGAGCGACAGCATGCGCGGCATCTGGAACACTCTCTGCGCTATACGTTATGTTTCGTCCGGGTCCTCGCTCCTCGCAGAGTGGCACGTCGGATTATCCGGCTAAAGGATTTTAATGTGTACTTGATACAATAATGTATTCATACTCTGCGACAATGTAGCTTAATACCTACGAGATCCATGTAATCGTGCCCGTCCCAGCAACTTGATCATTACCTATTCGCTCTCGCGGTTCTTTTTGCTGCACCGTCGATCGGCAAAGAGCCATCCAGACGGCAGCCGTTAAAGGATACATCGTGCCGCGATATTGGCTGGCGCCGAATGTCGCTGACGCGAGATGTCGAGAAGACTCCTGACAAGCGTTGTTATTAAAAATCCCGAGCGCCGTGGAAGCCCGCTCCAGAAACGACACGAGCGTCAGAACGCGATAGCCTGGCGCTCGTCGAACGCTCGGAAGCATCCCCCGCCGTAGGAGCGATCGATAATTATCTAATTAATATAATTAAATTATCTATGTATCGCTCGATGTAATCTCCTTGCGTAACGACCGGCCGAGCAAAGCGAGCGCGCACGTGGTGGCGTCGAGTGTTCTCTGACGCGGTCGACGGAACCGCCTTAAAATCCCCACCGGTGACATTTCGCGGGCGAGGGGGGGGGGGGGAGAATTTTTGGTGAATTTTTGCGGGGGACGCTCGATCGCGATAACGATTCGCGCATTCGTCGCGCGCCGGATCGAAGCCGGGGGAGTCCATTTTTATCGGCCTATACATCTTGGCGGCACCCCCGAAGCGAGCCAGGCGAAACGGCCGGGGTAGGGGGAGGCAGGTCGCCTTGGTACGCAGCTGGCGCGAATATTAAAAGCAATCGCTCAGTCCCGCGTAATAACTGACCGTCCGATCCCGGCGAGTGTATGCGGCGCCGCTGCAATCCGCAGTTGCGTGAAGAGAATAATGGTCGACGCCTGCCACGCAGAGGGCTCTTCGCTCCTCGTTTTTACACGCGTGACATTGTACGCACGCGGAATCCTGCGTGCTGCGAGATAATCCTTGCGACGTCGTGTAACGCCTCCACGTATCGGAAATCGGCCCGCGGTGCGAGAGAAAGGAAGCGCATGCAGCGGCGCGGACGAAGCCTGAACTCTCGGCTGGACTTTTGCTCGGGCGCGATCCGGAATAATTAATGGCGACACGGATCGCTCCGTCGAATTTCCAGGGAAAACTGGGTCGCCGGGAGATCGTCGATTGATTCGGACAACTCAACGGTCCACCTGGATGGATCCGGATTGTCCAGATCGGGTCTTTAATCGAGAACGCGTTTGGAAGCTTGATCCCGAGAGTGCCCTCTTCGCGGGATCGGATTCTTAGAAGTTTCTTCCGTTCTCGCGGCGATGGCGCGATGGAATAACGAGCGAGAGAGAACGAGCGCTCGGTAACGTCCGACGGAAATGATCAGTTGCAAAATCGCGGCCGTGTATTTGCCTTTAATTTGCCGAGCGAATTAACCAGGTATTTGGGGCGGGCAAACGCTGCCGCATCGCTGCCGTTCGCCAGAACGGCCGAAACGTTCGCCGATGGCAAACGAATCGGCGGTCTCCGAAATTTAATAATAATTCCCGCTTCCCCCGGATCCCCGGCAATGCCAAATATGACATCGCCGATGAGATCCCGTCTCTGTCGGCGACGAGATCGGCGCCGCTAGCTTCGCGCGGTCCGACGCGGTCCGAGCGCTTCCTCCGTTCGGAGATGGAAATAAATTATAAGCGCGCGCTTTCTCTCTCTCTCTCTCTCTCTCTCTCTCTCTCTCTCTCTCTCTCCCTCTCGCTGTCTTTCTTTCTGTTTAAACAGCTAACGAGAGACTGGGATATAACGGGAAACCGCGGCGCGAAGCGGATAAAGTTTCGTCGGTGTGACGACGAGTACATCGACGACTTCCGGGATAACTGTGAGAACTGTGTCCCTCGTTCGCAGCTCGTAAGGAGACCTTCGAGAAGATTCTTCGAGCTTTGGATTCCGAGAGCGCGACAGAGTCGCGCGGCATCGCCGTTACGTCAGTACTCGCGAGGGCGAGTTGGCAAAAATAAATTTCACCGTGCTCGAGACAAACGGAGGTTTACGCGCGCGCCAGCTCTGGAATCCGGCGCGGCGCTCGTAATCCGTGCAAGTCGTCCGTTCTCGCTGTTATAATTGAAACTTTAACGTTATACGGCCGGCCCGGCCATTCCCGTGTCTCCTCCTCTGTCTTTGGTGCGAGCTGCGCGGCCACATACCTCGTATAACAGTTTAACCAGCATTCGAATTCCTGCGGAATTAGCGCGAGTTCGCCTGTGAAATTTCTCGTTCGCGTTATCCGCGGATGCAGCTCGCCGCAGCGAGAGCGCCAGCCGCGATCGGCGGACAGGGGAGACGCCCGGGGAGGAGGGGAGGAATTGAGGTTTCGGAACGAGACCGCTTACGGCCGCGATCGCAGGGGGTGGCGGGGCGCAGGGGATGGGAGAGCGGGGAATCGCGAAGAATGGCGTCGTGAATTACTTTCCAAATGCTCCCGATCCGACTCGAGGCTCTCCTTTCTGCCGTGCCCCTTCGGGCTAGGAGCATCCAGAGGGGTAGGTGGCTCTTCCAATTTCCAGGCGTGCCAACCAGATTGAATTTCTATCGATGACGACGACGACGACGACAACGGCGGCGGCGACGGCGACGGTTGGCGGCCGATCATTTCGCGAGATATCGAGTAACTGGGTTATGTTTGCGAAAATGGCTTCGAGCCTCTCGATTTTTCTCGGTAATGCTGCCTCTCCCCGCCAACTGCTGCTCTCTTCCTGTCCCTCTTGCCCCCGCCCGCCCCCCTCTTTTGTTTTCCTCCGCTCTCTCTCTCTCTCTCTCTCTCTCTCTCTCTCTCTCTCTCTCTCTCTCTCTCTCTCTCTCTC
>JAHMML010000013.1:1522733-1649074 GCA_020341155.1 Eciton burchellii | reverse complement strand
CTCTCTCTCTCTCTCTCTCTCTCTCTCTCTCTCTCTCTCTCTCTCTCTCTCTCTCTCTCTCTCTCTCTCTCTCTCTCTCTCTTTCTCGCTTTCGTCGACTCACCGGCGCGAAACCATCGCCCGATGACACGAATTCAATGAGTAGGTCATCGAAATTTCTCTCTCTTTCTCTCTCTGTCTCTCCCTCTCGTTGATCGAGAGACGAATTGCGTCTCGTTGACAAACGTCTATTACATGAGGAAAGTGATGAGAAGGCAGATAGCGACATCTCTTCGACATTCGTTGTCGCGATTCGGATCTTCGGTAAGCCAATCCCGAAGATGCATCCAGAGTAGACCGATCATTCCGAATCAACTGATTCTGAAAGTACTCTGCTCGTTATCATCAGGCAATGAGCTTATCTCTATCAACGCGCGCGGCCGCCAAGGTATCTCGATTTCAACGGACGTAACATCCCGACATCCGGGGCAGAGAAAGAAAGATTCTCTGGCGAGATTAATCATCTGGTTAATCGCTCAGAGGGATCTTGTTGCGATTATTACCGGACTGGATTCCTGATAACTAGCCACCGCCCGATGAATTCTTCCAGGCTCGTCCCCGCGCTCAGCGGAAGACGCCCTTGTTCCATTTTCAGCGCGCGTATGTAAACCGCAGTTATACCCTACAGCTTCCCGTATCTGACGTATACGACGTGCGCCACGAAATCCGTTGCAAATAGCTCCCGCGACCGCACCGGCGAAGTTTGAGAGGCACTTGCCTCGTTCCCCGCCCGACCCATCCTATCGGGCGGCGAGATCGGCAGGGGAGGGGGGCGGGGAGGAGGAGAGAGGTATTACCTCTCGACGAAAGAACGGCGGACTCGCTCTCTCGCTCTCTCTCGTACCTTCGTCGCGATCGTCGCCGACGTCGAGATGCGTCTCGTCCGGGAGCGCGCGTGCGAACTTCGCTGTAGGGGATTATGCAAACGGGGAGACAGGGAGTACAGAGAGGCAGAGATAGATAGTTAAAAAGAGTGAGAGAGGGAGAAAGCGAACCGAAGAGAGAGAGAGAGAGAGAGAGAGGTGGATGATGACGCTGATGGTGGTGGAGGCGGCAGCAGGCCTTGTTCCCTTGCTTGTCATTAGCACGTTCGTGGCTTCAGCATCGCCCGGGGTGGTGCCGCTCGGCCGCTCTCTGTTACGCGAAGACACACGCAGGGTAGGAAAACTCACCCCCTCGAGAGGACTTGTTGTGCACGCGTTCTATCCCCCCTTCCTCTTTTCTTCTGTGTTTCAAGTGGCGCGTCGCGTCGCGGAGCCAATCAGATGGCTGGGGAACGCGCGACCCGAAGATCTCGCGAATCTCACGCGATGACGCGCGTGAGATCAGCTTCTCGGCGGTGTTCCCGGCGAGTTCCACCGTTAACGATAAATATTCTCGCGGGTCCGTTGCGCACGCATGTCGCGCGATAACGTGAATGCAACGTACGAGTGGCATACATTAACGTACTGCTACGCATCGCGCGTTCACGCGGGAAGAAGAGAGCCGGCACTCGCCGGCTCGGACCATCGAAACGCATTTCTCCGTTTCTCAAATCATTACCCGTTGAGGGAGCAGACGATAACGATAAGACTCCTTCGGGGAAAACTATTCAACTTCCGCGAGCTGTCTCGACGCGCTCACACGCTCCGAATACAACAAATGTGCCCTCCGTTACCGTAAATGGCGAAAATGGGAGGGAGACTGTCTCCCTCAGAAGAATCGCCGAACACGGGGTAGGGAAGGGCGAGCTGGGGCAGAACGGGGAATTTACGTGGCTATCGCGCCCAAAGTTCCACCGGTGGCTTGGTTCCTTGGGCCCGGCCTTCGCTTTTTAGCGGAGCGCGGAACGCGAGGAGCGCTTACGTTCGACTTAGCCGGCTCTCGCGCTCGTCTCCCAGCGGGATCGCCCGCCAAGTGAAAAGAGGCGGGCTGAGAGTTCGGTTCGCAGTGTTCTCGACTACCCGCTCTTTATTACCATGTAATTAATTGTAACGGGGCTCTGGGAAAACGGCGAGGGCTTCCCCCGCCTCCCTCCGATCGTCCGTTAGTTTGGTCTTGCTCCCCTTCTTTCGCGCGTTTTCCCGCCGCGCTCTCATATTTGCCTCGTTTTGTTCCCCCTTTGTCGAACTCTCTGCTTTACCCGGCTAACAAGATTCGTCACGGCACGCGAGAACTCGCGTTTCTCGCGTTTTTCCATTTCGGCAGATCGGCCGGTTCGCTCGAGATTCGTCAGCGCGCCGCTTATCGCGCGAATTATGTTGACCGGACCCGAATTACCTGAATTTACTTAATGCCGGCCTTCTTCTGTTTCAGATCGATCCAAAGGTAGCATTTCCTAGGAGAACACATCCAAAGGTAAGGAAAAACCCATTTGCGACACTGACGTGTTCCGATCGCAACCGTTTCCGCTCTGGATTTCCGTGTGCGCCACATTATCATCGCATCTCTCTCGATGATTCGTTTGTCTGTGAATGCTGGAAACGGGGGAAAGCAGTTCTCCGGAGAGAACTGCGCGAGGATAACCGTAATTTCTTTAAAAGCTATCGGGGCGGGGRGGGGGGGGGGGGGGGGAAATACGTTACGTCAGAGTGCATGCTATCCGTTCCGATAGCATGAATAGTTTAATCCCATAAACGCAAGAACGGCGAGAATGACCACCGCGCATGCAAACGAAACCTCAACGCGAGGAATCGGGGGATGATGCCTCCATTTGCGAATGAATTGACGTTGACGCTTATCATAGCGATCCTTCCGGTCGACGGCGTGGCGGAGTGAAATAGCGGCTTAACGAGAATTAGCCGCAGCTAGCGAGCCACGTTCACTCGGGATGGGGTGTTTTTCCCGCGCGCCGCGCGCGTGGAGAGAAGCACGGACGTGGAAACGCGACGGCGGCGGATAGGGAAGCTTAAAAATGACGGTTCATAGGGCGCGATTGAAGAGGGAATAATAAAGCCGACTCGTCGTCGCAATAAGAGCAATTAGACGTAATTCACGTCGAAACCCCGGCATTACTTCCTTGCCGGCGGATAATCGTGGCGACGATGCGACGTTCGGTCGCGCCGAGGAAACGCGCGCGGAAAGCGCTCGCGGCAGGAGCGCTCGCCCGGAGCTCCAAGGGGGAGGAAGGGGATGGCGGCGGGGGGRGGGGGACGGCGGTGACGGATGGAGGGGGGTCCCTCCATCGTGGGCGGGCGCACGCACACAGCGGCGATGGGGGTGAAGTGGCGAGAGAAATTTGCGCGACTTAATAATATAAATGCCGGGGCCGCGAATTACCGGCGAGTGACTGAATTGCGCTAATTTTAATTGTCCCCCGTCCCCTTTCCGCGGTGGCTCCCCCTTCTTCTCTTTCTCTCTCTCTCTCTCTCTCTCTCTCTCTCTCTCTCTCTCTCTCTCTCTCTCTCTCTCTCTCTCTCTCTCACTCTCTGTGTCCTCGCCGCGGCTATTTCCTGGATTTCGCGTCTCTCGCCGCGCCGCATCCCCCGGCAGCCCTCGCCTACTGTCGCAATTTTTACGTTTTCCACTGCGCGTGCGCAGCGGCGCCCCCCCCCCCCCCCCCCCCCGACCGCCGAGACTCGAGCTCTCGCGAAGGCAGCCGCCGTTTCCCAAGGTTTTATTTTGATGGCAAAACCCGACAGAGGAGGGACGTAATTTACGACGCGCGGCCGAAATCACGACGCTGCGAACAGCGGCACGGCATAATCGCGCGTCTCGGCGATGCCGCGCGGTTCGGGAAACCGAGACGGAAATGAATTCCGAATCAGCGGCGAGAATATGTGTGACGTTCCTCCGGCGCGCGTACGCGAGATCGGAACAAATGTCACTTTTGCGTAGCGCGCGGCAAGCCTGCGTGGGAGCTCCGGGTAAATCTCATCTATCACGAGCGCGGAACGGCGTCTCAGTGCCAAAATCTCAGAGTCCCGAGTTCGGAACTTGAGCCGCGAGAAGTAGAATATTCTCGGAACAATATAAGACGGAGATAACTTTTCGACGCGGCCGAGCTCGCCCGGCGACGATTTAATATCGGAAGCCGTAACTTGTACGTTTCCCCCGTATTTTTTCTTTTCCTTTCCCCCCCCCCTCGCCCTCCCCCTCCCCTTTCCTCTTTCCTCTTTCCTTCTCTTCCTTTTCTTTTCTTCTTCCACCCTTCTCCCCAGCCAGTTTCCGCGCACCTCGCTGGCGCGCGGGTCGCTGTTTTCTTTCCTTTTCTTCCCTTTTCTTTCCTCCCTAGCTCGGGAGCTAGTTTCGAGTCTGATTACCGCGGCTTTACTTTGCGATTAGAAATCTCGCTAGGGGAACATTCCCTCGCGATGCGTCGCGCGGGGAAAGGGGATAATTCGATGAGAGCCCGGGTCGCGTGTACGTGTGTAGTAAAATTATGCTCGCGAGCGGAATGGAGCGGTTATTAGATTTTGCTCCAAGTGCAAGGGGAAAACTTGGCTCGGAACTTGAGTCGACTTGAATAATCAGATATTTTTTGGGGTAGCCCGAGGCTTCCCGGAACAACCGCGAGCGTGCACCGCGACTTTGCGTCTTTCTCTCTCTCTCTCTCTCTCTCTCTCTCTTGGCATGATAAATTCCATCGTTGTAAATCCAGTAGCAGTGGCGCGTTCAGTGGCGCGTTCGATCGCCAAATAATTCGATTTGGCGATGCGAGGGCCTCGCAATTGGGACTCGCGGACTTTTCGGATCTCGGAACTTTCGCTAAGCAGCGGAATTTATCGCCGCGGCGCGAGCTGAAGGGGAGCGCGCGCGCGCTGTTTGAAGCAATATAACTGGCGCGCATTAATCGCCGGCGCATGTAGCGCGAATGTAACGGCTGTAACGGGTGTACCGTTTTTCCTAGAGGTGGAAAACGGGAGATGTAATTCTCGCTGAAATAACGCCGGGACTTTCAGGCTCCGCCTTTATTCCGCGCGTTCCGCGAAGCTTTGACGAGAGAGCTCTCTCTCTCTCTCTCTCTCTCTCTCTCTCTCTCTCTCTCTCTCTCTCTCTCTCTCTCGTCTCACGCTCCGCGAGATCGCAGAGTGACGCCAGCTCGGGGGATTCTCTTCCGCTCGTGTGCTCGCGACGCGATAACTCGTCGCAGATCCGAGAAGCAAATGCAGTCCACTCGCGAGCCAGGATCGCACATTAACGCGATTATCCGTCCGCTCCGCTCCGCTCCGCGCGACTGCGTGATCGCACTCTTCGCTTGGCTATCAAGGCGAAACATCCGCATTCGATCGAAACCCGAAACGCATCGCGCATCGCCCGAGACGGCCGCGCGGATTAACGAGTATTCCCGTCTTCTGTCGGAGGAGCGAAGCTGACGTTCGGCGATTCCGCTCAGCTGCGCCGCGATTCCACCCCGCCGGCTGGGAATCGAGTTAATATCGCTTGCTCCTCGCGGTGGCGCACAATGGCACGCTTAATACCGCCGGTTCGTCAACACCCGAAACGCACGTTGGAACCCACTGAACTTTGCGCGCCACCACCCGCCACAAAGTTCATTGAAATGTCACCGAGTGCTCCCGACCGCTCATCGTAACAACCTCCTTGAGACCGTGCGCCGGAAACGCTTTGTTACGCGCACTTCCGGTCTGACGGAAATGGCGCAATGCGCTTCCGACACAGTGGAAAAGTAGCGACAGTCATTACCGAGGCTCGCTCTCTCTCTCTCTCTCTCTCTCCCTCTCTCCCTTGTTGCGCCGCGCCGGGCTAGCCGCGCCGCTCCCCTTACGCGGCGAAAAAAAGAGCGCCGACGAGGATTTTGCCGCTTTTCGGGAAATACGGAGCGTACTTCAGATAATTGTCTGGAAGTTTCGTAGCGCGGGGAAACGGATGGGACGCTCCCGGCAACTGGAGACTCATTTTTAATCGAGAATGTACGGCGCTCTATGCGCGCGAGGTCTCTGCCTGTCGCCTTTTAAAGCAAGATATCCTTCAAATTATTTTATCTTGCGTCCCATTATCAAGCGCGCGCACGTGTAACTTCCGCGCGGATTCGCGATATTTACGACGATCCCGCGAGAGGATGCCCGATTGCTGATGATCTCGCATTGTACGATAACAACGTTAATCCCAGATTATCGCGGATCTCGCGAGCGATCCCGAAGCCATGTTCGACACGTCCCGTGTTTCATGTTGCAAAGAGAAAGATCCGCATCCGGACGCGGGCGGGAGTGTGTGCTTTTACTCGGTTGAAGGCGGCGGGAGGGAGGGAGGGGCCCGCGATGAAACGACGCGATGGAACTCCCGTCGTAACCGCGATCTGGAAAACCATGACAAGCCGAGGACTGGCAGCAAGGGGTGTGGGGGACGACGGGTAACTAGCGCGACGCATAAACCGTGCTTGCCGTGGATGCGCGGCGCCGTCCCCTCGGTCGGGACGGTCGGGGATGCCCGGGACAGTAATGGCATCGCCAACGGTATAATACCCACTTGTTACTGAGCAGTAATACGTACACGCAAGATACACAGCAACATTACGCCAATCGCCGCGAGCTCGAGAGGCATCGCGGAGAAAGCAGAAAATAGTGGCTCGCGAGGAGGAAACGAACGGAGAGAGACAGAGAAGAGCGGGGCAGCGAGAGCAGAGAAGGGAAGAAAAGCGGAGGGACGCAGATGGATCGGGCATGAGGGCAGGAGAAGAAGAGAAGGAAAACCTAAGAAGAGAGAGGGTGGGAAAGCTGGGATAGTTGCGCCATGTCTCGCGTAACGAGCTGTTGGCCCCCTAGGGTGTTCGGCTCGCCTCTCTCCCCCTCCCCCCTTCTCTCTCTCTCTCTCTCTCTCTCTCTCTCTCTCTCTCTCATTCTCTCTCTTTCTGCTCTTCTTTGTCATTCTTTCTTCCTTCTTCCTTTAACCTCGCGCGTCCGACACACAACGATGTCTCTAGCTACGTGCAATCTCACAAGCATCTCGCCATCTCCTTTCGCGGAGTCGTTTTGTTTGCTTTCTCTGTCGAGCGAAAGGCCATCCACCTATTCGAGTAGCACGAGGCGCCGGATGTATCGCCGATCCTCGCGCCTTAAGCTTTTCGCCGCGTTTGTAACGAGATGTAACGGAGCATTGTGGATGAAGTGGATTCGTCGTTGACGAATCGATGAGATCTGTCAATCTGAATCTTTTAAAACAACGCGATTTGTATCGATGTATTCTTAGAAACATTATGGTACGTGCGTAAGGTATCTTTGGTTAAAAAGTGACGAGGTTATAAAAGATGCGCTGAAGGATATAATTCTACATTCAACTTTCGCGTGATTATTTCGAGAAACGCTGTCACAAACCAACATTTGCGAACAACCTGGGCTGTCGTTTTTTACCTTGCTAGAGAGAACGCATCAAAGTTGTTTTTTTTTATTGCTAGATTATTCATGCAAACACAAGCGCTTTCCTTGATGTCGTTGCGCAGTATTTCTATTTCTCTTAGTCGGAGATTTAGTATTCGGTTTGTCCTTGTTAATTTCCCGTATATTATCTGTCTTCTAAGTTTCAAATTATATATCAAGTTGTAGAAAACATATGTTGTACACATAAATTTCTTGCTCCCTCAGGAGAGGGAAAGAATTAATTTGTACAACATCAGCACATTTCCGTCTCGAATTATGGTTTGATGAAGACTGATAAAGGTGTCATAGTGTTGAGAGAAAGGCGGATGTAAAGTAAATCATTTTATGATAATGCGGTTGTTCAAGGCGATTCATGTTGCCGCACTCAATTTACTCAATTGATGACTCGATGCGCTATGTATGCATTACGTATGCATTACGTATTATTGCACGTTCTCCGTTCTCCGTAAGCGACAATTTTTCGAGCATGTACACACACGTACATGCACTTTTCGAGCACGCGTATTACGCGGAGCTAAAGAGTTGATATCATCTTGTATCATTTGTTTGTCCCTCGACCTGCCGTTTTCCGTTTTGTCGTGCTTTCGTTTCCGCTTTCCGGCCAGCGTGAAATTCTGATCCGCGAGATGACGTCCTCTTTATTCTCGAATTCTCAAGGAGACCGTAATTACGATACTTGCGGATGATACTGAAGACTGTAAGGTTAGATTTAGAGATTACGTACATCGTTATCGTTAAGGATATCATACGTGTTGTCTTTGGATCTGGAATGTTCTCGATGTAAACAGGCTTATGAGTCACGAGGTCAATGAATTGAGTCGCAACCCTTACCGAAAAAAAACGGAAGATCGTTGTCGCTCGATAATACCAGGCATCGAAAGATTAGTGTCTTCAGTGTCTTGCGAGAAGCCAGAAGGAGCGGTCGCATATTCGTTACTGAGTTAGCGCGAGTATCCAGATATTGTAACTGTTAAGTTGTTTGACGATGAAAGGAGGTTGTTTTGTTTTCTACGATTCTCATCTTCACTGAATACGCTCTCTCGAACCGGCAATAAATAAATATATAAACGATGTTGCGCGAAACGTCGAAGGCGCGTTAACAATTATGCATATCTAGATGGGATGCTTTTGGGGATAATTAATTCTTTTTGATCATCGAAATAATGTTAAACGTAGTTTTCTTGCTCAAGTACGAAGCAAGTGATCTGCAAAGCATGCGGAGGTATTATAAATCTTTAGATTGAGGCTTATATGAGGTACGTTGCTCTTCAGGATAATATCTAAACACTAATCCTTCTTGCTCTCCGACCAAGCTCCAATCCTAACGGAGCACTTTTAACGTTTAGTCAAGAGATGGTCCGTCATGTTCTCGGATTGCGATTTCAGTGTATAACCAAGCTTGGACGCAGCCTGAACAGTTTCACGAGGAAAAGTCATAAAACGTAGAAAAAAGAAAACGGAATGCATAATGAATACACGAGAGGGAAAAATGATGAAGACATTTCGGACACTTGCTAGCGTCGTGAAGAAACGGAGGGCGAGTTCGTTGATTTACGCGATCTTTACCGCGTGCAAGATTAACGTCACGCTTTCTCGGGGCTGAGGGTAAAGGGTAAAGGGTACTCTCGATCGCGAAGTCTATTCGTATCTCCGAGCGGAGTGAGGATTCGGCCCTGCGCGTCTCATTTTCTCTCGCGCCGTTCAGAGGACTTGTTACATGCAACCGACCACGAGGGCAGGAAGCGGGGGGACTGGGCTAAACACGTTGTCAAGCGAGTCCCTGGTCGGCGTCGGAGTGAAATGTCATGCATTTTATATACGACCGAGTCATTCAGCGCGGCGACTCGTCGGTTATGGCGGCTGTGTACTCTACAAAGACGACGACGACGACGACGACGATGATTCTCGTACTCCGTCGCGGCACCATGTGGACATAGGCCGACGCAGCCCTTCGGGGTGACCTCCAACTCGATCTCCCCGAGTCTTCTCTCCTCTTGCTTCCGCTTTCGCTTCGCCGCGCCTGCCCTCCTCCTTCGCCGGCAAGAAACGCGGAAAAAAGGGGGACGACATGAGCCGGAGGTGAAATGTTTGCGCGACGTAAGTGGCGTCTCCATGCGATGTTGTCCCTCGTCCATCCCGAAATGAAGGCGTCTATCCGAGGCAGGGATTGTTCGCGCTGCTCAAGGCTATTCATATCCCGAGTAGCCTTAAGCCACGCATGCAAGGTTTTGACGCGACACGGCGCGAGAGAGGAGAAAACCACGTCGCGCAATCAGCCATCGTCGAGGATGCCGGTGTGTACGCAGCCTTACGATTGCCGATTCTCGAGATGGTTCGAGCACTGCTGAAGAAAGAAACGCTGATATCACTTTTCAACATCGCCGATGAAGCGATTCCGTATAAGCCGCGGTGATGCCGGTTCGATATCGAGTTACTGCTGTCGGGAAAAAAAGTGCAACATTCTGATATCCGTGCTGAATGGAAATATTAATTCACGCTTCGTCTTTTCCGCGAACGTTTCCTTCATTCCCGCATCACGCGATGATGCGGCGTTCTCCATCGAGAACACTTGCCGGCTTGCAGACGACACCGCGAAAACATCACGCGCGGCATCATCGTTGCGCAAAGTGACGGCGGTGACCATCGTTGGTAATGATCAGTTGATCACCACGAAACGCTGGCCTGCCTCCTTGCGCGATGAATCGCCGAGTTAATCTTCGGAGGAATTTCGCAAAACGAGCGGCCGTCGTAGACGGCCGCGTATCCTTTGACCGGCAGCCGCCCGGCCGCCGCCACCTGTCGCGGGCGACAGTAGTTCTGCCGTCGACGGGGTGGACGGAGGGGAGCTTCAGATATGTTGTGTCACATTGAGATAAGCTAAGCTCTCGCGTGATGGAGCAGCCCGTAAACTCCGACGGCCACGCCATAATGCCACCGAAATGGCTGCTAGATAATGTATAGCTATACGTGATGCGCGCCAACCTCTTGCTCCTCTGTCTTATGCACGCGCGCACGTAACGGGTGTCCCGGAAGCAGCGTGGAATCCAGGAAGCACGGTGTGCGTGCGTGTGTGAAGCTTGCATTCGGTGCGCGCGGAAGCTCAGTCCCGTCCGCAAAATACCGCGAATAGATCCGCGCGCATTCCGAGTCTTCTCTCTATTCGCGTCTCGGTGCCCTCGTCCCTCCGCTTCCTTTCACGCGGATAATTTTTTACAGCCCCATTAAAGAAAAAAACAGAATTAGACCTTCACCCAATTATTATAATTATAAAGCCCCTTAATCTCATTGAGACCGATATAATTAGTATGGAATAATTCCTACGATAAATATTAGTAACCCAAGGTAAAAGTAACCAAAATATCAACATAAAAACAACTGGTATATTACAGGAATATAATAAATAAATATAATAAATTATCAAATTAGCCTTATAAATCAATTTACCCCTCTCTTTACTTAATAATTTTAACCCATCTCTGAAAGGCTGCAATAACCCCAAAAACCCAACTTTATTCGGACACTTACGTAACTGCAAATATCTTAGTACTTTCCGTTCAAGTATATTTAAATAAGCCACCCCTACTATCGCAAATAAAATTATCATAATAATTCTAACTACATTTAATAACAAATAAACTGTCAATCCAATAAATATTATTACCTATATTGTATAAATATTTATTTAAATTCTAAATCTGCTACACTAATCTGCCAAAGTAATAATTTATATATATTTAATCAATAACCCCCTCTGCCCGACGCGGTTTGTGTTCGAGGAGCGTCCCCTTGAATTCTGAATCCCTGTGCGTGGAATAAATATTCGCCGGCCGCTTCGAGTCGCTTCGAGCAGCAACGGCGATCGTGTTTCTTTAATTTGTCATCCTCCAGATAAGAGAGTACATGAGAATTTCTGTGCAGAGGATTTCCGGGGTCAGTGGTTGTTCCGGGGTCACGTCGCAAGCCCCGTGAAGTGTTCTTTCGCCGCATAATCGAATACACGATCGATCGATCTTCAGACGAGCGAGGCGCGAGGCGCGCGTCACGTAAGCATTACGATTAAAATCCCAACCGGAAGGTGGACGAGACGCGTCGGTCACGATTGTCGGCGACTCTTCCGGTAGTCATCCGGTAGCAGTCGTGCTTAATGTACTCAACAGCCTCGATTTCAATGACGATTCGCAGTGGAGTCCGGTGAATCGAGAGGCGGGAACAATGATGCGTCTCAACGGAGGGAAAGAGAGATGGGAAAGGGAAAGAACGACAGAGAGAGAGAAAGGGGAATACACACGCTGTGCGATACACGTCGCGCATTTTTCGCCGCGCATGCTACACGTCTGGCTCGTAAGCTCTCTTGGCCCGGCGCGCTTTTTATCATCGCGCTGAATCAACGCGCGGCAAAAGCGGAAGGAATGCAACCCTCGCCTGCGCGTCTCCTCGCGCGTGTCCCTTTCTTCCACCTTTGTCCGTCGGTCCGTTTGTCTGCCTGTCCCCCTTCGTTCCCCCGAGCATCCCCGACGGCGTCGCGCCGCGCCGCGATGCATCTCCCCCTCTCCCGCCACCCACCCACCCCCCCTTGAATAGGCCCGGTAATTGCGCGCTTAATATTTCAGGCCTTTTTCCGCGGCGCGAGCGCGCGGCACCCGAGAGCCACCCCGCGATTTAGCGAGAGGCTCGCGGGGTGGACGGGTGGGGCGGGACGGGGAGAGGGCGAGGGGCAGGGGAGGAGCGGGAGGGGTCCTGCCCGCCGCCTTTCATCCGCTCATCTTTCATCTTGCGCTCCGCCGTCTGTTTGACGACGCGCCGACCTAAAGCAGCAGTGCAACCTCCGCTCGCGCACGCATAAAGTCCCTTTGCTTCCCTCCCCTTCCCCTGCCCGCCGCTCGATTCTCATCAGCGTTATCCTTTCTCGCGCGAGTTTCTCGTCTCGTTTGCGAGTCGCGTGGCCGAGCCGCTTCCGAAAACGTTGAAAGATTCGCGACACGGTATGCGCGTCGATACCTGCCTCGGTATTGGCTTTCGAGTTACTTGACATCGTTTCGTGCAATTCTCAGAGAAAAAGAAGATAGACGTAATTCTATCTGAGCAAATGGAACTCGGTAAACGCGGTCGTTGATATATATCTCCGTCTCATTAATAATGGCGAACGCTTCGATTTTCGATCTCGCTTTGCATTCCGCTGGATGGACGGTCGACAGCTAACTGCTGTCAATATTGACCGTTGTCGACAGCATTTATCAGATGGCATTTGCTGCTGATAACGTTAATCGATAGAACGATTAGCGTTCTTGCTTGACGAAACGAGAGCTAATCTCGATTCTTTCCTTCGATTCCATCCGTCCGCGCCGTGCCGTTCGTGCACTCTGCGTATCGGACTTTCCAATATGCGTGTTTTATCAGTGATAATCCGTACCATCGCAAGCTGCCAATATGGTCTCTCTTGCCAATATGGGAGCAAGGAAAGATCGCTCGGGCCGTTGTTCGGGAATATCGTCTAACATTAGAGGCTAATCAGCGAGCTGAGGCGGTCGTTTCCATTGGCGATGCGGGACGATATCGCAGAAAATTTCATTCCTGCGGTCCTCTCGATCGCCGAGTTTTCTTCGGGATCGACTCGGATCGACCGTGGCCTCCTCTCGATAAAAGGTACAAAGGCCTAATGCGAGCCCGCCGACAAAGCGTCATTCCAGGATCATCCTCCTCCCGTCCCCCGTCTCCCGTCCCGCGCCCGCACCCCGCCGTTATTCCCACCTCGGGGCGACAAAGACCCCGGGCGATCTCAATCACAAATTGACAATAAAAAATGTCCAATTAACCCCGGAGGAGCGTCGGGGATAGATGGAATCGACTGGAATCGGCTCTCGCACGCCCTCGTCCTCTCTCTCTCTCTCTCTCTCTCTCTGTCTCCCTCTTCCCCTTTTCCCTCCCGCTCCTGGCACACCATCGTCTTTTCACCGCAACGAGGCGCGGGGTTGCGCAAAGGGAGGAAGGAGTGGAGGTCGACCGGTCGGGGAAAAGGGAGAAAACTCGCGCGAAGTTGGAAGCAATCGAGAAGGTTTAATCCCGCTCGATTGCGTTCCTTGCCCGGCAACCCCGGCCCCGGTCCCACCCCTTCCTCCCCCTCCTCCCCGCTACCCGAAGCCGCTTCCTCTAGCGCTAGCCACTTTTCCCCCTTTATTACAACTGACGGCGGCGGCGACGACGACGACGACGACGACGACGACGATGACGACGACGACGACGGCGGCGGCGGCGGCGGCGGATGCGTAAATGTGCGGGACCGAGGAGGACTTCCTCTTCCTCCYCCTCCTCCCCCCCCCCCCCYCGCGAGAAATCACGAGTCGGCAGCGCATGCACATACACGTGCGTCGATGAGAGGGGCTCTCGACGAAGGGCGCGGTCTTAGATGAATCTCGTCCCGGAGGAAGGAGGCATAGGTGAAAGGACGTCGTAAATATTCCACGGCCGTGAGAGAGCATGAGTCAGAGCGATTTAAAGGAATCGCTATCGAGTTTATATCGATTCGCGAGGGGTGTCTGTTATCTGGTGGCGGAGCAACTCTCAGGTGCAATTATTAAATGTGGCGGACGTTCCCGGTCGGCTTTTAAGAGTGGCGGACACACTCAGCGAACGCTCAGCGTTCACATTTCCGTTCGGGCTAATTTAGCGCGGCCGGATAAATTGCGACGGTGTCCACCGTGTACACAGAAGTGTACGGAAGACGGGAGGGAAACGGAGAAAATATAATAGAAAGAGAGAGACAGAGCGAGTGTCCGAGGATGGCGGGGAGCGTTTCAGTTTTGCGCCGCCGACGTGCCGAAAAATTCCCGGCCGCGGAAATTAATCGTAAACGAATTTATCTCTGGCGCTCCGGGGCCCAACTAAAACGCTCAGATATTACGGGGAAGTAAGCTCGTTAGAGGGTTTACGGCATCGCTGCTGCGCGCCTCGGCTCGGCCGCTGTCCCCCGCGACCCTTCGTTACCATCGGGGCGGTAGTAGCTTGCGGTCTGGTAACCGCAGTCTCTACTGCGCTGTCGGTTGCGGATAGCCCGGACCTCGTGTGCAACCCCGCCGTCTGTTTTGCGTCGAGAGAGCTTTCAAAAACCGCGACTGCCGAACCGAACCAGCCGAAGCGGCGCGGGAGCCAACATCGCGACGTGAGCCGGCAGCAAGGTCCAGCTCGCCGCACTTTGGCACTCGTCGCACTCGCTGGAATGCGAGAATGCGATTTGCAAAAGAGCTACTCGTAGACGGTATCGAAGGAACACCCCTGTCGGCGCCGTCCCGCGCGGGGAAATGTCGTTTCTCCGGATGGTAGCATTTCTCTTTCGGTGACGCGATCGGGCGCGAGGAGGGATATCTGCGGAGCAGAGGAGCGACCTTGTTCCAAGGCGTAGGGTAACGGTGCGGGGGTGTGTGTGAACGAGACGATTTAATTCCGCATGTTGGCTCTCGGCGGTCGCGATACATAATGAAACGCCATAAAATGCGTAGGCACGGTGTATCGATCAGGACCGCCCTAGACACCGAGCCCCCTTCCGAGCCAACTATAATAACTCTTAGGGCGAACTCGCGTACACTCTCGAATTAATTACGCGCTCCTGCAGATAATGCCGATCGATACGTCGTATTAATCACAGCAGCGAGCGTAACACGCTTAATATTAATCAGTATTTTAGTACAGGCGTGGCCGACTAGAGAGAGAGAGAGAGAGAGAGAGAGAGAGAGAGAGAGAGAGAGAGAGAGAGAGAGGGAAAAAGACGAAGAGTTCAGATGACGCTTGATAATCGGAGAATACGATCACCCAAGGTCGACGGCGAAAGAAAATCACGAGAACGTGAGCGTGTGATATCGAGAGTTAAGTATGATAATGGCAGACTGAACCGCGAGTGCGTGAGGGCCGAGGCATCGCTCGCGATATAATTTTAAAGACGTTATACGCGCGGAGATAGGAGATTATGTCGAGAATTGTGTAAACGGCACGCGGATCTTCCGGGAAACTCGACACGCCGGATTTCTCAAGACGCCTCGGTGATTATAATCTCGAGATCTCGAGCGCGGACGAAACGATCGCCGGATGATCGAATCGCAAGTCCGATGCAACGTGCGGTGATAATCTCCGGGAAATAAATTCTCCGATGATGATGCTGCGCGCTACGCACAGCTAATGCATCCGATCGGCCACGATTTATCATCTTCGCACTTTGCTCGCGGGAGGCTTTTTGGGTGCGTAACGACCATCGAGTTGGAAGGAGATGTCCCGTATACAAAATATGTGAACTCAGCGCATCCACCGGGCCGTGATAAATGTAAATGTCGCTGTCCGAGTAATGTAAATCTCGCTATAATCATCTCCAACACCCGTCTCGTTACTCACGTATCGCTGACGACTAGGCGTCGCGATACGGACGATCAGTTCGCGCGAGATCTCCTATCGGGGCCAGATAGATATTCGTCGCAGAAGCTCGAGAAAGAGAAGGAGCGAGAGAGAGAGAGAGAGAGAGAGAGAGAGAGAGAGGGAGAGGRAGAGAGRGAGAGAGGGAGAGAGGGAGGGAGGAGGAGAGACATCCTTCCTCGTTTCTCCCCAATTTTCTCGTGCCGTTCCGGTTGGCGCGAGCGGCGGGTGTGCCGTCTCGTCTGGCAGCGAATTAAGCTGCTTTATAAAAATGTAAAAGGATTCGCGAGCGAGCCGTTCTCGCGGGCTTAGAGGCCGGGAGAGACGGAGGGGCGGGGGGCGGGGGGGGTGGRGGGGRGGGGRGGGGCGTGCAGGGCTCGGATGTGGGCTCGGTTCGCGCGATGGAACCGGGGAATAGCAAATGCGATTGGGAGCCTCATTGTTTCTAAGAGCGGGGGCGCCCGTAGGGCGAAAACTCGAGATCCGCAGCGATGGTGAGAAAGAAGGAGAGAAAGAAGGAGAAGGAGAGAGTTTAAGGCGTCGGGAAACGACGAGAGACGGCGCGAGGGGAGCGGCGATGAAGTTGAGGGCAGGAAGAGATCGTGATAGAAACGGTCGTGGGCGACTGTGGATATTCCTTATTTATGCACGAGCGGATACGAAGACTTCCAAAGTAAGCGGCGGGTAAAGGGCCGCTTCCCTTTGCGCTCCCCTTTTGGCCGGCGAGCACTCTGGACATTATGCGAGCAGCTCGCGAAGGTTGTCGCGCATCACGCGAGCGCGCAGACTCTCGACCTTACTACTTCGCGAGTGACCCGGCCAAGTCCCCTCGCAAAGCTGACTTTCGTCTTACTCTGTGTGCCGGGATCACCATAATTTCTTTCATCCCCGAGCATTATATTCGATCGATATATGCACGTGGGAGCGCAGTCGCTTGTTTTGGAGTTTCCCAGTTTTGCCTCTCCAATCTTGTCGAGTACGTCATCGTATCGATCGTGATAAATGTGGACTTTGATTAGACGCTGTTGCGTCGACTCGAAATTAATGACCGGGTGACGCTATTACAGCTTCTCTCTCTTTCTCTCTGTCTTTCTCTCTCTCTCTCTCTCTCTCTCTCTCTCTCTCTCTCTCTCTCTCTCTCTCTCTCTCTCCATTGCATTTTCTTCACGTGTATCAGCTGCTGTAGCGATAAATTTTTCGAAAAAAGCGCGAAAATAACAATTCAAATCTGCCTGCCTACTATAACTCATAACTTGAACATTATTGATCACGTTGTCACAATATTTTTCCACTTTCGAACGTGGACTCGTAACTGGGTCGCACGCGCGCGGAGGGACGGGTAGACACATACCAATAAACCGGCCGTCACGACTCGTTGCTGTAACATATCTGATAGAACGAGGAATTACCTCTCCGAGTTGGACGACAGACTGCATCCATCTCGCGGCAGTTGTAAATTCGTGCATAAAACGTAATAACAATGACCCGATTGTTTCCGGTCGAAACGCACTGACTTGTTCGCGCTGATGAGAGATGAAGCTGGATGCTCTCAGACCGGGGAGCATCATTCGAAACCATCAGCAGGATCGCACTCTCGGATTATCAATAAATCGTTAAAACTCAACCATCGGACCGACCTTCAAGCGACCGACCGATCGATTCTCGTAATCTCCGCATCGGGGCATCCCGGCGCAGGCCCCGATCATAATTTCGCACTTGGCGGCTTCCGGCAAAGCGCAGAGACGAAGCGCCGATAAAACGAAGCAGCCGGAAAAACAACTCGGCTGATTCCTGTCGCGATCGCCCGGCCGGGGCCGCATTACGTATTCATTCGTGATTTCCTTCGGTACAACCGCGCGCGTGGCCCGGCAGGAAGGGCAGAGGGGGGGGGGRGGGGGAGGGGGAGGAAGAAGCGACACGGTAAAGGAGAGGAAAAAAAGATCCGGCGAGACCGGGGGGAGGCGGGAGGGAGAGATAGCGCGAGGCCCCGCTCGCCCCCTCGGAAGTTGGGACGCGAGTGCACGAAATAAGATTTCGATTCCGGGGCATTAATTGAGCCCGGCTATGTATTTCCCTGCGGGATAGGCGGGGAACGGTGCCTCCCGCTACCAATCTCCAAGAGTTTGGATTTCAAACCGGCGGAAACGGTAGGCGGAGAGGGGTGGGGGTGGGGGTGGGAGGAGGACGTCGAGGAGAGCGAGAAGCGGTCAGGAGGAGGAGGAGGAGGGGGGAGGGAGAGGGGTTAAACTTGCATGCGCCGCGTAATATGGCGTAGGCGCGGGATATCGGGGTGGGGAGGGGTCGGAGGGTGGGATTCGGCCGAGAAACGGGAATGGGAGGGATGAGAGGCCGGCGGGAGAGGGAGGCGGTGAGAGAGATCCGCGGTGTAAGGTGGAGAAACGAATACAAGATAATAGAATGTGCATGTAATAACCGGAGGAAATATACACCGCGTGGTCTCATATCGCACCGCAGGAAAGCAGGAAGGAAGGAAGGAAGGAAGGAAGGAAGGAAGGAAGGAAGGAAGGAAGGAAGGAAGGAAGGATGGAAGCAAGGAATAAAGAAACGGGAGGGAGAGGAGAGGGCCCTTCCGCGAGAATACCGGCGGCGGCGGCGGCGCTTCTCTTGATCTCCGCCCGCGCCCGCGCCTTCTCCTCCTTGTGTTCTCGCGCGCCCTTCTTCTCTCGCACGGCGTTCGTGCTGAAAGTTCCGCGTACATGGAACTCGCAATCGAATTGGCCTTCGCGCATTACGCGCCGCGGTATAATTTCGCGATGCGCGGACGGAAATTGCCGCGAAATACACCGCCGGAAATGTAACGTAATGCTCGTCGCGTCGCGCGAAATGGTCCTCCCGTAAATACAGCCTAACGAAGAATTGCAATCGGTGCAAGCGGTGTTGCGGTTTCACGGGGCGTTCGACTGACGAAACGATCCGCCGACGTACCGTACTCTATCTCGCGGAATTTATTTACGATTATTCGACGCGCGAAATAAGGGGAAGTCCCTGGGGGACCGAGGAAGCACCGAAGACGCGCGAGCGATTAAAATCCTCCGGATACATACGTAAACTACATGATTTTTAGCAAATCTTTCCCCCTCCACTCTCTCGCTCTTTCTCTCCTCGGGATAGAGCTCGTTCCTCCCTCGCTGTTGTCCCTCGCAGAACCTGAGGCACGTTTCGTCTGCGGGATACCGCAATTAACTGTCTCTACGAGCTCATGCCAGCGCATCCTATGACAAGGACACCCGACGTGAAACGTCAGCTTGCACCTAGGTATTTCCGCGGAAGCCGTGGCAATCAAAATTCGCACAGGACGTAAGCTCCGGACTAATTTGGTTGCCCTAACGTTGCCCTCCCCCCCCCCCGAGATCGAATTTACGTATTTTGCGAAAGAGTCATCGGTTCGCTAATTAAGCAGGCTGCCGAAAGCCTGAAGATCTCTTCAGGCATTCCCTCGAGTACGATTCACCGGAAGAGTTCAGTTTCCTCTTCAACGTCCTCTTGATGATTTGCATTTGCACGCACCGGATGCGCGTCCCTTTCATCATCACGGCGCGTTAAAGTAACCCTCGCACGGATCATACGACACGTGCGTAGGCTAGAGGCACGAAACAAAGGGAGCGTGTAACGGGGGCGGGCGGGAATTTAGATCTCGACCGATAAAGTCGGGATTCCCAAAGACGGCGAGTCCGTCACGCAGCGCGGTGTTCGACTTTTATTATATTAAAGTAGTAAAGCAGATAATAAAGGGTGGAATGCCCGCTCGTGTCCGCCGTCAGGTTTACGACTGGCCATACGACATCTTATATCGCGTACTTACGCGCGATCATAACCTCTCGGCGGCTCGGCCGCGCGTATGTTCGCGCGTAAGTCGCCCGCGCGTATCACGGCGGGAATCGTAACGACGAATAGCCACAATTTTCCCCTTATAAAACGCGCGAGCCGACCGTAACCAGCCTCGCGTAAAGAAGGAGCGCGCGCCGCGCGCGGATTGACCGTTCGAAACGCGCCTCGCGCTGCCGCGTGACCGGCGAGTCCGGCAAGGTCAAACGGGACGTCCGCGGGACTTTATCGTTCGTTATTGACCGCAAAGGGACCGCATGCTGCGCGTTAACGGCGCTCTTCGTTAACGCTCTTCGTAATTTCTCGCGGAACGAAGTTCCGGAGGCAAACGGGCACTCGACCGCGTCTTCAAACGGAATGCGCCGTCCGCAACCCCCTCGAAGCACCATTGATCCCTCTCTACCCCGATTGATCGCGCGTTATCTATCCCTCGGTGTTGCGGCACGGGGAAGCGGGGGGATGCTGCTTATCTCCGCTGATCCACCCTGCACGTTTATTTACGCGTCCGACCGTGAGCGGCCGTGAAGAGACCTTGGGTGAGAAGCGCGGCGGATAAGGAGGAGGAGCGGCGATTGTCGAGCCCCCGGGACGGAAGTGGCGCCGGAATGCGCAGATCGTTCTCGATGTTGATTGAAGTGTAACGGAGATAACTCCCGGAGTCACGGCTAAACGGAGCGCGGGTGCAGATGCACGAGCTGCGAGCGTTCGTCGCGTTCGCGCGAGATTAGCTGTGAGCGGGAGGGACGGAGGGAAGGGGAACTCAAAAAGGATCACGCCCCGTTGGAATCGGAATCCGCCGCGATGATGGCGGTCCGGCGGCGCGGCCACGTGCCGGTTAATCCCTCCTGATATAACGCGCCGCGTGATTTATGCCGGGCTCCTCGTCTTGCCTTTGTTTACGTTAATGGCCGGCCGGCTCGCTGGACTCCAGCCAACCGTATACGATGGCGATAACCGTTCGCGTCTCGCGCTCGATCAAAGTCGCGCCTGATAAGTGCGAGAGGATAAATCAGGAACGAGCGGAACGGCACGCGCGCATGCGCGCGAGCGCAACCGGCCGGCCGGCCGGCCGGCCGGCCGTTTGCCGTGTTACCTGGCTTAACCTTAATCCCTTTGGCGTCCACCCGGCGTGGCACAGATTGCCCGTTAGCGCGGCTTGAAAAAGCTGGATGCTAAAATTAAAATTTTAAGAGAAGCTCGCGGACGCGAGCCGTATTCCGCTTAATGAGGAAAAATGTCGGGGCTTTGTCTCGAGAGTGTAAACCGGGTTATTTTTATCTTACTTGCGCGGAAACGAGCTCGCTAATTAATACGATGCATTTGCCGATGGACGCTTGTCGCGGGAATTTCGTCGATTCGATAAAACCGATAAGCACAACGTTTGCTACTGGTGTTTGCGCATCTTTCATGCTTCAACAGCGGGACCAAGCGGGTCCGGAAATTATCCTTGAAACGTAATCGCGGTACTGTCCAACGAGTAACGTCGAATAACGTCCATTCTGAATCTTCATGTACAAAACAAGCATCGTTGCATTGAAAATCATCGTTTCGGCGATGTCGATGTCTTCCAGGGATCCGCGCCGGACGCGGATTCGGAAATCTTGCCGGATCGAAGAGGGTGTCGCGTGCATGCGTTAGCCAGGTGGAAATGGGAGCTCGTGGCGAGGGGTAGCTCGCGCGCACTGTTATGGCAATCTAAGTTGGCATGTTTAGTCAGCTCGAATAAAGCGTGCGCCAGTAGCGGCTCTGATAGCTGGCTGAGTCAACATTCACGTATTTGCCGTGGCATCGCTGCGAAGCCATCTGGTTGAGGCCCAGCCGGTGAATCCGAGTGAAGGGGAGAAAGAGATGGGGAGAGGCAGATGAAGATGAGAAGCTGCGGGAGAAAGAGAGGTGGACCGCGGAAGAGAGAGAGAGAGAGAGAGAGAGAGAGAGAGAGAGAGAGAGAGGGGAAGCGCTGTACGACGACATAAGTGGAGCTTGGCACAGAGAGAGAGAGAGAGAGAGAGAGAGAGAGAGAGAGAGAGAGAGAGAGAGAGAGAGAGAGAGAGAGAGAGAGAGGAGGGAGGGAGGGTTGGTAGGGAGGGTGTCTCGTGCCGTGCACAATTTGGTGCAAGATATTGCTCGGGAATGCAACCCTCTTACCCTTCGCCGCCCAAGCAGTTACCGATGTTTACCCTGCATGCTTGACGGCGCCACCGCGAGGGATCCATGCATCTGTTTTCGATTCGAGCTATCTTAATCGAGCAGGAATCATCGGGACGTTCGTTAATCCCCGGACGAGCCGGATTACATCCTTCGGCTCGTCGGCGAATAATAAACTCGACGTGACGAGCGTAATTGATCGCGAGCGGACGTTAATGAGAATCAAGCGTCGCGTTCGCGACGAGAGGATTCACGGTGGGACAGAGAGATTGGTCACGCGGATTGCGCGCTGGCTCGTGCAGGGACAGGTAATCCGTACGTTTAGCGGTCACGCTCTGGATGGTCCCCTGGATGGGCTGAAACCGAGATCGGACAGGTGAGATCTTGGCGCGACAATGAAAGGGAGACGGAAGAAACGCCTCGCGTTACACCTCGCGCTGTAAATTGCGGGAGATTCGCGAGCGGTGCAACTCGAGTCGTTGCGGAGAGGATCGGCATCGAGGCGGGCGAGGATGTTAAACAGTTGTCAAGTCCATCCACCGCGTCGCTTGCTAGACGCACGCCGCGCTCCCCGCTCCCTATAATCCACCGGGGGAAATCTCGCGGTGAGGAAGACGTCGCGGGTGGAAAGAGAGAGAAAGCGAGAGGAATAAGGAAGGGGAGCGCGCGAGCAAGCGAGTGCGGAACAGGCGGACGCTCCGTGAAATTGAATTACAATAAGCAAAGTAAAGTTGGATGATCCGACTATTGTGCCCCGTCGCTCGTTGCTACCTCACTGCCAGTTATCTCCACCCTCGCCCCCTCACACCCGTCCTTCTTACTCCACTCCGGTTTCCGCGTCTCATCCCTCTTGGAGCGGGCGAGCGAGCGAGTCCCCAGGAAGAAGTTCTCTGGAGTGCGAGACGACGGTCGACGGTATTCTTACGCCTTTGTTCCCCGCAGAGCTGAATTAATTGCTGCGTTTTTGACATCCATTCATTGTCGGGTCCCGGCAGACGACGTCGGGACGAGCGGATAAAGGGAAAAGTTACGCTGCGCGCCATATCTGTCTGTCTCCCGGCTCCTCGTCCGCCGTTATTCGGATTCGCGGAATATTATTTCGTCACGCGTAATCCTCGCGGAACGAGATCGATAGCGGGTCTCGCGGAGGACCGCGGCCGGCTGCCTGCTTCGATGCGTTCGTCGCGCGTCAGTTTCCCGACAACTCGCAACTCTCGATCTTCGAGACAGCAGACAGCAGCGATTAAGGGCAGATTAGATTCGCGCGTCGACGATCCGACTACTCTTCCTCGCGATTCCTCTCCGATTCCGTCCGATGCGACGCTCCTTTCTAATCGAGCAACTTTAGCGCGGGCGCGCTGACTAGAAGCCAGGAGTTTCCAAAATTTCACTGCTTTTCGACTTCCCGTTCCACGACGGCCCGAGTGCGCGCCGCACTGTGCACGCGCGGCCGGAGGGAGAGGCCATTGAATATGCATAAGTCATATTAAATTGGGACACCGAGTGTATGGTGGATCGGCGAAGACGGCGGGGATAGCGGATACCAATTACAAGGACTTGGATAGACTTTGACTTCCTAGCAGAGATAGAGAGAGAGAGAGAGAGAGAAAGAGAGGGAGGGAGAGGGAGGGATTGGGAGAGATTTGAGGGAGGATAAAGACATGCCGTAGTGATTTTCGGTGCTTCGGTATCGCGTGCTTCGTGTCGCGTCACTCTCGGACGTGTTACGTGATGAGCGCATCGACGAGTGCAGCTCGTTAGTGCAGCTTCGCGAAAGATCTCGCGACTGGCATGTGCGAAACGAAGCTAAACGGTACAAACCGTCGCGTCTCACGTGGCGATCGAAGGGCGCCCAAGTTTTTGAGACAATTCTCTGATAAGCGCGGAAACTGCATCCAACTGTTGGACAAGTGCGACCGAGCACTCAGTCGTTTCCTGTTTCCTGCGCATGACGTTTTGCTGTTGCGCAACATGCGCGGGCAGCATTCGGCGATCGCGATAATGTAACGACTTGTAACGAATCCAGATTTCACAGCATCGCTTAATCAAGCCGGGCTCTGTAACCGGATAAAAGTTGATGGAGCGTGAATGCTTAATGGCATTACCGTTTAGAATTATGTTTGCGCTAATTAGAGCCATTCACGAGCTACAGCGAGACGCTCGCAATTGTTTGTCAGCCAAACAATTCAAATGCGTCCGAACAGATGCGTGTTTCGCTGAAGCGACGTTTACATAATCCCGGCATTACTTGCGTCTTCCTCGGGGATTGACGAAGGAGTTTCCGCCAGAAGAGCAGAGTGGAAAGGATTGAAGAGGGGGAGGGGGGGGGGGACTGGAAGAGGCCTGCAAGCTGAGGAGACGCGTGTGTATACATACACACAGAAAGAGAGAGAGAGAGAGAGAGAGAGAGAGAGAGAGAGAGAGAGAGAGAGAGAGAGAGAGAGAGAGAGAGAGAGAGGGAGGGAGAGAGCAGGCGCGAGACAAATGAAGAGACAGTGACGGCTAGATAGGGATTCCCCCATCGCGGGATTCTTCGCGCTCCTGCATAAAAGCCACCTCCTGCCCTCTGACCCCCCGTCCCTGCGCGGTTGATAGAAAGGAAAGGTAAAGGACAGGAGAGAGGAGCGCGGATAATAAAGAGCGCGGATGTAAGAGATTAATTTTCATTATGCTAATTCACTTGCGTTCTCGTCCTCGGTCCTCTTAACAAGGGAGACGCAACGGTGCAAATTCGCCGCGCCGCGGCGCGGGCCACCGCCGCCCCTTCCGACCTCCCCCTCCCTCCCTCCCTCCTTCCCCCGCTTTTCCTTCCTACCGCTCGTTCCTTCGTTAACGAGCGATTGCTTTGTCGAAGGGCATTAACGTCGTTGCCGTTAATTGCCGCGTCCGCCGGGTTGGGGGGGGGGGCGGGAGGGGGAGGGGTCCGAGGTTATCAAGAGGCGTGCCCCCGGATGCTTAATGTGTGAAAAGTCGTTTGATATACGTTCGCCCGTTTACCGCGCTCGCGTGCGGTTTGTCCCGCGAGCTGCTCCCCCGTAGGACCCCCTTAACGAGCTTACTGTATGTTGCCCCCCCTCCTCCCCCCGCCGTTCCGGCTCCGAGGGAAGGGGGGACTCTGCGTTTTCCCGCGACCGCTTCTGACCGCTTTACGCTCGTTGACTTGGCTAATAACATAATGCGCCGCGAGACGTGTCCGGAATGTGCGCCGGATACTCTTGAAACGCGCATACCGCGATATTGTCGGCCACCTTTGACGCGTCCACCGCGAAAAGCGAAGCGTTTCAGGCTAAATTAACCTCGCCGCCGCGACTCTCCTGCGTCTTCGCGAGGGACATCTCGAGAGAGGTGAGCTCCGCACGCGGAATTTCGCGGAATTTCGCGAAGCGAAGCTCCGCTCCGTGAAAACGGCAAGGTGCTGTACTTTATTGTGCAACTGCTCGTGGTAGCCTCGAATTTTGCAAACGGAAACGTTTGCGATGCCTTTGGTCTCTGTCACGTTTTTCTATTAGGAGTTTGGGAGATTCGTATCGATTCGCTTGCGCGTATCGTGCGCACGATAGCTCTCGAGTGAGAAAGAGAGAGAGAGAGAGAAAGAGGACACAACGCGCGACGGACAAATATTGATTAACGCGTCTGCTGGCACGGATCACTTCGTATAAATTAGCGGGACGATTTTCGCTCGCATTGAGCAAGGCGGCTCGCTAACGCGGCTGCTGCTGGACGCGGCGCGGTCGCTAACTCGAGTTAAACGAGATGAATGTCGGTTCGCTAATAGTTGTTACGTATTGCCGGCGAAGCTCTCGCTTAGCTGCCGCTCGGGGTGAGATTTAGACGAGCGACCGAGATGAGCTCGGTGCCTTAACAATCTCACCTTCCCCGCTTTAATCTCGCGTCCCATTCGCCATCTTATTCTCCTTCTTCGGCGAGATTAGAAGTCTCGCGCCCGGAACTTCGACGGTCGCGTCCGCCTGATCAAATTTGCAAGTCGCGGTCGCCCCGACCCGGCCCCCCCGACCCCGCGGCTCGCTCCACGCTCTCCCGTTCTGATTCGAGGGTTCAAGTGCCGCGCGCGGTGCGATTGGAGGTTCAATTTAAAAGCCGTTTCCTCGCCCGTTTTCTAGCTCTCTCGAAACGTGTCGAGCTAACTCGCGCGAGCACGACTCGTAAGTCGGAAATCGCCGCGTTCGTCGTCGTCGTCGTCGTCGTTGTCGTCGTCGCATAAATCTCCATACTTTTCCCGGAGCCTCCAGCTTCAGCCCGTCCGAGAAAGAGAGAGAGAGAGAGAAAGAGAGAGAGAGAGAGAGAGAGGGGGGGGGAGGGAGAGAGGGAGAGCCTCCTCCGCTTGCTGACTCATTTAATCGTTATTCCGTATCCCGCGCGGCATTACGGAGATCAATTCCAGCCTGGTACAACGGACGGCTTATTCCCGATTTCGGGCACATCTCGCGGAATCCCTTCGGCGCGCCGTTACATCTTTATCTTTCGAGTCGATTAGCCGTGTTATCTGACCACGAGCAATTTCCGCGGTGGAATCCCCGGGGGAGGTTGCCCGACCGGAAATCAGCCCTCGCGATACCGGGATCTAGATAGCTCGGCGCAGACCGATGCGGGATACATTAGCTACGTCAGAATTCTCCGCGAGATCTGGCAACGGGCGATCTCTCTCGTCCATCGAGTCTCGACACTGGAGGTGTCTCTCCCGGGGATCCGCCGTCTTTCATCCTGATACATCGCGACGTTCTCCCGCTTGTTGCGCGTTACGCGTCTTACTTTAGGCGGCAATCCGCCCGATATCGCGCCGCGTCCTCCCCTCGAACATCCACGTATTCACATCGCGCGCGCGCGCGCGCAATTCGTCGAGTAACGCACCGCGATCTTTAGCCGCGTCTCTGCCTCCTCCAACAGCGGGATAAGCGGCGGCGCGGGGATGCGCGGGCAGGGCCTCGGATGCCAGGCACGAGGGAGGCGGAGTTCCGGAGCTCATCAAGGTAATGCAGCTGGGATTATCCCGTAACCGAGTGGGTTCCCGACGAAGGGGCAAGGAGCACTGACACGGGTTCCACGGGTGGAAAGAGCCGCTCCCCGGACCGGTATTAGTTGATCGTTTGATCAGAAGCCCCGTTGAGATTTATGGCCGACCCTCTGACACCCTTTGTGTCCACTCGCCGGATGGACAGTGTCAGGGCTGACCGACTCGGTTTAACCGGCCGCTCTGTCGCACTCGCTGCCAATTCGACGACAAGTCACTCGTCCCGGCGAAACATCTGACAAATACGAGCGAACGAGAATCGCGTCGATCGGCCGCGTGAATGGGGCCTTCCTGTAATGAAAGTTCCAATTCCATTGGCGCGGCTGACTGACGACTCTCGAAATGCGCGAGATCGAGATGTCGGCTTCGTCGAAGGACGAGCTGTCGTCGTTGAAGAGTTGCGCTCTCTCTCTCTCTCTCTCTCTCTCTCTCTCTCTCTCTCTCTCTCTCTTGGCTGCTTATCGAGCAAGTACATGTTGATATTCGGCCGTCGTTGGTCTTTACTGCGCGCCGATGGACACGAAAATGACCGTACAAGCTGATCAATGTCAGGATTTCATCGAACGCGTTGTCCTGAGATGCATCCGGAATGCGTGTTGATTAGCGCACACGCGCACCGGCGTGAAATCAATTCGCGAATGTTCGAGTTGCAGGCCGAGCATCGCCAGATATATCTCCGCGGTTAATAGCTGTGTCGACGTCGCCATTCTGCCGGGCAGGAATAAATAAGTGCGTTTAACGGATTGATTATGTACAGGGCGCTCTGGCGAGTCGATCCGGCGAGACTGCAGTACCGAAAATAAATTGGCCGAATTTAAATGGCGAGGGCATTCGAGACTCTCTGCGAATTCGAGATTTGATTTGTCCTCTCGCGCGAATTTCTAATTGTTCGCGGCTGATTCATGAGGGACGTGCGGAATACATGCCGGGACTTTTGAAGCGGGATTGTTTCGCGCGCTCTATTTATAAGATCTATCTAGGGGGCCACGAGAGAGGGAGAGGCACGAAGGACGAGACGGTGGGAAAGAAATCGCTTTCTAAATGCCAGCGCGAGACGCGCCCTATTCTTATCTCGCCCGGCGACAGTTTGATTAAAATGCTCGTTGCCTTTTTGTTGCAGGTAAGAATCGAAGGGGCGTTTTCTGTCGGTGGCGGCTCGTATCGCGCATTTAATCGGTGAGTCTACCATGAGAAAGCAGCGGGGAGAAATTTCAAATTAAAGCGACCCTCCCGCTCGTGTTTATCTCGCTCATTGGCGTCCGCGAGGTCGCGCTTCGGGGGTGGCCTTCTTAATTACGGACTCGTCGATCGCGTTTCGATGTGTCGATCCCGTCCGGCCTAAAAATTATCGCCCGCGGAGGGCCAGGGGGAGGGGGCAGGCTGGGAAATCGGCCGCCGCGATGTCGGGGGAGTCGATATCGGCTGAGGGCTTCCGTCGTGTCGGGCATTTTTATATTTGAATTCGCGAGAGAGGGAACCGACGCTTCCCTGCTTTCGCGTATCGGCTGTCGATCGTCGCTCGGTCGATCGGCGATCGGTGTCGGTGTGTAATTAAAATCGCAAAATTACATTTTCCGAAATTACACCTCGGCGAGATCAGATCTCCCTCGTCGTTTCGAGAGCTCGGCGGAAGCCCACGGCCTTGCTGCTCGAGGAGCAGCCAAAAAACCGCCGCGCGTGCGTCTCTCTCTCTCTCTCTCTCTCTCTCTCTCTCTCTCTCTCTCTCTCTTTCTCTCTCTCTCTCTCGGCGAGGCGCGAAGTGTGCGTCGGACGCGACTACGTAATATCCGAAACGATAACGCGGGCGCGCGTTCCCGGCCGGCGTTTAACGGAAAAGACGACTGAAATATCCATTTCGAGACTTTTAACCCGCCGACTGCCAACAAGGTCGTCGCGCTCCGAAGATTGCCAGGCGGTTTCATTACGCCTACGAAAAGTCACCGCCGCGTCGCGCCCTCCGTGTGTCATCGCGGCGGCGTTTCCTCCCTTCGTCCTCGAGGCAGATTTCGTCCAATCGTCCCTGTTCCGTGCTTTCTTCTGTGCACGCACCGCCCTGCAAAGGAAGGGTGCCTTCCTTTTGTGTCGCGCGGAGAGGCCCTTGAAAGACAGAGAGGGAAAGACAGAGCTCGGGGACCATAGTCGACGTCAAAACCGGAGATGAGAGCACCCGACGAGAGCCGAGACGAGATTTCCTCCTCGTCGTAAAGTTTTCTAGACGCTCGTGCGGCTGATGAGCCTGAAATAGAGTCGATACTCCGTAACGAACGTGGGACCGACCCCTTTGCGTCGCTGTCCGCCCCCGAGTTGCCACTTGCATCAAAACTCGAGGGTGGCCGCGACCGCGAAGTGTTTTCAAGGACGGAATTCTGCCCTCAGGAGACCTGAAGATTTCGCGATTAGGATTATCGATTTCGAACGTGATCATCAACAACGAACATCGAATTCTGCGCGAATACGCGGTTATCAAATTATCGGATTTCTGGATTTTCTCCGTGATGGCGAAGTGAAATTTATCGGCACACAGCTCCATAAATCTTCGCCTTATCGACTCTCTCACTGTCCACGGGTTATCTCAAAAGAAATATCTTTGATTCGTCTAATCGTTCTAAAATCGTTCCGCTTTGAATTCGAGTAGACGCGATTCGATGAAACCCAAAGGCAGCAGCACGAGCAGTTCCGAGATACATCATGTTGTCTCTAAATAATCTATTATTACAAAACATCGTATTCATTGCTGCAAACCGAGGTTGCATGATTAATAATGCCGTATCGAGCCTCAAGGCATTTTCATCCTAAAAATCGATCGCGATTAGAGCGCGGATACGTGCCGCGTCCGAGTGACACGGAGATTATAGCGTTCCGCGAGCGCGCCACTTTGTAGCTCTGTCGTTTTACAGAAAGAACCCGTAAATCCGAGTCTGATCCTCTTACGATCAACGTCATAAGAGGCGCGAAACGAGCAATATCCGCTTCTTAGAGGTTTACACGGATGGTAGAAAGCCCGCCTCTCTCTTTCTCTCGGATACCGCCGCGCGAATCCAACGTTTGCGGCGATAGATGAATTCCCTTTTCCCTTTTCGAGGGAACTCAGGGACATGCCGCGTGGGTCGAACGGACAGGTGATTCGAGAGAAACACAGAAGACACCGAGACAATCGATGATCGCGGCGATTGTTCGCTGTTGTTCCGCGCGTGGGACTCGCGTGTCGGCGCTGATCAATCGTGGAGCAAAAGGGCAAAAGTTGGCTTCATCTCGATGTTTTGTACGCGCCTATCGGGTCTCTTGGCTCGAAGAGTTCGGTAAGAGGTGTCGGAAAAGTTATCACAGGGATAACCGGCTTGTGGCGGCCGAGCTTTCATGGCGACGTCGCTTTTTGCTTGTTCGACGTCGGCTCTTCTTATCTCTCAGCGAAACGATCCAACAGCCGAGAGTTATTAGCGAGTTATTAGCGCCGGTAATCTCGCGATGCCAGATGTGGAGGCACAAACGCCTGCGCAAAGTTTCCGGCGATGGCGCGTCTTTCTTCTCCAAACGCGTGCGCGCGCGCGCGACGCAGCTTCCGCTGATCACATGTTTGCCGACTACAATTATTTGCTACTTCGCCAGCATGCGGGGAAATCGTACGAAATCCCGCGGGAGAGACGCGTCGCGGCGTCTGCGATCTCTGCGCCAGAGAGAGAGAGAGGGAAAGAGAGAGAGAGAGAGAGAGAGAGAGAGAGAGAGAGAGAGAGAGAGAGAGAGAGAGAGAGAGAGAGAGAGAGAGAGAGAGAGAGAGAGAGAGAGAGAGAGAGAGAGAGAGAGAGAGAGAGAGAGAGAGAGAGAGAGAGAGAGCGCGATTATTGCGGGATGGGTCGAGATCAGAAAATTCCGGCGATATCTCGCGGAAAATAAGCGAGGAGGGCTGAGAATCCCCGCTCGGCATGCGGACCCGCACGTTGCCGCGCTAAGGGGTTAGAAATCGTTTCAATATGCCTTGAATTATGTATACAGCGGCGAGATAGGATTATACCTCTAATGAACTCCGGCATGCTTAATCATTGTGTGACAGTTACGAGGACGAATTTGCATAAGAGCGCGCGGTTTAGTAATCAAGATGAAATCATCTCGCGGATTTGCCGTGGAAATTTACTTTTCCGCTAGATTGACTGTGCACAGGTGGAAATGAGTTTGACGTTAACTCAATCTAGAACCCGCCGCGGCACGATGCGAGGTTTGCGTTCGCGGAGTACAATCTTAGCCGGCTTAAAGAGTGCACAAACGCAAATGTCATCTGGAGCTAGGCATCCCGCTGATTACGTATTTACAGCTGCAGATTACTGCGGGGACATTTATTCCGCGCGCGCGCGCGCGATTCGATAACCGTGATTTCTCTCTCTTGCTCTCTCTCTCTCTCTCTCTCTCTCTTTCGCTGCAGTCTCCAGCTTCCGAGCTGATTCACCGCTTCGCGGCACTGCTTCGCTTCTTCCCTGGAAGCCACCAAGCGGAACTTCCATCGAATGGAAGGAAGTCTGGACAATCGGTATGATGATGATAACTCCCTTTTATTAACGCCATTAATCACTCGGCGAGAGAAAAATAAGGAGCAAGGGTGGGATCCCGGGAATTTATCGGGCCGGTGAATTTTTCCGAGTGCTTCCTCGAGAGGGCGAACGAGTGAAACGGTATCATCGTATCGTTTCAGCGCGCGAGTTCGCGCCGATCTTCTCGCAGATCTTCTAACGCGGTCCTCACGATCGCGCGAGATGCCTCAATGCTGATTCCGGGGCGAATCCGGGGTCTTCTGTCCTCGATAAAAATTCATTTCCTTCCTTTGATTTACTCCGAACACCCCGGCCGATTCGTCTCGGTGCTTTCCTCTCCCCTCGCATCCCCGTCCGCCACTTTTCCTCCTCGCCAACCTCGCGAGGTGAATGAGATAAATGCCGGGGAAGCGCGAGGCCGTCCTTACGACCGGATATAAATTTTTGCGCGGAACAGGACGCAGTGAAATTCTGACGGAGGGCGACTCCTTCCCCGGGGTGAGTCTCGTAGGGCGCGAAATCCTGAGGAAACGCCGCCTCTCCGTCAAGAATAACGTTCGACGGAAAGTAGACGGAACAATCAACGACTCAATCGGCGATCCGCTATTCCTGTCGGAAGAAATGATAGATTACGCGATTAAATCGTGCAAGAGGATTATTCCCCACGATCGATGTTTGGGAATTAAATTTGACAGAAAGCTTCCCTCCTTTATAGCCTTCTGGCCGAGGAAGCGAGGAGCATCAGGTTTTTCAAAAAGCGTCAGCTTTGCGCTATTATCTATTCCCTAACGCATACATCCGTCCTTCATTGTGGCAAGTTACAAACGAGCACTCCGTCGGCTCTCTTTTCCATTAACCGGATTAATCTCGACTCCGCTGCGATTGCGATATGGCCGTATCGCGGTACGGGCGCCGCGGGCTGCCGAGAGTTCATGCCCGTCGACCTTATCATCCGGCGCCGCGAAAAACGTCGGGCGCGTAAAACACTGTCGATATCGATTTAAGGCTTATCTCCCGAGACCCCGGCGTCTCTAGCTCTCCCGCGCGGACGTGCTCTTCCCGTTGATGCTGTGGGAGGACCTCGGTGGAGGAGGGGGGGGGGAGGGGTCGCGCTGATGGCGCTCGCTGCCAGCTCGTTTTCGTGCGCCCTATTAATTACGAGGCAACGGCTCGCGTGATTCGAGCTATTTGCTCGAATCCGCCCGTCTGGCTCCTCTCTGGATCCGAGCCGCTCGCTTTTTCTTTTCCCCCTCCTTCCACTCCTCCTCCTCCTCCTCCTCCTCCTCCACCTCCACCTCCATCTCCTCCCCTCCTCCTCTGTCTGTGAACCTCGATGTCGGGTTCTTCGGGAACTTGGGTAGGGAATCGCAAGAGCGAACGAGCGAGCGAGCGTAGGACGGGGACATGGAAGAAAAGGTTTCAAACGAGGAGGAAACCCGAAGAAGCGGGGCGGAAGTGGAAGGGCGACCTCACGCCCTTCGGGGCACATCGATGCGCCCGGCGTCTAATATTTTAGAAAAGTTTCGCGAGCCCCGCGCTCCTCGGGTCGGGTCGCGCGCGGAGGTGAGACAGAGGACAAACTCGGGTCGGCAGAATATCGGAGCGGCGGTCTCGCGGTAGACGGGCAACGCGGGATGAGCCATATTGCGGGGAGGATAAGTATCGGGCTCGAGGATCGCGGCGAAAAATCCCGGTGACGTCATGCGGGTGAAACGGTGAACTGGGTCGGCGAAAGAGTTCCCACCGCGGTCGAACGATCCAATCGAATCCCCTGTCCCTTCTTTTCCTCTTGGTTTCCTGTTCGCCGCGCGTGCATCTTGCATGCGGGCCTCCGAAACTCGGCTGCCGACGACGGAAACACGCTGCCCTTGTACTGTCACCGAGACAAATGCCGCGATTGCGGCAGCCGAATTAAAAGAGACTGAAGGCTGCGCCTCGGTTCTCTCTTCCTTCGATATCGGGGTTTCCAGGGATACGAATCCATCGATCTCGCGACCGAGTTAACGGTCTCGCTTTTTCATTCATCCACTTGCCAGTGTGCCAATGATCTTGAATATCCTGACGTTTAAAGCGGAAACGTTCGGGCAACCCGAATCCTTCACGCGATAATCTAATGATGCGAAAATGTCTGCCAATCGAAAGACGGATTATTCTCGAACGGCCATGGAGCAATGTCGATAATAAATTTCTGTGTGTGTGTTTCGCGTGTAAAATGTCTTAATCGTTTAGAATGTCTCCAGATGTTTGTCAGATGTTTCTTAAAATTTTGCGTCTTCTTCCATCATGATCCACTCGGATCGCGCGGTATATCGATACTGCATCAATACGAAATTTATAATACGTAATAAATATATCAAATCATCGAATATTAGTATCTTCACGTGGAAGGTATCGGCTTAAATCCCGCGCGAGTGTCGTATCAGCAGCGCTGCTGCGCTAATTACACACGTAAGAGCGTTTTGTTTAAAGTTCGAAAGTTCGCCGCGTGTTTCGCCATTGGATCAAACAACTTTGCGTATTCCTCTTTTCATTTCTCGACGATGATAAAGACGAGCGAACGAGCGGCGTTCCGGTTGGCGGGATTGTAACGCCCGATCGCATTAACGTCTCGTCGATTCGGAGCGGAATATACATTGACCGTAGGACCCTCACCCTCCGGAGGAAAGGGCACACCTTCCTCCCATGTGCCGCGATAACTCAGTTACGTGCCAATATCATGATTACACGTCATCCTTGGCAGTCGACGGCCCCCAGAGTAATGATTATTGTGGGATCGCCGAAGCGGTTACGGGATCGCATTGACCGGCCGAAATCTCGAGGCTGGCGAGTAATCCGTCATTCGGCCAGCGCTAACCGCTCCCGCGGTAATGCGCTGTTATTACGTCATAAACACGTAACCGCGAAGACATGATAACGGAAGCCGGAATAATATCGGAATCTTGAAGCTGCCGACGGCGTTGTTAGCTCGATCTCGTTCGTTGCCTCGTTACTTGCCGCGGTTTCAGCTTTCGTGGATGCTTCGCGTTAGCCTTCGCGTCGGGTTTCGCGTATTTAGCGAAAAACTGGCACCCTAGATCCAGCTTCGAAGTTGATGGGTGATCGATAAACCGATTTATCGATTTATATCAATATCCTGATCCGAGTATCGCCGAGTAGAGTAGATGGTGCGTCTTTTCAACGGCGATTGTTTCACGCGATCGGTCATCCTTGACACGAAATCACGCGCGGAGCACGTGCGGAATTGTTAGGTAAATTGTTGAACGAAAATCGTGTACGTGTCGATCCGGAGCGATATGAGCTTATTTACTAAGGCGAAGGAGTCGATAAATTCCGAGGTTATCTTGGGTGTTATCTCTCGACATAGAGACGTCTCTACGCAGCCGGTGCAAGGATATTGCCAGCTATTGTAGCCGTGTCTGTCGTACGACAGAAGGAAACACGCGCCAATGCGGTTTTCCCGCCAAGTTCATTCAGCGTCTCGCTTTGGATGCAAGCCAAATGCACGCGAGCGAGCGACCCGCCTTCCCCGTCAACTCGCTTCTCTCTCTCTCTCTCTCTCTCTCTCTCTCTCTCTCTCTCTCTCTCTCTCTCTCTCTCTCTCTCTNTCTCTCTCTCTCTCTCTCTCTCTCTTTCTCTCTCTCTCTCTCTCTCTGTCCGTCTCGCGAGCGCCGTCATCCGAGTATTGGGAATCCTGCTCCTGCTGGCGCTATCAGCATGTCCTTCTCTCTCTCTCTCTCTCTTTCTGTGTTTCTCTCGGAGCGAACGACGCGAGCGAAGGCAGACCGAAATTCTTATCCATCCCGGTACAAATAACGAAAAGAAAAAAGGAAACGGAAAAGAGACGCGATTTCGATATCGGTACACATACTTCCGCGAGAGCCTGATCCAGCTTCTTACGATCAGATGGTCGGCATCCCGTTCGATAACCGGAACCATTCGACCTTATCCGAGAAGCTTCGACGGCACATTCCGGAGCGACGATATTACCGAAAAAATGGCCATGCTTATAGCAGCTCTTCTCGCGAGTGCCGGTCATTGCGAGAGTTCACGTAGAGAGTCCATAGTACTGGCGGCCGGCCAAGTCACGTCGCGGCTCAATGAAATCTTTCTGGGTTAGGTTAGTCCCTTGCTTCCTTCCGTGTTAAGCGTAGGATACGTTCACATGGATCCGCCGGAATCGACGAGCCGGAGAGAGGAGGTCCTGGCTTCCGGCCAGCCAGCCAGCCAGCCTCGGCGAGTCGGCCTCGGGATCGGAGCAGTAATAGTAGTAGTAGTAGTGGTCAATATTGGCCGGACCTGGCTCCGCTTCTCGAGCAAGGGGTCGGACTGCTCGAAAGCCGGCGGCTCGTCGCAGACGCGTTATCCACGCTGTGGATAGAATCCCGAAGAGATGACTCGTGCACGCCCTTGGTCGGATTTTTCGACGATAATTCACGGTGTATCACGGTGTTGGAAGCTTGCTCGCGAATCGAGCGGAACATTGCTCGGAGCGCGACATGTCGCGCGACGTATGCGCGACTCATCGATTGATCGAATCGAATGCTGAACGAAATCTGACGATGGGTATTCGACCTCGCAACATTCCGTCACCGCGGAATCCCGCATCGCGCCCTTCGGGAGCAGCTCGCGGACGCGTAACAAGTAGCCGCAAGCTTCGCAGGCAATATCCGGTGGCTCGCGCGCGAGAGCGAGCCCCTTCACTTCCGTATACTGGCCTCCCTCGCCGGCGTATCCCGTTGTCGAGCGAGCGTGGCTCGGCGCAAGCAGTCAGGCAGTCAGCTTCTCTCCTGGCATTAAGTATTCCCGTTCGGTCGGCGTGGCGAGAAGGTTGCGGGCAGAGGTGGTGAGGCGGTGAGCGGGAGGGGAGGGCAGGAGCGAGCGAGCGAGCGAGCGAGCGGCTCGGAGCAGCGTGGCGCGTCGGTCGATGCTGGGCTTGTGCCGCTGGCGAAGGAAGGAAGGAAGCGAGCGAGAAGGAGAAGAGGCCCCGTGCCACCTGCCACCCCCGTAACTGTCGCCCTTTCTCATTCATTCGCCGTCTCGCTCGCACGCGCGCTCCTCCACCCTCCTTCCCGGCACGCTCTCCCTTCATCTCGCGCTGTGGAGGCGCGCTACCCCTCGAGCAACGGCAGCGCCCCGGGGGCGCCTGCGCGCCTCGGAGGGGTAGCGCTCGCTCGAGGGCGGAGGACACGAAAGAGCGGGATGTTAGGGGGACCCCTTCCCGGAATACTCTCACTCGCCCCTCTATCCGCCACCCTACTCCGTCGCAACTCGCGCGGCCACCTCTCCAACACCCTCCTCCCTCCCTCCCTCCCCTCCCCTCTCGCTACGGCTTCTCACTGCCCGGGCCTCCACGATCGCCCCATTCTGTTCTCGGCGTCACAGCGTGCAGCATTGAATCCGACGTACGGTGACGAGGAGCGCGACAACGACCACCTGCCTGTGTGCTCTCGAGTCGATCACTCTCCCTCTCTCTTTCTCTCTCTCTCTCCCTCTCTCTCTCTCTCTCTCTCTCTCTCTCTCTCTCCCTCTCTTTTTCTCTCTATCTGTCTATCTATCTATCTATCTATCTATCTATCTATTTCTCTGTTTCTCGCTCTTTCCATCTCTCCCCCTCTCTCTCTCTCTCTCTCTCTCTCTCTCTCTCTCTATCTTTCTTTTTTTCTCTCTCCGTCTGTCCCGAGTGCTCGTCACCATCCGTCTCGCGCACGCACCCTCCCCCGTGACGCGACAACAAGCGGAGGGTAAAGCGGACGGTTCGTCCGACGCGAGTTTACCGGTTCATCTACGATCAGACGGAAGTGCGCCGAGGAGAGCTGTGAGAGGAGGAAAGGCAGCGCGCGCGCGAACCGATCGGCAATCTCGACTCCGCTTCCGTGGTCCCGTCACGCGTTCTCGACGCTCGTTTCCAGTGTCTTTCGTGAAAAGTGTACGCCCGGCGCGAATATCAGCGTCCACGTCCGGATCGGCAGCAGCTTGATGTGAAAGAAACTTGTGAGCGAGTCGAGAGGAATCCGCAGGATACAGCCCCGAGGATCAAAGTGGTCTATCCCGGTGTAGCTCGATCAAGCTCGCCGCATCAGCGTGACGGTCGTTCGGTGGATTCTTGAGAGTTACGCATCAGAGTTACGCCGTCAGTGACCTCGGCAAGACTCACGGAAGTGTCGATTCGAGTATCGTACGTGTTGCAGCACGAGCGGACAACAGGTACACGCGCGTGTGTACGCGAACCCGATCCGTCGATCGATCAGGTTCGATCGGATCGAATCGTTCGCTTCTCTTCCGCGGAGGGAAGAGCACCGCGCCAAGCGCACGGCACTCGGTACACCAGCACGGTGCTACTGAGTGACCTGCAAGTTCTCCCAGCCAGTGCTCATCGCAAGGTGTACACGACGGCGGTCACCACGTACATCACGCCGCTCATCACCCCCGAGAAGGTACGGTGCGCGAGCCCCCCCCCTTCAATTCCGCGAGTCCCCTCGCCCCGAGTTTGCGCGCGTATCGCTCCTCGCACCTCGAGTCTCGAAGGGCTCGCGAGGCCCTGCGAGTGTCACGGACGTGCGCGCGCGCGCGCGCGCGCGCGCGCGAGTGTCGGTTTCCGCGCGCGTGTGTGCCACACCGCTGGACGGCGCGGAGCACTCCTTGCGTGCGTGCAGTGGTATGGTATGGGCGGTAGAGATACGCGCGCGTGTTGCGTACGGATGTGTGCGTGCGCGCGCTTACGTGTGTCTGGCTATACGCGTGGCCCTGCGCGTGTATGTGTGCGTGCGTGTGCGTTGGCTGGGGGCATGTGTGTGGGTGGAGCTTGATCGTGGACGTCATCCATCGGACAGAGTCGGACCAACCAACCGGGGTGTTGGATACTCTCTCTCTCTCTCTCTCTCTCTCTCTCTCCCTCTCTCTCCCTCTCTCTCTGTCCCTCTGTCTCTCTCTTTCTTTCGCTCTCTTCCTTGCGCCCCCCTCATACCTGCTCCCCCCGCCCCTCCGTACCCCTTCTCAAACCCCTCCCCCGAGTTCGATCCCTCTTCTCGCACTTCTCGTCGCTCTTCTCGGCTCCTCTCGCCCGTGCAGTCCTCGCAACAATGTGCAGTGACCGAAATGTTCCAGGGAGATGACAGCGAGCAACTCTGCCTCCGCCGTTGCTCGAAATCTTGCCCGATTTCCGTCCCGTTTGACGCGACGATAGGCAGATGACGTCTTATCCCTCGTCCGGGGGTATTTTTGTACATGGGTTGCAGGTTTTAGAAGGAGTTCGCTCTCGATGACGATCCGCCGATCCGTCGATTCGATGGGTTCTTCGAAAGTGTTTCTCGGAAATGTATGAGCCCGATGAAAGGAATCTCGCAGTCTGATTGTCCGAGATTGTCTGGACTGATTTACATCGATTTACGTGACGCGTAATATTCGCTCGCGTTATGCGCGTTTCTGCATTCCTTTTTCTCGTCAGTCGAGCGATCCGCTCTCAACGCAATTATCGAAAGTGGATCGAGCAATTTTGCAATTCGTATCGATCGTTAAATCCGCGATACTTTATTTCACCGAGCGATATTAATTTCTGGCTTTATCAGTCCAATCGAATCCGTCACGCCAAACAGCTGACCCGGATTACTCGCGAATCCGTCACTCTGTATCGCCACGTTGGATAGCAGGGCGCGGTTTTCTTCTGAAAAATCCGGAGGACTTGAGCAAGTTAATCCCGCGTGTGTCCATCCGCGTGTGTCACTTTCATTCGATCTAATTGATTCCGAGCTCAACGGGAATTACGGGATGGATTCTCGCGCTTCGCTGCACGCGTGACGTTTCCAACGGTATGGTTTTATCCCGGAACGATCGGTTAATTTTTTAAATAAGCACCGCGTGATAATGAAGACGAAGTTTCCCGAAGAATATTACGGCTTCTTCGCGCGCTTTTAATAATCTCGCCGCGTCGGTGCGCGTCAAATCGCATGAAAGAAATATTAATGGAATTAATAAGTTGAGTGGTCCAACGCGGATGACGCTAGAGAAAGGGAGAACGCGTAAAGCGGTCGCGCTATCTCTCTCTGGCGCGCGCGCGCGCCAGAGCGCTCCGGTTTCTTATTAAGGATCTCTCTCCACCCCCCCATACAAACTTATTATCTTAAGTCCTTCGCTTCTCGAGGCGGAACGATAACGAGATCGTTACTTTCGCAGCGCCTTGTGGCAGCGGTCCAGCAGGACTTGCCCCGCGCTTGAGGTTTCTCTCTCTCTCTCTCTCTCTCTTTCTCTCTCTCTCGATCCATCTCTCCTTCTCGATTGCAGTTGGCGATTCCTCTGCGATTTTTCAGCCTCAAAGCGACACTTTCGACGCGATGTCGATAGCGCACATCGATATAGCGTGTATCACCGGGCATCCTCGTCGCGCCCGAATTACCTTCGAATTTCTCCCCCCCTCCCCTCTTCCACCCGGGATCATTAGTGATGAGCAGTCGCCTTGTAAAAACGGATCTCGCGTTTCGTTGCGCGCAATCACAATCGAGTGAAAATCGATCGAGCGCAGCGAATCTAAATCAGTTCTTCTCTTGCTGTTTGCCGAATTCTGATTTATCTGTAATTTTCCTCCCTTGACGCAGCCCTTGTTAACGCATCGTTCTGCGACGCGAATTGCCAATTGTTCGTTCTTCGGCATCGCTTTAGGGCGGCAGGAGACTGATAAAGAACGCACAACGAGTCCAAAACCCGTTTCTCCTCGCTCGATTAGGCCGCGTTTAAACGGCGTTCCGTCGCGCAGCCCGCAATTGCGGTAACGCATTGTCACGCGAGATCATCGTCACACGAACGATGGAACCGAGTTTCACCCTTATCTCCGCCACCCTCTTCCCCTTTCGCTGACCCATATATCGCGCTGTAAAATTCAGCGTTATCTGAAATACAATCTCGGAGCGCGCGCGGCACGGTTTTGCGGGCCGGCTCGAGGCGCCTTTTAATATCTCCTTAATATCGCGAGCCTGGATCTGCACGAGCTCGCGAATGGGAACCGTAAATATTTTCCACTCAATTATTGATATTCGCAGAACGGAACTCGCTTTCCCGATGACGGTGAGGAATCAGTAACGCTTCGCGGGCGACGATCGGGGGCATCTTGGCTATTTCTAGTCATTTATCGACAGAGTGTCAGCGACTTCCGTCGCTCTTCGACCTTCGTGTCCGACAGTACGCATTTTTCTTTTGCCGATATCCGATTTGTCTCATGAAAACGATACGCTAGGAAAGCAGCGTGTTTTCCATCGAATGAGAACGTCACGAGAATAATCGAAAGTCAACGGCGCAAGTGAGCGAATGCTTCGAGATAAAAAAAGGGGGGGGAGAAGGTATCGCCGGTATTCTTTTCTTCTTCTCTCAGCTCTTTTCGCGCTGTATATATCTTCGGTTTGACAAACGCGAGCGCTTCGATGGGGAGAGATTTAAAGCGGTGATAACGGAACGCGTTATTACGCGAACGGGATCCTAAACTGCGCCCCTTTAAAGTTTGACGCGTTAGGACAGAGAGGATCGTTTTTCGCTGGGCTCCCCGCAGCGATGCGCCCTTCGGGGACGGGGCTTGATTGTTCTCTATCTTTTCTTAGGGACGACGTGGAGATCCTCTTTCCCTTCTTGCCAAGTATAAAGCAAAACGCCAAAGTTTCCGGCTCGACGACTTGGACGACGCGCTCCTTATATCGTTCGGACGGATTTCGCCTCCTCGAAATCCGCGCTCGCTCTCGATTGATCTTGCCGTTCGCGGGCAAATTCGGCGAATTCAGCCTCGAAAAGATGCGGATGATTACGTGAGAACCGTAGAACCTTGAGAGGAGACATTTTTTCAAAGTCGGGTTTCCGCTCGAAATCTGCGGGATCTGCGCGAGTGCAAGAGTAATCGGGAAATCTGGAGCGGGCAGGCGCGCGTCACGAGTCGATGAGAGAAAAATCAGATGAGCGTGGTCGTGACGGACGACCGGTTGTTTACATCGAAACGCTTTTAAATCCGGCGACGGGGGAGCAAGCGGACAACCCTCGCGATTCTCAGGATTTGCCGTATGCATCCCCCGTATGTTGCCCACAGTGTTGCCGGGCATGTAAAAGTGGGCGATCCAGCGAGGGTGATTACTTTTTCCCGGGCATTCACGCGGCGCATTCGTCGAGCTCCCAGCTCGCGTCGTATAAAAAAACTCGCGAATAATGATAATAATAGTAATAATTCTGATCGTTAACCTAAGCGGCAGGTGGGTAAGTGTGGGTGAGACGCGAGGAGAGCAGCGTTCGATGAATGTCGGAAATATCGGATTACGGTTCCGTGACGATTATTTCTGAACGATCTGCCCTCGATAATCGCCTGAGAGATATTCTCGCAATTCTGTGCCGTCGACTGTGCCTTGGAGGTTAACCTTTTGGTTTCGTTGAGATGCTCCTTTCTCCGTTCGGCGAGAGGCGCGAGCGATTTCATTGTCGGCGATGTTTCGTCGGTGCCTCAATTACTCGGCGGTGTTATTTCTCGTCGGGGCTTTAAAATATCTGTCTCGCCGCGCGAGTTACGCGATAAATAATGAAATTTGCAACGTCACGCTAGCAGGCGGGATAGAGCTGCGGCGCGCATTCCGCGGTTACATGAATCTCGCGGTAGTTATTAACAATGTAATCCGGAAATGGTCTGGACCGCGGAGAGCAGAGCGGGGTTTGCGCAGAGAGATACAAGTCGAACAATAACGACGCCGGATTACTTTATCGCGGCTGCGTGTGCAATCCGCGCGCAACCGCGGCACGCGACGTGCCTCTTTGCTTTCGCGCGCGTATTATCTTCCCGCTTTTTCTCACCCCTCGCCTCCCTTCCTCCTCTTCCCTTCTCCCCCTCCTTTCCGCTTCGCTCGCCTCCTTCGCTCTCACCCTCCCTCCCTCCCCCCTCCGCCCCTCCTCCTCGTTCGATCCGGACACCCCTGCGACTTCCTTTGCGCCCGCTTTGCCGATCGCGCGCGCGCGCGCGTTATCAGGCGCATGTAAGCCTGCGTAAGCACATTGCCCGTATTAATTAATGCTCACCCTCGCGATGTAGGGAAAGAGGCGCTTCCGGCCTCTTGCTTTCATGCATTTTCGCGCGTCGCCAGCGTCGAGAATCGCGCGGATCGTGAATGTTGCCAGCTTCTCAGTGAGATTTCGCTGGGGAATCGAGCGGGAAGACGAAGCGTTCCGATAAATTATTTCCAAAATTTCACGAAGCTGGAGGCTATCGGAATCGCATAGCAACGTGACGAATGGGATGACTGCACGGGGACAAATGCAACCCCGTGTTCGCACTTGTTCGATAAACCTGTAGCAACATCCGTCATTTCCCTTTACAACGATTACATTTATTTTTCCGCGCTTTCCTTCGCGTATCCGTCACAATTACGGAACCTTTCAACAAATTCCACCGCGCGCATCTGACACGCGTCCTGTCATCTCGATGATCAATAACGCTATCGATACGTGTCCTCCTCAGGCTCGCGAGAAATTAACGCGAAGCGATCAAAGACGACCGGATGAATCGAGGCTCGCGATATCCGCGAGGTAATCAGACTCGAAGCTGCTGTTACTCGGAGCTTGTCGTGGTATCGATGATGCTATCGAGAATCGATTATTGATTTTCGCGCGAAGAAATGTTCGAGCTGAGAGTAGAATTGTAAGCGGAAGTGACGTGGCAGCGCGATACATTGGCAGCGGAGCGAGGAATCCAAGGGAGAATCGAGGCTTTCAGCACGCGCGCCATTCGTTAGTCAGTTAATTAGTCCCACGCCGGCGCGCGTAAAGATCCGCGCTAAGAAATCGGCGATACCTCGTTGAATCGCGTAACGTCGTTCACAACGGTCATTTGAACGGCCAATCGAATTCGCTACGCGTCATTGCGCCCCGCCACGCCATGCTCGTCCGATTTTCGTCTCGTTGGCGGGCGCATTCGGATCCGCTCGAACGATTCGGGAAACATAATAATGACGTGGACAGAGAGGACAACGTTGTCACGAGGGATGATGGCGGGGGAGGAGATAATGATACGAGAGCGCGAGAACGAATGAAGCTGTTAAATTGCGAGGTTTACCAGAGCTCTTCTAGAGATCAGTTCTCTTTTTTTATCACTTCGCACGTCTTGATCCTTGACAAAAATGAACAATCGAGGGAACGGCTCCTCTTTTGGGAGACGAAGAGATAGCGATAGCGATTACGCAAGACCGGTCAGGTGAAGGGGCTTTCGCGTAGCCTGGCAGCGTACGCATTTTCGTAACGACGAACGTGTTATCAGCTGATTTAGCGTTCCGACTCATCGACATTCAACGGCCGGGTGACGTGAATCGAGACAAGGTCGTTCCGTTCCGGCTGTCGCTCTACATTTTAATTGGCAGCACCGTGCATTGGCCCTAATGGTGTTTCTGTTGTCGGCGATTGAATGGCGCCTCACAATAGCCGTCTTTACGTCCTATTCAGACCTTCCGCGGGGATGGCAAGGGCGGGCGGGCGGGGCTGCAGGGTAAACTACTATGAATGTGCTAACTCGCGGCGGAGGCGATTGAGTTTAGATCGCTATTGAATTTCTACGTGCTCGGACGGCTTAGACGCCCGATTATGCCTACCCCTTTACGTCCCACCCCTTCGAGAGGGAGCTCCTTGAGATGCGCGAGCGTCGAAAAAATTTTCTCTCTCTCTCTCTCTGAGGCACAAAGGAGGAAGCGAGGATTAACGCGAGTGGAACGCGTGTACAGGACTCGAGAGGACTCTTATCGCTTCATTCACCGTTCGCTCGCTCGTTCGCTCGCTCGCACTTGGAATAACGATTCGCGGATCAGCGCCGGTGTCACGACCGATCACAAGCGGGCAAGGTTATTATCCATGATAATACATGCTGCGGGATAGAATTCGCAACGAAGATATCTGCAAATCTCAATGAAGATGGGCCATGAGATGGGCCAGAATCAGGAGACCATACCATGGAGAGATCATATAAGGATGATACCGGCTGTTAAAAATCGCAAAGAACGGGAAACCAAACCCCCAGGCCACCTGGATGGCCTCCAAATGTTGATTGGAAATCAAAACATTGGTGCAAAAGTTGGACATCAATGTTAAACGTTGGAGAATGCGCACTAAAATACAACACACGAAGAAGAAGAAGAAGGCATGTGCTTCCATTTCGAACGCATCACGTATCGAGCTGCCGTTCGATGGATTGAAGAATCGCGGCGGACACGAAGAGCGCCAAACCCGCAATATGCCGCGGACAGATAAGTCCGGGACTTTATCGGGCTACAAGCTACAGTTGGTTATCGCGTCTTGCCACGATTTTTCACGACGCAGCGACGCGAATGGGGTTTCAACGATTCTTCCACAGTTAAATCAAAACGGGAAGAAAGCCCGTAAGCCGCTTAGCTCTAAATACGATCCCGCGAGGGTCGGGCCGTTCCAGTGCTCAATTTATGGTCGCCGGCCCGCGAGCTCGCAGCCAATGTCGCAGTCGGCGTGTCGGCGAAACTGCATTACGGCACGGACGGGTTCAGCGTCGCTGAATGCCGCTTATTTCGCGGACCTCGCCGGAAGGGGGAATGATGTCCCGAAGGGCGAGCTTTACGAGCGCCCCCGAAATCTCGGGCGTGACTCGATAAAAAGCACCCCGCGGGACCCGGCGAGACCGATTCCCCCTTTTATCGTTCTCATTGAGCAAGAGAGAGAGAGAGAGAGAGAGAGAGAGAGACTCGCGATTTCTAGTCGCGAGAATATCGCGGAATTTATCCGTTTTCCCTCGGATTTTCACTTTGTGACGAAGCGAAAGCTACGTTCGATATGTCGAACGCGATGTGGCGTTAACGAGTCCGCTGTTGAGGACTACGTTGATGTCGGAGAAAGAGAGACGAAGAGCTACTTGGAAACCAAGCCCGAGAGGAATCTCGGGAATTAGATTAGCGCACGCCGCTATTTGTACGTACGTGAGTTCTGAAGTTATGCAAGACTTGCTTTAATCAGTTGCAAAATTTCGATTCGACTTGCCAATCAGTCGTGCACTCTTTGGCCTCTTTGCGATAGATTTTTCATTCAGCGAAGGAAAACAGCGCGGAAACAGCAGCAGACTCGACCGGGACTCGTTTACCTTTGCTCGAATCTCGCCGCGAGTAGCATCGATATATCGAATATATATCGAATTTACACGTCGAATCCGCGCCCGTTGAAGTAACGCGAAGCGTTACGCGGCGTTGCGTCCCAAACAATCCCGAAACAGATTAAAAAAATACGGGCGGCTTCGGGGGCCGCCGGTCTGTCGGCGCGCGGTCTAAAAGGCGCGCGGATATATCGGGCGGCCGAATGGAAAAAGAAAAAAAAAAAAAGAGAGAAAAAAGCAAAGAGAGAGAGAGAGAGAGAGAGAGAGAGAGAGAGAGAGAGAGAGAGTGAGAGAGAAGGGGAAGAAAAAAAAGAAGGAGGAGGAGGAGGAGGAGGAGGAGGAGGCGGAGGCCTGATAATGCGCATCAAAGGCGCGGGCAGAAATAGAGAGAGGAGGCGCTTGAAGCCGGCGCGTGCACTTGTCGAGCGCTTTCATCTTCGCCCTCAAAGAGCAACTCGTAAACGTCTGATGCCGCAGGATCAATAAGTGTATCGCGCGCGAGCCGAGTGCCAGCTTCGGCGTCGAGCCTCATCGGACGAGCGGAATCTCCGCTCGGGCCCTTCGTCGGACGAGAATGTCTTCTCGAAGTCATCGCGAGACGCCCGCGCCACGTGGCGCACGCTGATCCCGCGCTTTTAATCCCGCCCTTTTAGTCTCGCCTTGTTTCGGAAAGTGTATCGACGACATCGATCGTAGCCTCGATCCGCTTCTGTCCAGGACAGAATGGAGTGCCACGCGGATTTGCTACGATTCACTGCCGGGGATCTTTTTTACCGATGCCGGCAGCATTCTGGCCGGGTAGCCTCTGAAGTCGGGTAGAAGGATTCTTTTGATCACCTCGGGCGAGACACGTCGGCTGCTTCTTTCCGAAAGCAAGGAATTCTATCAGTGCAGCCGTTTCTCCCGTTAACGATAAAGCGATAAAGCGTGCGCTTTGCGTAGCGGGCATCCACGGATATAATCTAGCGGCAGGGAACACATGGAACGTTTCTTTGAGAACTCTCGCCGCACAGCGTTAATGAATACTTTTATCTACCTATCTATCCATCTGTCCATCTATCTAGTCAAAGTAACGTGTTGAAACACTGTGCGGGTACAACGTGGCGAGCATGCAACGCAAGCGCCGGATTTAGCGCGAGGCTCGGATAGTGGCCGTAAAGAAATTCGAGTATCCACTCCGCAAACTCTTTTACGGCACTTTGCGCACTCGTTCGCGCGCATTTTTTTCTTTTCCTTTTTTTACGAGTTTTAGTTGCTTACTTTAAGTTTCCGCTTGAATGGCCGGCGACGTGAACGACCTCGCCGAGCAAGCTCTCAGTTGCCGAGTCCTGCGCGCGATCACGAGCCTCCCTCGAGAATCCCTAATCAGATATTTGTCAGAGATAAAGTCGTAAATTCGTTACATTGGCCATCTCAACGGTTCATTGCTGTTTCCCGCGTTAATGGCCGGCCGCGTGAACGAACCTCGGTCGCCTACGATCTCCGCTTCGCCGGAGATTATTGAATCCTTTAACGATCACTCGGGTTGACGCCTCCGAATTTTTTGCTTCGACCTTGCTTCGATCTTTTCCGCGCATCGGGATATCGCGGGGCTGCACGGCAGATCCCGAAATAATCACCTGGGATTGCGACTCCTTGGACGGGGGGAGGGGGAGGGGGAAGGGGTTCGGCAGATCCCGCGGTAATCCGGTAAAGTCGCAACTCAAACAGTTTAAGTCAGAATAGTGGCCGTAGGGTGGTAGGTTGCGGTCGTTCGGAGGGTGTAATGGGTGGGATTTAGGATTACGAGTGCAAGTGTATGTAATGTTCGGTCCGGCAATTTATCGGCTCGATCCTCCATTCTTATCGTATGGCCGTCGATATATCTCCCAATTACCGAACGCGTAATTTTGCGCATTAATGTAGACGTAGCGGGAGGAGCGTATTTACCGTTTCGCGCGTCTGTTGAGAATTGTAGCTTCGATTTCGTAAACGATGCGTAACGATCTCATGGATAAACGCTTCTGCTCTCTCTCTTCGTTTCTGTTTCGTGATACCTGATTCGGAATAATCGGTCTAATAACCGATTATTCTTATTCACGAATGAAACGATATCGTTTCGGGATCCCTCGCAAAGGGAATAGCAATCCGACGAGATGTGAGCCTCCCGGTTTGAAGCCGGAGGCTTCGAGGAAATCTTTAATAAAGATTCATCGAACTGAATCGTTATCAAGTGTATATGTAACAAAAATTGCGATAAATAAATAATTGGAAAGAGCTCGGATTTTATACCGCCGCTGCATCGCCTGCATCTGCAGATTCGAGCGGGGAAGGGGGGAAAGTGAAATTATAAATTCCAGTCACGGGAGCATTGAATTCGCTGCCTCTAAAATCGCCAAATCGGCGAATGTGGCGCGGCTGATACAAGCGAGACGGAATTTTCGGAATATTCCCCGACCGGAAAACGTAGGGCGAGGCATGCGCGTATAATTTACGTGAGAGCACGTTCCGCGGCGAGCACCGGGGGGTGCCGCGCTATAGCGAGGGCAGCTAGGGAGAGAGCGGGTGCAGAGTTAGAGCAAGGTACGGTCAGGAACTGGACAGCGCGATAGCGATGTTCCGGGCCATACCGGAGCGACGTTGAGCGCCTTACGTACCGCTCGGCTACTGATAACCTTCCTTCCTTCCTTCCTGCGCATCTCTCGCCGCCATCTTCGTAGCTCCCTTCGCTATTTATGACCGGTAACTTAAATCGCGAGGCGTCGCGACCATGAGAGATTGCTGCAGCATGGCCGACGTGCCGCAATCCGCGCAGATAAAGAACAGCCTCTCCGCTCGCGCAAGAAGAAAATTTCAAACGCTTCCCGGGTATACCGAAGGGGGTGGGCTTCTCGCGGCATTATGTAAACGATCATCTTTGCATAGCGGGCAAATAATAAAACGCACGCGAGTGCTTAACAGCAAACGAGATTCCCTTCTGCCTCGCGTTCGAATGATTTCGTCCAGACCGGGCGAGATCGAGATGACTTGAGAAACGGCAGAGCGAGAGAGAGAGAGAGAAAGAGAGAGAGATAGAGGGACTCCGGAACATCAAAGAACAAAGGCGGGCGACGTTATCCGCAACGAATGGGACCGGAGTCGCCGGGTTGGCCAGGATTAATTCTTTCCGGGCGCTTCGGGACACGGGGATAGATCGCGCGGGAGACAGAAGGGTTGGAAGAAAGACTATAGATTCCCCGGTCGCTGGGCTGGGCGGCGCGGAGAAAAAGTAGGGCGAAAGGGCGAGGGACAGGCGAGGGCGAATCGGTTATCATCCCGAGGGTTTGCGGGTTCCTCCGTTCCGGGATCCCTCCGTCGCTTTTTCTTCCTTCCCTCCATTTTTTCTTCTCTCGCTCTCTCTCTCTCTCTCTCTCTCTCTCTCTCTCTCTCTCTCTCTCTCTCTCTCTCGCTCTCTCTCTCTCTCGCTCTCTCTCTCTCTCTCTTTATTCTCGCGTACATCCTCCTCCCGCAGGACCCTATATCCCGGTCCCGTCCGGCCCTGTGACCTCGATTCGCGACAATGCGGAATTAGCCTGAGCGGCGAATTTCCGATCGCCCTTCATCCCGATCCGGCGCTTCGCTTCGCCTGGGCGATTAATTATCGGCGCTACGTCGTCACGTGCGCACGAAACTGATCGCGATACGTGTAACAATTCGTGCTACGATCGCGGGATGTATGAAGAATAACGATCGGCTGCGATCGAGCCGAGAGCTTACGGGAGCTCCCCGACAATAGATTAGTCTATCCGGCAATAAATTACGTGGTAATCGCGAGGAATCTTTTCGAGAGGATCAGATGAGAGTAACGAGCTTCAAAATCGAGTGGAGAAGCTAATCCGTTCTATGTGTTCCACCGCGTTTCCGTCAGCGTGGCATTATCGGCGCCGTCCTATGCGATTAAAGGCAAGAGCGAGCGGAGTAATATTTACAATGCATCGGGCTTATCGATTTTAAAGTCGAGTCGATTTGCCGCAGAGCGACGCGATGCAATAATACAGATGGCCCATTCAACCGTGGACGCAATTCGTTACCGAAAGCCATCGCGCCGCCAAATTGACGGTATACATGACACACAATGGGAAACGATAATTTATTTATAACGGCGGGATAACGCGGTTGTCCACCATTTTCTTCTGCGCGCGCTTTCTCTTCCTCCCTCCCTACCCTCTCCCCCCTCTCTCTCTCCCTCTCCTGTCACAGGCCGCATTATGTCGTTTATCGCGAAACGCGAAACTTTCACGGCATTGCCGCCCGATTACGGCGCGTCGCGCGTTTCACTGTGCGTGAAACGAAGTAAGCGCGACGCGCGTTTCGCCGCCGTCTAATAACGGCGCGGGCATGCGTCCGCTTAAAAATCGTCCCATCGAGTCCGCCGCGATCCCCCGCTTCTATGGGATGAACCGTAAATCCGCGCGGGTCTCGCGGGAATGCGCGATTAAATGCTCGAAACGATCGCGAAACGGCGAGGAAAGCGCTCGCCGTTAAAGCGCGGACCGCGCGATACCGCCCGATTAACGTTCGCTCGGATATTTTCTTCACCGTTTCCGTCCGTCCGTACGCACCGGTGGAGCGGGTCGGGGATTGGGAGGGGGGCCGAAATGCCCCTGTGAAAACGCGGGGACTGATTATGACATTTACGTATACATCGCAATAACATGGAAACGATAATGCCCGGCCGCCATAAAGGGCGCGCCATTGTCCCGCACCTCTTCACCCCGTCCGTCCCTTTTTTCCTCTGTTTTCATTTATTTCCTCCTCCTTTTCCCTTTTCTCCTCTCTCCCTCCTCTTTCCCTTTCTTCTCTTTTTTTTCCTTTTTTTTCTTTTTTCTTTTTTTTTTTTTTATGAAATTGCACGCCGCCATTAAGCGAGCCTTTTGTCACGGTCGGGCTTCGCTCGACCCCCCTCCCCCCTCCCCTCCCGCTTGTCCCCGCTCCGTTGCACAATAATCGCGAATTGTCGGAAAATGAAGTTTTTATTTCACAACCAATCGGTATAATAAAGCGCGTAAAGGTCCGCCGCGCACCGCGTGCGTCCCCTGATGGCGTTTTTATTTTCCTCTTTTTCTTTTTTTCTTCTTCATTATATCTGCGTAATTTTCGCATTTTGCGGGCGGCAGGTCGCGCAGCGATGAGCGATAATGGGGCGTCGGAATGTTGAAAATTTTCGCGAAACAATTCATTCACGTCATTACGAGGTACACATTACGAGGTATAGGCTACGGAGGATTAATTATAAACGAATATTAAATTTCCGCAAATAGAGAGCGCGCGGGTATCCTCGCGCAAGTAGCTTCGTTTTCCCTTCTCCCGGGACGATTTCATTTTCGTAAACGAGGAAAAGCGAGGTGGAAACACGTACGCGCCTGTATCGAGCGAGAGAAAACGGGAGATCGGTAAAGAGAGATGACACTGTCCCCGCTTCACCCGCGCTCTCTCTCTCTCTCTCTCTCTCTCTCTCTCTCTCTCTCTCCCTCTCTGCCTCCCGCAAGCGATGAAACTATAAAGCCACTCCTAGTAAGTTGTAAAATTGTAATAGCCTTTCGGTATTTACATAATGCTACGGCGTAATAAGTGGAACTCGCCGAGTTTCCATTACCATTCCGCCGCTATCCGCTCTTATCTCCGCTAACGACCCGAGGGGCCTCGCTTTCCCTCCCGTGACTTATATTTTTCCACCTTATTCTTTGTCGGTTAGCCGCGGTTAGGAGCGACCCCCGCGTCGTCTGCAACCCCATCCTTTGTCCGGGCACGACGTGTCGTGGCACGACGAAAATTCGGTCCCTTACTCCGTTGGTCGATTTTCTCCGCTTTTCCTCAGCTGAGTGCGCCAACTTCCTTCGTCCTTCCTCCGACAAGCCGACAGACACTAATTGACAAGCCTGACGAAGCTTGCCCTGCCTATTCCATCGGAATTATCATAGGGAAGCCGCGATGGAACGAGTTGCGGGTCTCCGTCCACGTTTCCGCGGTTTCCGTCGTGATTGACGGAAGGAAGTGGATCCAGGGCTGCAGCTGACAGAAACCGTGCTACTTTATCGCTGAAACAAACAAACTGTCATCTCCATTTTGCTCTCGCATGTTAGACCTAGAAGCCTACGATGTTTATATCGCGAGTGGACTTTGCCCGGGATTGAGATGAAATCCCCGCTGCAGTCCTCCGAATTTCTGCCGATGATGTCCTCGTTACGCAACCTCGTGCTGCAGCGAGAAGACAGGGAGAGAGAAAAGAAAGAGAGAGAGAGAGGAGGGAAGAAAAAAATCTCAGACTGAATCCCCGTTTTTTCGTCGGCGGAGAACACGAGGGTGGATTCGAATTCTGCTTTCGGCTCGGGAAACGCGGCGGCTGCAGGAGGGGAGGTGGCCTGCAGCGGCTTCATTCGAATAAGTGGCCTCCTTGGTTTAGGCTTGCCTTTTCCCTCATCGCCTCCTCCCTCCTCGCCTTCTCCCCCTGTCTGCCGTTCTTCTTCATCTCCCGAGTGCGCCCCTCGCTCTCGCCGCCTTCCTCTTAGGAGGAAGCTCCCCGCCGACGAAATCGGGACGAGTCGTTTATTTAATTTTCGAGATCCTGCCATTTTATTTTTATCCCCGGGACTTTATACACTTCGCTGATTAACCCACCTCGCGAGAAGCCCTCTCCCTCCCTCTCTCTCTCTCTCTCTCTCTCTCTCTCTCACTCTTACTCTTATTTCCCGTTGGACGGGAGGAGAACGCCGAAACGAAGAAACGCCGCGAGTTTGCATGGCGGGATCGGAGAAGGGTTGCGGAGGATGGAGAGGGGGAGGGGGAGAGAGAGGGTCGGTCGAGTTCAGGAGCGCACGGGGGATTCGCGTCCTTCTTGGGGTTTGCGTTACTCACCGGATATAGAGATGTCTAAGCCCGGCCATCACTGAAATTGCCAGAGTTTACCTCTTCCGCTCTCTTCCGCCGTGCGTCCTCCTTCTCCCTCCTCCCCTCCTCCCTCTCTCTTTATCCCTCTCCATCTCTCTCCCTTTATCCCCTTTCCCTCCCGCTTCCTTCTCGCTGCGATCGGACTATCCTTTTCTCAGCGTGGAGCTTCCGCCCGTAAAGTGTTCGACTCCTGCTTTTCATTCCGTGGCTCGCCCGCCCGCGGCTTTATTACAATGCGATTGTATTATCAAGATTTCAAGACTAGGAGTATCGGTCTTCCTTTCAACTCCCTTAAGCTCTCCGCATTAATCTCGGCCGCGCCGAGAAAGAGAAAGAGAGAAAGAGAGAAGGGGAGAGGTTAGGATAGGTGTGGTTGATCTCACGAAGGAATCGATACGTCAGCTCCGTCGAATTATCCGCAATATTTATCCGATTATTAAGCGCGTACTTTGCATTTCCCTCGATTTACGACGCGAGTGTCAGAGACGAACGAGTAATATCGACTGTCTTGCGAGACAATAGCATTATTACACGGTGCTCTGCGGGATAACGGTGCTGAATAATTGGCCGCGAATGGCGTATTTTTCTAAATCTGCCAGCTGGATCGCTCAGGCGTTGGATTTCCTGACGCGACCATTTCTCTCGATTCCGAGCGTGACTTTTAGTGCGCCATTCTTAGGTTCCATTCTTTAAAGCTTTATTCGGTAACCGTCTCTGGCAACAGCTGCCATTACGGCCTTCTTCTTGGAGTCTCCCTGGCGGAGAAACGCGAAGTAGGAACTCGCGTGTGTGTTCCACTTGCTATTTCCTGAATTTCTCAGAACCGACCGGTGTATTCCGCGCGAGTATTTCCTGCACGTTTGTCTATTGATACGTTATATCGAAGCGTAAGTTCGGCCGTTAATAATGCATCCGCCTCGATTATTTACGATATCCCTGTCGATAACCAGACAGCTACGGAAACGCGAAGGGTTGGAAGTCACGCCGCCCGGCAGAAAGTCGTCTGCCTGGAAATGTCGCAGGGCAACCAGACACAAAGCATCCATATTTGATGAGTTCCTTATCAATTTTGCCGGCGCGATCGTGGCCGCGTCGGAAATTTCCTCCTCCCCCTCCCTCCCCTCTCACCCCCCTCTCACCCCCCTCCCCCCATTCTCCCTCCCGGGCATTATCGGCTCCACTTTATTCTTTATATCGTCGACACTCGCGGCAGGCCGCGTTAGTCGACTCGATACCGCGAGACGAAGAAGTTTATCGCCCCCTTCCCCTCCCCATCCCCGAGATGCCTTTGCTCGGGATGCGATTCTGCGAATGTCGGCACGTTTTGGAATTAATTACCGTCTTTTCTCCCTTTTCTATTGTAGATGGTGACGAGGACAAAGAAAATATTCGTCGGGGGGTTGTCGGCGCCGACGACGCTGGAGGACGTCAAAAATTACTTCGAACAGTTCGGTCCGGTGAGTAAAACTGCGCTAAACTGCGAATCTATGAATTGCCCGTTGAGCGGGCTTTATTTTAACAAAGCTTGCATCGCGCTTCGGAGAGAAGGAAGGAATTCTTGCATGGCCAGCGCCTGTCGAGTTTTCATCTTCGAACGCGCGGGTGTTGATCGGATCGATGAACGATGCCGAGAGTCAGAAAGTTGAAAAACCAGGCGTTGAATGATTTTTGTTCTTCTCCTCCCTCCGGGTTTTTAAACGGAATTTACGCGCACGTGTACGTATACGTGTCACTGTGCGTATTCTGTTGGACTCGCGCGAGCAGCAGCATCATTGACTATCATTTCGGTTGGTTACATTATCAATGTATCGCGCATCCTCACAATTTCCTCTCGCGTTGCAAAATCGAGCACTGTCGACGACTGTGATTCATGGGATTTACATTGTTTAGTACTTTTGCATATTTTATTGGCCATTTCGCGCGGAGCGCTATTGATTTTTGGACGAACAAGTGCACTCATTTCCATTTACACGACGTCAACGGCGCGCGACGACAATTCTGCCTCTCTGCAGTTCCCATGAATTTTGATCGTTATGGCTCATAACGGTGATATCGGGGTATCGGTGTTTGGATTGTTTCGAAAGGCGTGACATAATATTATTCACGCCTAATGATCCCGTTCGCTCTGGCGCTCTAATTTGTTCGCGAGCGGCAGGAAGTCAGCTTCTGTTAACATTGCGCGTTAAAGTTTCTCGTTTCACGATCGTCCGTCATAGAAATCATATTTACATACGTAAAATCTCATGAAATTTCTGTTATGAGCAGCTGAGTACCTTTTAGATTATAATGCGATAAAGATCTATATCTGCGCTTTGGTTATGTCAACGCCTGGAAACGCCTGAAGACGCCTTTAAAGGTTTAAGCATCAAAAGACATCGATACTTACATCAGAAGAAGAATCCTGAATCTCTCTTCCGAGTTTCTGCCCGATTGTCTTTGAGATTGTCAAATGGCGTATTCGTGTCTCGCGACGTGCGATTTTCGAAAATCGATCCTTTAACGTAAACGTAAACTCCATTGACAGGCCTCAAATCAAAAATATTTGGTGTTGGGTTAAATTAATTTCCTGCACTCTCGATTTCGAGAGCACTGATGATTTCATCAAATCAAATTTCCGCGGTTAGCGGCCCGATAAAGGATTTATCAAGGACTATTTTGTCCATTAAAATCTTCCCGGTGACTTTAGAGCAGAATTTTAAAAGCAAGAAATTAATTTGCGTAACAATCAGACCGAGAGTATTGCAAACCGCGATCATTACAGACAAATCAAATCGTCGAAGGTGTGCGAGATTGCGAACGATACAAATTTCATAGTCGCCTCCTCGCTGCGTGACCCGGGTCAGCCTGGCGAAACGGGAAGGCCGGATGCGCCATAAAAATTCTGATAGCGCGTCTACCATTACGCGCATGAATCAGATTTCTTGTCGCACTCAGGCGTGCATATTGCACGGGACGTTAAAGTCCACGAGGCGGGCGGTCCGCGATCGTACGGCGGAAAGCCGAAGCCGCTTATCATCGACAGCGGCGCATCGAGATATGCGGAAATTCGGGAACGCCGAACGGCCGCATAATAAGGCGCTCCGGGTCGCCGGTAGCTTGCGGATGCAGCTGGCGGATATAGAAATTTATTGGAAAACTTGGTCGATTCCAGCCGCCGGGGGATGTACGTTCGGCTCTCAGGTGACACGCTGTAGTCTCGATTCGGATCGCCGGAGGACGGCAAACGGTGGCGGCGGGGGGAGGGAGGGAGATATCGAGGAGCGCGCGTTTGTCCGCGGCGCGAGCCAGAAATGGACTCGAGATATCGGAGCTCGCCGTTATCTCCTGGCCTAGCCCACCTTCTCCACCATCCCCCTAATCTTACCCTCTTTCTCCCCCTCTTTTGTCCTCCATCGAAAGCCCCGTCCGCTGCATTGAATGCAGCGTTTCCGGCTCGTGGTCGTAGCCTCGTCTGCTCGCTCCGTGTGCGCGCGCGTTTGTGTGACCCACATCGACTGTGCACGCGCGGGTCGTTCGTGTGCGTCGTATTTCGGGGTTCGACTCTTCGACGTGCTCGCGCTACATGCCACATTCGCGCCCGACATCGCGGCCGAATCGCCGGTAGATGGCTGAAGGGCGGAAATTTAAAGTCGCGCCATTTGTCGAGCGATCGGAGCACGTTTCTTCCGCGTAAACCTGCACGCCACGACTTTACGATCGCCGCTACAGCTTTCCGCTCCGGCCTCGCATCGCGGCTCGATGAGGCAGCGAATTGATCGCAGCGGAAGTCAGACCGCCCTGAGAAATTATCCGTCCGTCGAGCGTCGATGACGATCCGCGAGGCCTGCGGTGGCGCGATCTCGTCGTGTCTGTGAAACACGCTCGTATCTGAAGTGCAAACGCACTCGCCGAACTCGCCGAGGCGAAGCCCGCAACTTTCCGGCGAGCGCCGGCCGGTCGGTCCGTTCGCTGATACGTATCTGATTCCACTTTCGCGAAAGCACGAGGGTGGCAGTGGACGGAAATGGGAGATCTCGACGAAATAGCTGGACCGCGAGGCGGACTGATAAAGCTAATGGCATCGCCGGGAAATGCGTTATACTCATTGCGTTCTGGCTTATGAAACTTGCCTCCCGAATGCCGACCGAGTTGCGTTTTAACGGACACCTTTCGCAGTGACCGAGGAACTCGGCTAGCTTTTCCGCACACGGCTACCCTTCAAAGGAGCTTATTTGGATATTTTAATCTCGTTTCGCGTATTCCGGAAACCGAGCGCCGTGCACTTGCGTGCGACATCGCTGATCGGTCTTTCAACTTGATCGGACTGCGCTTGGCAGAAGTCATTTGGATTTAATAACTTTGGGCAATCGTTTTTCCTTCTCTTAGCTGGAGGGAGGAAGAGAGTCTTTCTATTTTTATCAGTATGCGCAAATGCGGTCGGATACGAGTCTCGGAGATAGACGTAAGACGTATTTTTGGAAGGCTGAGCGCAACCGAGGATGGATGAGCTCCTTTCGAACGTGACCTGGATGATGCCCTTCGTATTAATCCGGATTTTCCGCAGAGTTCACCTTTCCGTCGCTTTGAACCTTCGCTTGCCTGGCATCTTTGCCGTACGTTGTTATTACTGTCAAATGGCAGACAGAATGCTTCCCCCGTTATTACAGATGTAATCGTTGCGAAAGAATGCCTGCGTGGCGGCCACCGGTTTTCCATTGTCGTTGTAATTCGGGGAGCGCCGAGGCTATAATAGTCAGCGCGAATGCAAATCTCGACTCGATATGCATAAATCGGTAGCGATTCTTCCTCCGTCTACCAACCAAATCCATCCTCCTCTCCCCACGGCGTCCAAGGCCGGGTCGGGCATCGCAGACCATCGGCAGCACGCGATTTAAAACTTAGATGAGGCCGTCCGACGACGTTACCTGAAAAATGAATGGATCCCCAAAGAGAGCGAGAGCTTAATTGCGCCCGCTCGCAAGCCCCCGTTTCCCCGTTCACCCCGCCGCCGTCCGTCTTCCTGCTTCGGCAGCCGAAGACTCGCAAACGAGAATGGCTGAAGGACGGTTGGCGAGGCGAAAGGGTGGGGGAATCGTCGGTTACCGATGGAAGGCCAGATCTCTTTGACGCTGTAATTAACGGTCGAATTAAAAATTAAGAAATTAAGAATTAGTAGGACCGGCCGGCTCGTCTCTTTCGCGCGGCCGCCTTTCATTCGCGTACACACACGCGCGCGCAACGCACCGGGACGGATTCCTCAAAGGAACGCCAGTTCACGGAACGCTGTTCATGGCCAAAGTTCGCTCTCGTGCAGATCTCGAAGGATGACCAGCGCGCCGTCTCGTTGTTCCGAGACGAGCTCATTTGGCGTTGCAGTTAAAATTGCTCCAGCAACACGGATTCATGCGACAATGGTTTCTCTTCGGAGAAAAAGGAACCGCAAATCTCGACCAAGTGGCGTTCTCTTCTCTCCCCTGCCTCCCGCCTTACGTAATCACGTCCAATTGTACGCGTGAGGTGTGAGCCCGACCCGTGCGCGGGCGAAAAATCCGAAGCGAATGGCTTCTCGCGCGGGTGCCGCGCTTCCACCACCTCCCCACCTCTCCCCCGCCGCCGACTTGCCGACTCGCTCGGTAAATAATATTTCCAGCGCTCGGACCGTTTCCGCTCTTTGTTCCTTTTCGCGTAGAATATTACCGCGGCCCACAATGCATCACTCGCAATCGCGCTCGCGCTTCCAATATTCGCCCGCCTGTTCGTTTTCACCTGTAGAACACGCGCGTAGGAGGGGGGGTGACGGGCGGGCTGCGCGCCACGGGGAGGGGCGGGAGGGCACGGGGACTTCTGCGGGAGTTCCTCCTGCGTCTGCGACCCTCGCGCGCGCGCGCGGCACTGCGTGGCTGAATAAATAAATTTAATGGCGCTTGTCACGTAGCAAAACGGGATAAATTCCGGGCGTCTGACAGCCATTTAAAACAATGCCGTCGCGAATACACGCCATTTGTAACCCCGTGCTTTTGTTTCACGTTGCTATTCATTCCCCTGCAACCTTTCCCCCTCCCGCGCGCGCGCGTCGCTGCTGCCGCCGCCCGCCGGCACCGCCGTCACCTATTCTATATCCGCCGACGTCACCATCGTTCGACCAATCCGCGAAGCGGGAAAGCCGCCCCGTTGATAGCCGGCCGTGCTGTCGGATTCATGCTTCATTTTTTATCCCCGATAAAAATGCAATTAAGGCTCTTTGATAAGGCTCCCGAGTCGCGCGCGTCCATTGTACCCCTTTCTCGACCTTATATCCCCCGATTCCATTCATTCGGACCGGTTGGAAATGCGGCGGCCATTATTCTCGCGGAAAGATCGCTCGCCGTAAAATGTCAACGTGCTCCTTCGGTTCCTTCAGATGCAAATCCCACTCTCGATTGTAGCGCGCGGAAAGCGCGCGCGCGCTCGCTCGCGCGAACCCGAACTTAAGCTGAATCTAAGGTCGAAGATCGCGTGCGATCTAAACTTAGATTCGATCATGCCTCTAGCTCGTAGAGTCGTATTATTCTCATGTTCAACTTCTCTTGATTTCATAATAATCGATTATTTGTTCTTTCTGATAATGGAGCATTAGCAATGAATTGCTAATACCATGTGGAGGAGGATGTTAAAACTTTTCATCTTCGTGCTCATTTTCGTGCTTTTTTGGCAGCTCAGTTAACTCCCGTGTTATTAATTGTTACTACATGAGAGCCTTCATGCATTGACTTTGCTGAATGCGCAGTAATAAGTTACTTGGCGGATAATGTCACGTTATTTCTCGTCACGTAAATTTTCCGTCAACTAACTGGCTTTCATAAGATTGTCTAATGAACGAAAAATTGTTAGCCTGACATAACGAAAGAAAAGCCGATTTCTCGCTCGACTTAAGCGCTCGCCATTACGACGCCCTCAGATTATTTATCTTTCTATACGAGAACCGCGAGGAGTCGTGCGAAATGCGACTCGATTCTCTCGAGATACATTCTCGCGGGAGCCCGCAAACTCGCGGAAATGCTCGGGGATTAGTCGCGCGTCTGCCTCGAAAGAGGGATAACGCCCGTAACACGGCACTTCACGGACACTTTTTTCCGTCGTCGCGGCGTAACCGCCGTATATCACGTTATGGCGCTTATCAGACGGGCGTATATCTCGGGCGTTTCGCTGTGACGACGAACGGGGGAAACAGGAAGGTGGCGAGTCGAGGGTGGCGGAAGGAAGTGGGCCAGAAAGAGAGGGAGCGAGAGAAAAAGAAACGAAAGAGGACACCCAGGAGAGTGGGCGAGAGGGAGAGAGGGGGGGAGGGGGAGCGTAATTTCGCTTCTTCTCTCGAAATTTCTCCGAGGCCCGAATGGCGGGAGCCGGCGCGTCGCGACGCCGCTCGCGCGCGCCCGTGAGCATTCCTTCTTCGGGGATGAAGAAGGGTACCGGGCGCGCTCTCGCTCTCGCTCTTTTGGGCGAGGGTGCTCGGGCGTGCGGAATGAAATTTATGAGGGTCCTTTATTCCGGCACTTAGAGGAGACGGCGGAGGGGGCGGCGGGGGCGGCGCGGCGGATGGGGCGGGAGGGGCAGAAGGGCGTAGGGGGAGCCTCGACTTAAGTTTGAGCAATTTATTAATTTCCCCGTATTTCGGCACGACCGTGGGGACGACGTGGGCTCTCCCGCCTGAGAAAGAGATCACGCTCTCGGGGTGGAGTGGGGTGGGGTTGAGGGCTCCCCCCATTCACCAACCCCTCCCCCCTTCCCAACCCCCTTCCCGCTGCGGCTCTGCGCCGTCTGCGCGTCGGCGAACGCGCCACCTTCTTCCTGCCTCTCTCTCCCCCTCTCCCTCTCGGGCGTTCGGGATCCGCCGCGCGGGCTGAATCGTACATCACGCGCGTGTCGCGAGAAGAAGTTTAACGTCGGCCACAAATCGCGCGGCGCGCATTTTTATGCTCCCAGTCGGGAAATCCTCAAGTCCACGTCCGCGCGTGCGGGCGACGATAATTCATTATTTCGCCGCATACATCATTCCCCGTGATTATATCGCGTTTACGGCGGTATTTTCGCTCGGTACTCCAAGCTACACCGGTCCCTCACATCCGTAATTAATATTCATTGCGCCGCGGAACTTCGTCGCATTTGTCAGCGGTGGCTGGTGTAACCCAATTTGCGTGTTCGTAGATAGTGCGGCGGGCGACCGCCGAGATCTCGCATTATTTTGGCAACGTTGTATAACGGTATTTTAATAAATTCGCGCGCCGAGGCGGGCTGTCCTCTTTTCCCGCTTTTTTTTCCCCCGCCTCTCTTCTCTCCCTACCCCCCTCCCCGCCGGAAAATCCGTTCCGCCGCTTTCTCGTCGTCGCCGACGACGAGCCGTGTCGCTTTTTCATCCGTTTGGTGACAGCCGCGCGCGCGCGAAATTGACCGTCAGTTTCGCGCGGAATAAATCTCGCTTCGGCAGGAAGAGGGATGTTCCTCCTCTCTCTCTCTCTCTCTCTCTCTCTCTCTCTCTCTCTCTCTCTCTCTCTTTCTCTTGCCCCCGATAAGCTCGTCGCGCGATTGCTATACGCAGCTTTTGTCTGGCGGTGCAAGCATCATTAGCGTCGCTCGTAATGAGCACGCTAATCACCAACGGACCGCGCGCTGTGTGCCGGGGTACCCGAGAGAGAAGGAAAAAGACTACTGCGGCGTAGAAACGCGCGTAGGAACAAAAACCCGGGCGAACGAGCGCCAGAAGCGCCCGTGCGCGGCGAGGGTCGTCAGCGGGCGAAGCCCGCCGGACGATGAGGTCCGGGCGGGGAAGCGGCGGAAGGAATTGCTTTATTAGTGTTCTCGGCCGTTAGAATTTTACAAGGGGATGGAATCTGCGGTAATTGCCGTTGACTCGCGCGCACCGCTGTCACTTACGTCGCCAATTACGACAACCAGCATCGACAAGATGCAGCGGGGAAAGCGGAACGGGACGAAGAGGGAGATCGGTAAATGGACAGGCGATAAGAACGAGTCGCCGAAACACGTGTCGGATCTCCGAACGATGCAATTTACCATACAGATATGTTTGCACGGTTTCAAGGCTGCAGGAATGCGGATGAGTCACTCCTGATGCCGATTTGTTGCGCGCGATCACCGCGCAGCTGCCGAGAGACACCGAAGATGCATGCCTCCCGATTTAGCGCCGCGCGCGTGCGCGCATGCGCAGTATTGCGCCGAGGGCGATACAAAACGGACAACGCGACGCGGATAGCGTCAATACGCGCGCGCTCGCCGAGGAGTGCGTTAGATCGGCCGATGAGCATCGCTGATTTATCGCGGCCCTTCCTCCGGGATCGGACGCCATCTAATTATCGCGATTCCGATTTACGGATTGCATCTGTTTCTTTCTCTCTCTCTCTCTCTCTCTCTCTCTCTCTCTCTCTCTCTCTCTTTCTCTCTCTTTCTTTCTTCGTCCCGGGAATTTAATTCATTAGCCACGCCGATTATCGTGTTCATTATTTCGGTAATTACGCGAACATAAATGCGCCCGTTATTCATTTATCCGCGCGCGTTATTATAATTGGCGGCGAATACGTCCTGCGATCCTTATCGCTTTATCTGCCATTGCGATTATCCACCCCTCTCGACCTCTCCTCCTCTTCTCGCGGAGAAATGTTCCGGGCGCTCCGCGGTTGGTCGATTTCTATTCGATCCCAAACCCAGTCCAGTCGACGGTTGGTGCGAGTTAAACCGGAATTCGAAGAAACATCGACGGAAACGGCGATGGAAAGCCGCGCTGCGGAGCAGCGGCGTTCTTTGAGGCTCGTTCGATGCTAATTTCCCGATGCGCTCGTCGAGCCTGAAGAATTCAGATCGGACGATTCGGATAGCGCGCTAGATTTGCTTGAGAATTGATTTAAATCCGTTCCCTCGTCGCGGCAGAGTGAAACAGAGCGTAAAACCAGGCGGCCATTTACATCGTCGGACAAGGTATAGTCCGTGTTGTTGCGCGAGTATTTGCCCGGCCGTTTCGGCAGCGAGGAACAGACAACGAACAATTCCGGGCGAAGTGGCGCTTTAGCGCTGAAACGCCGTGCCGTTTTAAACCCGCATGTTTTGTTCCCTTATTTCCGCGTTAACTGCGCGCGAGGGGCGAGGGGGCGCGCTCGTTTGTCCGCGCGCGAGCGCGCGCTCTCGTAATTGCCGTAATTATTGCCGTAACCGAAAGTTGTCGGATGCACCGGAGAAAGACCTTCATTGCTCCCGTTACACGGCGGCGAATGATGTAACGTTTTAGGGAAACGCTCGCTCGCGTTTCATTGGATTCATCCGGAGGTATTCCCCCTTGCCGGAATTAAGCTCCGATCAAATTCTAATGAGATTTACGCGTTCCGCGGGAATATCAGCCCTCCGATGAGTTCGTTACATTCGCTGGAGTGCACATTGTCTCGATCGAGATGCACGTTCTAGGACGAACGATCGTGCCACGTGAAATCGCGTCGTATCTCTTTGACGAGAAGCGAATCCGGGATCGGAAACCGCCGCGGCGGCAATTGTGAATTCCTGCTCGGAATTGAGCGAAACTCGCGACACGCGAGCTATTTATCGCCGTTATTTATCGCGAGGGCAGCGCGAGGCCTTTATTAAAGACTCGCGGACGCGCGCGCGCGCGCGCGCGAGAGAGAGAGAGAGAGAGAGAGAGAGAGAGAGAGAGAGAGAGAGAGAGAGAGAGAGAGAGAGAGAGAGAGAGACCTTCCGAAGATGGGACCGGGGGAGGCTGCAGTTAACAGTCCCGTTAAACATTAACTGCCGTTCTGCAGTTTTCCCCCATAACTCCAGGTTAACTTTGATTGCAGCTAACGGCCCCCAGGGATGGTGCGTTTAAGAGGGAGCCGGGGGTGCAGAAGTGCCGCGCGCGGTACGGTAGAATGGCTTGATGAAGGAGGAGAGCGCGCGGACGCGAGGGGGCGGAGGAGCTCTCGGCGTCGGGACGAGAGAGACGCGGGAGAAGCGTGCGACGGGAGTGGGTGGCGAGGGGGAGGGGGGAGGTTGTACTACAGGAGGCATCTTATAACTTCTTATAATTACTCAAGACTCGAGGGTTTAACTGCTGTTTAATTTCATTCGGTAATTAACCCGCGCTTTATCGGCGCTCGGAGCGCCATCGTCTCCCGGACGGCCGCGTCGTTTTATCGCGGCCGAGCGTTCCGCGTTGTTCCGCGTCGCGCGGAATCGATGACGGGAACGCGATTCCCGCGAGTAAACGAATTATCGGCGTCGAGCGACTCCGCCTCGGGCGAAGGGAGAGAGGGAGGCTGGGAAAGGGAGAGTCATGCCGGATGACGAGACGCGCGATCGTGCCGGAAGGATCGGGCGGCTTGCAGCGGGGGATTTTGTACACGGAAATTTTATTCGCCGCCACCGAGGCCTCCGCGCGACTCGCCCGATGATCGAGCGATCGTTCCCGAACGGGAACGATCTCCATTACGGAAGCGGCAGCGTCGTCGAACGAGGCGGATCGCGTTTCCGCTAAATAGCTATCCATCTCACTCCGCCTCAGCCGGGAGGACAGTCGCGGGCATCGCTGTTGAAATTGCGATTGTCGCGGTGGCCTGTAAATTAAAAGGCAGACAACGGGCGTTTGCAGCTGACAAGTAATGAGGCGTATAATGATTTTATCGGGCAATTGCCGGTGTTTCATGTTGCAATGCCGATTGGACGAGAATAATGGTTCGTCCGCATGAGGCATTCGATCGTTGATTGCCCATTCGGCCGTCTGGCCCGGACGCTCGCTGCGTTTGACCGCCTCCGACATCGTTTTTCCCCCAACCCCCTGCGAAAAGGGATATAACTATGAGCTGCCGTATCGAAATCCCGCAGCGGCGATCTACAATTCGTCGATGCATCGCAACGTTTCCTAATCCGGTTTTCAACGCTTCATCGGTACCGCCGTTCTCACTGGGGGGGAAAAAAGGAAAAAATAAAAAAAATAAAAAATATATATATATATATGTATACACGAAAAAAGGGACAAAAAAAAGAGGATCGATCCCGAATTCGTCAAACGCATTTCCGTATCACCGATCCCAATTTCCTTCTCTCTTTTTTTCCCTTTCCACCCCCCCTCCGCCCCTCCCTTCTTTCTGTCTTCCTGTCTTTTTTTTATTTTTTCTTTCCTTCTGGCCGGGGCCACGCCGGCCAGTCATTGCTCATCGGAATTCGCCGGAATTCGTCGGAGAATCGTCGCGCGCGAGCGGCGACGAGGAGGGGGGCTGATGGTTTTTTCGCGTAATCGCGTAATCGAGCGGTTGTTGCTGCCGACGCGCTAATCGGTCGTATTCAAATGAAGACGCGGCGCCCTCGATAAGGGCCGAGTCGCTGAATTCGTTCGCGATCGACCGTCGCCGCGCGCCGCGCGCGGATTTGCACGGCCGTCGAAAATAATCCGCTGGAATTAATCAAATTAGCCGGAAATCGCGGCGCTCGCCGGCAGACGACGGCGACGGGAATGCCGGAGGAGCGAGGATCTACTCTGCATAGATAGAGCGGCAACGTGGCGTTGCCGGCATGTTGGATTTGCTCCCGCTGAAATTTGTTTATGCAAATAATTCGCTACAGGTACGCGGCAACTGTCGGAGAGCCCGACGCCTGCCTCTCTCCCCTCCCCCCCCCCTCACTGGCGCTTTCATCCGCATTTCGAGCGGTGCAGTCGCGCTGTAATCGGGGGCTCTTCTTCCCGCGCCCCTTGCATCGCCGGCGTGTCGGTTGATGCTCAAAGTCGACAACGTTGCGCCGAAATGACGATCGGGATGTCGCGCGGGTCATAACCGAAGAAGCGACATCCTGAAGGATGGATTTCGCGATTCGACCGCGAAAAGATCGGGCCCGTTGCTGCGGGCTGCCTCGCTCCGTTCTCCGGTTATTAAATAACAACGGCAATTTAACGTTGTCGCAATAATAGGATATTCTGACGTGACAGATGCCCGTAAAACGCCCAATTTATCCGCTGATTGTTGTTTAAAGCCGTTTGACATCATTCAATTATGGTACGTTGATTGTTACCGTTCGCCCGACGCTAAAGCGCTAAATTTGTAGAGCGCGCCGCAAACCACGCGTCGCGCGTTCCTTTAAATATCGCCGCCCTCCATCCCCCCCCCCATCTCCGGACGCTTATCGCTCCCTCGTCGTCCGCGCGGGATCGGTTTTGGATTTGTCGCGCGGGCGAGGGCGCTTCGCGCACCCTTCCCGCTCCGTTCAGATTCCGGCTGACTGAGACGTCTCGCAATGCCCGCGAGGAAATGCCTCGGGAAGAGGAACGGGAAACGACGTCTAGATTACGAGTTTATCTAAATGGCCCTGCGACGCGGCAGCCGCGCTAGAGCGGCGCCCAGATTATAGGGCGAGCCATTCCGGGCAAGCCATGGGCGCGGGCCAGGGATGTTTATGGTTTCGTGACAGGCAGAGTTGTGTTGACGGCGCGGAGCTTTGAGCGAGACAATTCCCGAACATTTCTCGTGTTTCCCTTCCAAATCTCGACGAATGACGATTCGAGAGTAACACGAGAGAGTAACGAAAAGTGATATCAGCTGAGGAGGGAATAGGGAGAGAGAGAGAGAGAGAGAGAGAGAGAGAGAGAGAGAGAGAGAGAGAGAGAGAAAAAGATGAGTTTGAAAAGAACGAGTGAACGAGATGAGACGCTCGGCGGAATTAATCTCGTCACATTAAAAGCGCGTGCTAAACGCGCTCGCGATCCCGAAGAACGCGCAAAAGATCGAAACCTGTTTCAATTATCGACGTAGTCTGCCGCGCGCGTATAAAGAAGAAGTAAATATTCCCAATTAAGCCCTGATCTCCTTGTTTCCTGGAGGATTCCTTAAGAGGATTTCAGGCAGTTCCCAAGGAAGCGATACGACGTCAGAATTTCCTTTCCAAGAACAGCCAGCGATAGAATCCATCAAGAAGAGCCACAAAAAAAATACGCGGTCTCCTCGGTGCTCTGTATTTCCGGGCGCGACCTGCGCACAAGTTTGCGAGAGAGAGAGAGAGAGAGAGAGAGAGAGAGAGAGAGAGAGAGAGAGAGAGAGAGAGAGAGAGAGAACTCAGGGCGGGCGAGTGTTTTCATTTGGAATGTGGCGACGCTCGTTGATCGAAATCGAAGCCGCCGCCGCCGCCGCCGCTGCCGGAAGATGAGCTTAAAATCCAATAGTCCGGTACGGCCCTCGGGGGGCGATGAAGGCGACGGAGGGAGGGAATGCCTGCCGCTCGAGCGTGGGACGGCACCCCTCGAATTACGAATGGCGGATGACGAAATTTTGATTTTCTTAGTCGACGAGCGGCCCCGCCGCTCCCCCTCCACCGTGCGCCTTCCGTTTATTTGATTTTAAACCACGACGCGGCGAGATGCCTGCGACCCCTCGTCGTCGGCCATCTCTCGGTCGCAACTCGTTTCCCCGAGCGCGAGGGATGCTCCTCTCGGCGAAATCTCTTACTTCTTTTGTCGCCCTCGCCGGTCTTCCATCGCCATTACTTTCCGGTCTTTTGGTGCGACCGTAATCCCGAAGAATTTTATCGTTCCGCAAGATTTAAAGATCGCGATAATCGCGATTCCAGGGTGGGATATTGCTTGCAGGAATGCCCGTGCGACAAATTCGAGGACAAAGATGCAGCGAAGATCTAATCAAGTGAATTAATATCGATACGTGAATCGCAGCGTGCTACTAGTTATTCCCGTTATTGCCTTTGAGAAACAAACACGAGACAATGTCTCAATGTCAATCATGTAATTAACATTAAATTGTGCTTAGGAAAAGAGAAAAATAAATTTTTTCAAAAACACAATTTGATTAAAACCTAATAAACCGGAAAGGAGAATGAGAGAGAGACAGCGAGAGAGAGAGAGAGAGAGAGAGAGAGAGAGAGAGAGAGAGAGAGAGAGAGAAAAGATTTCGTTATCTATCCGCAGTTGTCAAGGTTTTGCTTGTGTAATTAGAAACATCGATAATTCGATAATAGTTTCTGCGAGAGAAGACTAGTTTCCGGATAGGCGACGGAGAATCTTGAAGAGAGCGCGACGTGTGTTTCTTTGGATCTGAAGCTAATAGCCGCGCTATCAGATAGCGATAACGTTATTAATAACGATTCGCGTCGCGGGCGGCGCGAGATAAACGTCATTTAATCTAGCCGACGTGCGTCGGGATACACGGGCGGGATGCAGCCTGCAATTTTGTTCCCGCGGGATCCGGAGGCTCCTGACGGCGAAATCCTTTGAGCGCGAGCCCGCATCTGGATCTTCTTAAGATTAGTTGTTGGGTGGGTTAAGTTTCAGCCTGCAAACAAAGCGGTCCCCCGTACTTATCGCCGCTTGGAGTGTCTTGCTTGTCGAGCGTAACTAACTACCGGCGGTATTCATGCGAGTTATAATCTTGGCAGATGTGTATGATAAACGCGCAAATTGCATTAGCGCAAAATATGCTAATTTCAGTTCAGCGCCGGGTCCTAGTTCCGTGCATAATTAAACTGGAATTAAGCCGGCAACTGCCGAGCGAGTATTATTCTCGTTTTACGTTTCTTGAGAGACATAGAGCGAGAGAGAGAGAGAGAGAGAGAGAGAGAGAGAGAGAGAGAGAGAGAGAGAGAGAGAGAGAAAAGAGAAGGCAGGAGATGGAAACATAATTGTTTCGCGGGCTAGAGGGGAGGGAGCACGAGAGTTATGTTCAGTTGGTCTCAGATATGCAGATCGACGGGACCGTTTCGGCCTTCCTTTTTTTTCACACGCCTCGATGAAATCATCAAGGATCTGCCGAGAATCGCGGGAGTAGGGCAAGCATGGTTTATTCGAGCTTAAGTTATCGACGCGATGGATCCTATTAATATGGAAGTGCCTCAATCGCTCGCTCGCGCTTGTCGCAGAGATAACACTTAGAGCGGGTAAGCGGGCAAAGGAAAAAAATTGTTGAATTATTTGACCACCGCGTTGCACGGTGACGCGGTCTCATTTATATTCGGGGAAGCGCCTTTTCCGGTGGGATTAATACCGCACCGATTTGCTTCTTCGTTTCTTCGCCGATGGATTCACGTTTATCGAATCTCGAAATTATCCTTTCAAGAAAATTCGCATCGTACGTGTGTAGCGGAGTAGGCTACACGCTTTCGAGAAAAGTCGCGGCGAGAACGCCGGATTCGCTCGAATGAGAGTTATCGCGACTTGCCGCGAAGGAGTACAATCGAGTAACCGAGCTACGCATTTAAGGAAAATTCGTTCTGGAACGTATCGAAGGTTGAAAGATTTACGCGGCACGCTGCGGGAGGCGTACAAGCTCCGACTTTCATTCGAGAGTTTCTTTTCTCAGTTCGCGTTAACTTTCCAGAATTTCGACACGCGCCATCAAGCTGCTCCTTTCCTATTTATTCGCGCTTCATAGTCCCGTGATTCTTCCGCAACGACGCTTTGTCGCAGCCGTTTCCGGTGCCGCCCGGGTCCGGAAGCAAGATGGCCGGCGCGGTCGCGATGAAATATTAGCGGAAAAGTTGCTGGTGCCGGGACGGATACTAGGCCCTCGGGAAATTTCGGAAAATCTTTCCGCCTCCCTCGCCTTCCTCCTCCGGCACCGATATCAGTCGCGGTCCGGCGCCGGCTGATGTACTTCAGCTTCGGCGGAAGTGGACGCCCTTGGTTTGCGCTCGTAGGCTCTACATTCATCTCGGCACCTCGTGCTTCACCGCGCGCAATGCATACAACGGCGATAACGATGAAAAGTTTATGAGCAGCGGAAGCTGGGTATCCCTCACGGGGAGGGTCAAGCCGCCTTGAGGAAGATCGAGGATGTCAGAGTGGGAATGAATCGAGCCGTTGGACGGCTCGTTTGAGAATGCATCGAGCAGGCCGTAAGTTTTGCTTGCACGATAGAATCGTATCTTACGTGAATGTGGTATCACCCGCTGCGAACCAACACCGAATGCGGGAGGATGCGGGGATCCATGGATCCCCGAAGGAGTGACGTTTCAGAAACGTCAGCGGCGATCTCTTGGGGCAGATGTACGAGAAAAGAGGTGTAACGATTCTGTTCGTCGTCCGGCTACATGATCGCTGAGTCTAACGATAATCCATGAAGGAGCGTTGCGTCAGAGTTGAAGATATATGGGAGCGCGAGAATCATGTGAAATTACGTCAGCGGACCCCGCAGGGGCTTATTCGCAGGCGGAACACGGATGAGAAAGGTCGGAGCTGCATCGCCCTTGCAAACGCATGCATTTTTAAGAGAGATCGTACGTTTCGGTTAGACCATGCCGAGGGTACGTTTCACGGACACGTTGCCCCGTTAATGCTGGGCATGCAACAAACGCCACCTCCAGCTCGAGCCTGGAGCTTCCTAGATAAATATTTCATAGAAAGTAAAACTTACATTCTCGGGGCAGGTCAGGAGGTACAACCGGCGCGGCGGTACAACGGGGCACCGCGGTGCACCGCTCTGAATAAGGACATGGAAAATGCTGAAGCGAAATGATTTAATAATCGACTGCAAATCGCCGGGGCGATCACGGCGAACTTTGCGCGTGTAATTAAGCGCAACCGCACAGAAACCATCGCTTTTATCAGGGGATTGCTGTATAAGCGACTTGATAGAGTCATAACGTAATCGCATCAATACTTGTTGAGTCGGTTACGAATTAAAACGAGCGGGATGGGAATCGTGTTCATCAACGGTTTGCAATCAGTCGCTTTTCTCCGCATCGACTCTATCTCATGATCGGAGAATTTAGCTTCCATATCGTTTGAACGTGGGAGTGAATGGGAATGAATAATCAAATAAATAAATACATACATTTATATATATATATATATATATCTTTTTAAAATATATAAAATAATACGTCACGTTCATAATTGTGTTGATCAGAGCGCAGATTTTCAGAACGAAAACTGATATTCGCGATTGCTATGAAGTCAAGCCTAATCAAGCGTCATTATCGGTCAGCAACGAGTCTGATGGCGAAACCGATCAGCTTCATCTCGAAGAAATGGCCGAACAATCACGATTCGTGGATCAAATCAAATCGCTACCGCGGATTGCGCGAAGCTTCGCGGAAAATCTGACGTTTATTTAACTTCGGCCTTCTTGCCGATAAATAATTCGCAGCTCTGCGAATTCTCCCTGTTTCTCTCCCCCCCCCCCCTCTCTCTCTCTCTCTCTCTCTCTCTCTCTCTCTCTCTCTCTTTCTCCCTCGCTCCCTATTACGCCGCGCAACGGATGAATCGAGCGGACTCACGCGAGCGCGCTTCTTCCCTTATCAAACGGGTGTCCATTATTCACGCGTTTGCGAAACTCGGCCTGGTTTTACAATACCCCATCTGGCCCGCGGTCGGTCGTGCACGAACGTTCGATCGATCGATCAATCGATCGAGCGACTACCAGTATTGTTTTTCACGGAATGACCATACGTCGCGGCGCACGTGTGGCGTTCGATCATTGCACCCTCATAGTTCCCTCTACATTTTTCATGCTTTGCTTTTCTTATCCTCGTTCGCGATGCCGGAGAGAGTGAATGCAACAGAATGGAATGGAATTTACTTTAAGGCGTTAATGAACGTTGCACGTAATAGGGGTTAAAGATGGCGTAGAGCCACCGAAACGAGCGATGATGCGAGACAGAGCGAACAATTAATTGATCGACAAAAAAAAGTAAGAAAGAACAGAAGGCATCTCAAGTGTAAGCAACAAGAGCGACCAGGATTGATATGAAATTATTAGAAGAAAGAATATCCAGTAAATCCCACTTGTCGCTGGATATACTAGTAGCTTAATTCACGAATCTAAAAACTGCAAGACCAAAAACAATAACAATAACAGAATAGTAATAACAATAGCAGCGTCGTTCGCGCGAAACAAAGTTAAGGCTAAGATAAGGCGACGAACGAGCAGACGCCGCGGAAGCGTCAGCCTCGAAGAGGAAAACGGCGGCGACTCGACGAGCCTCGAGGAACGCGCGAGATATTTTCTCTCGAGAAATTCGAAACCAAAGTCGGGTCGCTGCGAACGCGGCCGTTTGACGACCCTCGCGGCGCGTCCCGTAGTCGGGAAAAGTCGGCTCGGCGGTCCCGGGGGAGCCTAGTTCGATTTTCATTCCGAGTGAAGAAGACTACACAATTCGCCGGCGGCCACGTTTTCCAATCTCTTTCGTTCCCTCGGCCGGCCGTCGTCGCTCGTCCGAGAGAACGTCGCCAACTTCGGCGTCTCGCGGTAGGGTTGCACCCGCTCGCTACCCTCGGGGGAGGGTGATCGCGGCGCTAAGGTGGAGTCGCGTATCTCGGCGTGCAGGAGTCGTTCTTCCCGCTGGGCGCACGGGGGATGAAAAGCGGGCGCCGCCTCGACTTGGGCCTCTCCGTCGAACCAGCTGCTGATTCAATATTCGTTTCCGCGCGGCATAACTCTCCATTTGCATGCGCCCCGCTGCCAAACTCCGCTCTTTTCGCAACCCCCGCCCGTCCTCCGCCGCCCCTCCGGCTTTTTGCCTGTAACCGCCTTTTCGACGAGCGAGCCGCCCCGTTCCCCGACCGCGTCTGGCTCGCGGTTCGGTAAATGTCGACATGTGTTGCATAATATCGGGATATTTTGATACTACGCCCCGGCGATATTGTAGTATATTAAATCGAGAGCACCGCCGAGAAGCCTCGCTAAACTCCTTCATTCTAGAATCCGTCGAGGGGGAGGGCGAGCGAGGGGGCCCGACTCGCTCGCGTGTGCGCTCGATCAGCCTTCGTCGGGAATTGAATTCGATTTTTGTGCGAAAATAAAGACGAATGACGTGTCGGATACCTCGCGGGCGAGTGCGATATTTTCGCTCGATAGCCAGCTCGGTAGATGCGATCGATTAGGTATGCAGCATCGTTCAACTTCCGCAGTTGCGAGAAAAATTGCAAAATTCATAAAATGGAAAAATGCATCGGCCACGGAACTTTCTCACTTTATTTATGTCTTTATTTATTTTCGCAATTCTCGTTCTCGATCTGAAATGGAGGCTCGGGACTGGTTCGTCATATTTTAATTTGCTGATAGACGTCTGGTCTATCTTACTCACTGATATTTAACATCTCCCGACAGGGAAACAGTAATGGCACGCGATCTCCCGATTTGTAAATAAATTTATTTCGCTTTCCGTAACGCTCACGTTGCGTTAAGTTTTCGATATCTTCGTCCTCTTCTCTCTGGATCTCGATTATTCGTGAAACAATTTTATGAGGAATGCTCCGCTGGAGCAATTCTCAGAAATCGCTTTCCAACGTGACGTCAGAATAACCCGCCGACCTCGTGTTAGACGTTAGAAATGAGATTATCAGAAATTTTGAGGATAACGAAAGAGAAGAGAAAATAGTAGAATCAATTATCGAGCTTTTTCTGAGAAACGCGCGTTCCGCGGCACGTTTTCTCCGCGGGACTCGCGACTTGATTCGTTTACGGGTTCTCCGTCTTCTCCGTGGAACAATTCGCGTGATGCAGAATCAGCGCGGATCCCCTTGAACAAAGACGAGTCGGTGAAAGAAGGCTGATGCTATTTGTATATCGAACGAGTTTGCGTTCGGAGCCGATACGTAACTTCGTTCTCGTCTCTCGCGTAGCGCGTACTTCCGTTTCTCCGAGCACCGTCTTCCGCCAGAAAGTTTCCAATAAATCCTGACGGAAGTGTCGACGGTACCCTCGGCTGTACGTAGTGCTTACAAAGGGCATTAGCGAGAGGAATGCACGGGACTCGCTCTTCATCCCTCCCGCTTCGATAATTTCAGGCGGGATCAGTCGCGTTACGCGCATCAGTCGCGTATCCCGTTTCTTTCCCACGGGATGCAGGGACTTAAAGGATATAAGGGAAATAATTGGCTCGAGCGTTTAAGTGGTTCCTTGAATCACGGGATACGCCGAGATTATACGATCGCGGCGGCGATTATGCTATCGCGAGTTAATTCGAAAAGTTCGACGTCGCGCGGAGGAGCGATAGCGGTTAGCCGCGAACAAGTCCAATTTGCAATTTTGCAATTCCAATTGCCTCCATGGCCATGCAGATGCGCGGAGTGCCTCTTCTTCCGAGGCTCCCTCTCTCTCTCTCTCTCTCTCTCTCTCTCTCTCTCTCTCTCTCTCACGCGCGCGTGCGACTCGTCGAGGATCCTCCGCGAGTTCTGGACCTCTGACTCGAGGTCACATCCACGCGCGAAGCTCCTCGCGATCCTCCCGACTTTAATGCACCTCCGACGAGGCAGCGGAAGTACATTTAGCGCGTCGTCGTGGCAGGATGCGGTCGGCGGGACGCGACGAGCGCTATAATGTCGAGCGACGCGTCAGCAGAGCGTTTTGTAACGTTCAAGTGCCGGCGATTACCGTTGAATTCAGAAGTTCGCGCGCGCCACCGAAAGAACAATCGCGCGTACGTAACGTCGTTATCTTGATGGACCGGGAAACGTAATCGGCTCGAACGGTAACGTCCGCGTCTCCTTCCGGCTCGCATACTTGAAGAGATCAATTGAACTGCGATAAATATGAAGAAAAATTCCCAAGGGTTCCCCCCGTTCGCCTCTCTCTCTCTCTCTCTCTCTCTCTCTCTCTCTCTCTCTCTCTCTCTCTCTCTTAAACACGCGGCGTTCAACGCGCTATTAGCGCGAGTGTACGCGCTTTCGACGCGGACATCAGGGGCCGGCGGCGATATTTATGGGGCTGCGACGTTGAAACTTTTCTGCAACGTACACGATCATTCTGATCCCCCAATCGGAGGAGGGTCAGAGGCGTCGGACACGAACGAACGGCGGCGCGGAAATCGTGAACGCAGCGCGCAACGCTGGATCCAGTTAGGCTAGGTTATAAATTGCGCGAGAGAGCGCGCCGGCGAGCGCCAGAGCGCCTCCCTCGTCGGAGGAAAAGGGCGGAGGAAAGTTTCCCGCTCGCTGGTAACTCGAAACTCGCGCGGCCGGAAAACGGAAAAGGGCACCCTCGTACATCAGCCCCGTCCCCGTCCCCGTCCCCTGCCCTCCCTTCCGCTCCCTTGCTACCGCTTGCGCCGACCCGGTCGCTTTTTCCCTGATTAAGGTGATGCGAAGAGTTCAGGGAACGCGAGTGGCGGCGCGTCTCGCGGACTTTCCTCCCCCTCTCCCCCCGCCGCCGCCGCCGCCGCCGTCGCCGCTGTCACCTCCTCGTTGCAGCAGTTCGTTGCACCGCATCCTGAATTTCCGCGAGGTCGGTCGCGGTTAGGCGCGTCAATCGGTTGCTGCGGAAACGGTCCCGTCCGAGCCGAGATCTAATTGATCTCTCGTCGGCGTTCAATGACGGATCCGGTGAACTCCGATGATGGATACGTAACGTTTGGTCCGATGATCGATAGCTCCCCTTTCCGCGAAGGGCGACTTCATAAATACGATAAAACATTACGGTACATTCAACGGCTTACATCGTAAGCTGGAGTGTCGCGATTAGATGCCGAATGTTGTGGCAATCTTGCGTACAACGTTGTGGCGGTATTGCGCAAAATTGATTCCTGGCTCTCGATTTCATCGCATCGATGATCTCTCATCGGCCGAGAGCCGCGAACTTTCTCAGCGCGATCGGCGCTAGCCGACCCCGGTAAGCGGTTCGAAAGGCCACCGAAAATGGGGATTATTCGATTGAATATATCTCTCGCGCGCTTTTGCGAAAATGAATTCCGAGCCTCGCGACCAAGCGAGAGATCAATTTGTGCAGCCAACATGTTAGCGCATTTCTTGTGAAAATCGTGGCCTCGCGGAAAGCCCCGCGAGAAATTCGCGGTAGCTCGCGGGGATGATTCCGCGCAGGAAACGGCGCAGCCGGTACGTGCTCGAGTTGAGCTCAAGGCTGGTCGTTAGGCGGATAAAAGAATGCTAAACGACACTTTAATACATTCGTCGGACGAATACATTAATAAGATTTACGGCCTTGTCGTTGTACGTCATCTTGCTCGCGGTCTTATAAATAACCTCGACTTCCCATCGCATGCATTATAATATATTACGCGGCCGGAAGCGAAGCGGAGCACACGCGCCGTTCTTCTGCCGCCAGTTTTTACGCCATAATCACGCAGTTAAGGAGATAAATACGACGTCAGTGGCAGAAGCCAGCGATGTGCTGCGCACATTAGGAAAAAGTATACCTTTCGCGCCCACTAAGCCGCTGTTTGCTGAGCGGTTGTGGCTTTAGCCGAGGCGGAAAGTACGAAATAACGGCTGGAAACGGCGGGAAGACGAGAACGTTAAAGGGATCCCCTCTTCCTCCTCCTCCTCCTCCTCCCCCCCCATATCCCCTCCCCSCCCCCTCCGGCCGGTAAGAGGTAACTCGCGGAAGCGTATTAAAAGGATTAGATGCGTGCGTTCGCGTTAATTACGTTGATTAAGAGAAAGAAAGAAGAAAAAGAAGAAGAAGAAGAAGTAGAAGTAGAAAGAAGGAAGAGAAAAAAAAAAGAAAAAGAGGAAAGAAAGAGATATCCCGACGTCGCGTCATCGGATCGCCGATGCGGAGCGCTCCCATTGTATCAGCCGCTCCGACGGGAGTTTCCTCCTCGTCAAGGAGGATGCGCGGTAATCCAGAGAGGGTCCGAGTCGCCATTGAAAAATGAGACTACCGATAGCCTTGGATTTTCGTAGCGGCGAAAGGCAGCCGAGCGGATGGGATTCGCGCGGAACGGACGGAGACGAGCGGCGAGGGATGGGAGTCCCGGAGGATTATCGCGAGCTGGCCCACCCGCGTCTGCCCCCTCCGTGCATTAAAGTCGTTCGCTAATTGGATCGGTTCGCGCTTCCTCTTCCCTCACATTTTTCTTCCCGCTTCTCGAGTCCGCTCTTCTCGGGGGTCTCCTCTCTCCCCGGCGCACGAGGTTTGACGAGGGACCTGCCCGGGGGAGGCTCTGCCCCCTTCTCCGTAGGGGGGGGAGGGGCACGCTTCCGCGACGTCCGGCGAGAAACGCGATTCGTAATCGCCCGCGACAGCGAGCCCGCGCGACTCAACCACGATGCAATCCCCTAATCGGGTTTAGTTTATCTCGCGGCGACACGCGCCGTACAAGCATTAGATACCTGCATCCGTTCCCACCGCGTCCAACCCTCCCCAGTCTTCGTCCCGCGCCACCACCGCAGACCGCGCGTCGCCACCCCATCGTCCTCGGCCATCTTGGTTCATCATCTTCTGGAGGCAGTTGGATAGGTCGCCGAGCTAGGTGAAGCTCCAGCCCTTTCCCTCTCTCTCTCTCTCTCTCTCTCTCTTCCCGGGTAGCTAACTCATAACTACGTCACATCCTGCAGGTAATTGAAAACGTTATCTCGCGCCCGGCCCCTCCCCGCCCCGACCCTGTCTCCTACGCTCGTGCATCCCGCCGTGCGCGGCGGCTTGCGGGGGCGCTACCCACCCTCGCACCTAGAACCGGCTGGTAATTAACACTCCGCCCTCCTCCGCTCCCTACCCTACCCCTCTTCCCGCTTCCCCGGGGTAACTCCTGGAAAACTAGTAGGAAAACTCGCGATAGCGCTCGCCGTCTGCTCTCTCACGTGCACTCTCGCTCCAATCTCCACTTCCTCCCTCTTTTCTCTCTTCGTCTGTTTCCCTTTCCCCCTATCTCTGTCTCCTATCCGATTTCTCTCTCTCTCTCTCTCTCTCTCTCTCTCTCTCTCTCTCTCTCTCTCTCTCTCTCTCTCTCTCTCTCTCTCTCTCTCTCTCTCTCTCTAGCCATTCTCTCTATCAGCCCGCCGCCCCAGTCGGTTAGCCGACACATAATTCGTAACCGCGGATTGTATTCAGCAGAAAATGGAGTTAGGGATCGCGTCATCTCCTGCTCACGTTTTGCTCCCACGAGTGCACGTGTTTATGTGCAAGGTTCACGGAGGAAAATCGAGAGAAATATGAGTGCAGAGGGGTTATCTACGACAGGCAAGACACCCGCTCTGCGAAATGAGAGTCGGGAATCGGCTTTATTCGGTTGCTCGGCGAGGCTGTTGCTCGGATATCAGAATTTAGACCTCCCAGCATTCGCGTGCCGATATCCGCTAATGCATCGCATGAATCGTTGAGATTCACTGCTTCAAGCTAAACTAAGCTTATCACTTACGTAAACAACATATATTAAGGATCGCAGGGCTGATTGCAAGAGTCGCCAACTCGAGTGACGTAAATATAATCGCCAGCGCGGGTGACATAATTAGAACTGACATAATTAGAATCGACGATCAAACGAATCTCGCGCATCCCAGGACTCCCGTCACGAGCCTTCAGCCCTTGAGGGAACGCTTTGGAGATCTCTCGACAGAAATCGTACACTACACTGTGCGTGACCTGACCTTGTAAGGTCGATCGATGCCGAATCGGCAGGGAGCATAATCGCCGCGGAGCACGCATAATGCACGCAATGCGGGATTCCGCGTTTCCTCGTCTTCGTTCCCGCCGGGGTCGACGAGGAACAGAGCGAGGAACAGGGGGCCACGGGGAGAGAGGGAGGGAGGGGGAGGGAGGGGGAAGGGGAGCGGGAGAAGGATGACACGCAGGGGATCGATTCTCCTGCCGTCTACTTCTGTCTCGGACAGTGACGAATGGTGGGCGGGCTTTCAGCGAACTCTCTCGTAGCGAAGTACCCTTCTCCCTTCTTATGTATTTTCGGACGTCGTTCCATTAATTAACGGGGAATTAGAATCGTTCGCGACAGTTCAGAGGGAATGCATCGATTTTGGACGAGGCTGGATGCGCGAGGCTGTATCCCAGAGTTTGTCGTTTTCGTATCCGCGATGATGCTCACACACGTGCTCGTTTAGCGATACGCAGAGCTGCGTATAGATAAATTAGAGGTCATCATCATTTAGATCTCACAGTTCCCTGCCCGTTGGAACAGCGACATTAAATTTTATCTGTGCGAAGATGTCGAGCCTGAACGAAGGCTACAGGCTGTAAACGAAGCGTAATCCTTAATCCTTTGACTGGCTGTTAGGTCGCGCGCTTCGGTAACGCTCCGATAATTCCTGCAAGCTCGGTGGTTGCGACGCCGACACTCGGTGTCACCAATATCGGCATAATGTAGCACGATACCTCCGCGCGGCATTATAAGTTTCCGGCGACGTCTCCCGCCAAGCCGCGATCCCGCTGTTTGTCGACGCGCGGGGGATGGGACGATAATTCACGTCACGGCTTCTTAGGCTCTCGACGTCCCGGCGGTTTCGCCACTTGACTGTGAATAGCGAGAAGGAAATAGACGGAGATAGAGCAAGGAGGACGGGAGGAGAGAGAGAGAGAGAGAGAGAGAGAGAGAGAGAGAGAGAGAGAGGGAGGGAGCGGGGGAGTCGGCTAAACCGGAAGCCTACGGCCTCGTCCGTGTGCGCGGGTACCATTCATCAAAAGTGTCCATCCTACCGTCATCTCTTCTCTCTTCCCTCCACCTTCCCCGCTGCCCGTTTCACCTTCAATCCTGGCCTGACGGTAGTCACTTCTGTTGGCATCCTTGAAGGGCGCACACACCTTCACCTCCGCCGTCACCTCTGCCTAGCACCTCTCCGAGATGCCATTCCCATTGATTAATCGAAGCGAGGCATGTCGGGACTCGGCAACACCCTCCATTTCCTCCCTTATCCCCGTTAACCACTACTAATACTACCAGCGTCGCCGGTAACGACGACGACGACGATGACGACGACGACGACGACGAGGACGACGCTGGCGGGAATGACGGAGACGGGCTGCATGCTGGCGCTTGCCACCACGCTCTCTCGTCACCCCATCAGCGCCAATAGAGGTGGAGGGTGCCATGATTTACCCTTGTACACGTCGGAGCTTCGATAGCGAGATATCGACTGCTTCCCAAGGGGACTAACACCCATGGGGGCCGATATCGTCGTTACTACCCACGCACTCGTCAATCCTGCGTATTCTCGCGGCTCGCCCGGCTCGCCCTGCTAGTCAGCAACCCCTTTGACGCTCTTTAGAAGGCGCCTGTAAAAGTTTAAACATATTTCACATTTCCGTATTACGGTTACGATATTTTACATACGGTCTTTTAGCTGTCCGAAGATACCTAAAACGATCGGAACAACGGTATCGGAGGAGAAGAGAACGTTACTCACCGCGTGAGATGACTTTTCACGAGTCGATGATAAACTTGCAGCCGTTAATTCGCCGACGACGCGGCAATGTCGGGACTCGACACGACGCGCGAGATCGTTCCGTTACTTCATTCCACATTCTTGCGCGCGATTGTGGAATCACGTGAGCCGGAATTAACAAAGTTTCGCTCAGTCGGATCCAAACTTAGAAGTCGGCGCTGTCTAGCGTTTTTCAGAAGCATAAACGTCACGCCACGGGGGTAACGCGAGATCTACAGGCGCGGCGAACTCCGAAAGAGTTCTCGGTGGAGTGCTGCGAAGTCGGCGGCTTTATTTATCGCCCCATAAAAGCAGTTGTTCTCCGCGTCGCCGCTACGATCGCGATCTACGCTACGTACGCTAGCGTAATTTCTGCATCCCTTCTGAATCGCGTCCGGGGACATCCCATGCGGCGGAGATCAGGGAAAAAAGGACGTACACGTAACGGGGATGGAGAATGAAGTGCCTGGCACGACGCCGATAATTCCGCCAGCAAGAAATAAAGATCAAATGCCTGGCGGCATGCGCCAGGATTCATCATGACGTAAAATATCATTACGATCGCATGACGAAACGCTTGTGCTCCGGAGGTCTGGCCAATGACGCATCTGGAAGTCGCATCGCTCCGGCACGGACACCATTTCGCGGGGCGGGGCGGGGGGGGGGGTTCATCGCTCACGCTTGATTCGCAGACCAGTTCGTGACCGTAATTCTTGGCGATGCATCGCGGAAAGTCGAAATCCTCGAAGGACGGTCCAGATAGATCCGTTAAAGCGGAAGCTACTTCCCGAAGAATTTTTTAACGGAGCGCTCCGCGCGCTGATCTCGCTGCCAGATGCTCCCCAATGCATGCGCATTGATCTTCCCGCTTCCTCCCCGAGACAGGCGGCATCTCGCTCCCTTATCGAACGCGCTTGGATTCTCTCTCTCTCTCTCTCTCTCTCTTTCATGCGGCGAGAACGTAAGGCGAATGCCGAGCGGAGGTCGCGCGGGACAGTTGTCAGCCGGCTCGTAGGAATATCCTGCAGTTCGGAACTCGTGTGTCACGAGCTGACCAACAATGCGCCGCACCCCCGGGGGTGGCAAGTAAAGCGGCGTGCGCGGAGCGCCGGGCGGCAGGCTCGGCCCGCATAATGATTGAATTCCAGCGCGGCGCCTTCCGCGTATTTACCGGATGCACGGAATTTCGACGGGGCGCGAAGGAATTCCTCGCCGCGAGGGACAGTTTCGTTTCTCAGCTCCCACTCTCTCCCGCTCCCGCCCCCCCCTCCTGGGGAGCTTTGATTCCTCCCGAGGCCGTCTTTCATCCCCGGAGAGCGCCGTGAGGAATTTATTCGGATTACTTTATCGCCGCTTTATTATCGCCGGCGCTTAAAGGAAGCGGCAAGATTCGCGCGGAATCTTCGCGTGAAGGGATGTTGATGTTACGGAAGGGTGTTACAGGGCAGCGCGCCCTTATCTCATCGGTAGCCCTTATGATCGCCGTTATTCGCGTATATTTATTTTACCTATTGCTACCACGCGTTCCCTCTCGGACCGTTTTATCCTGATTACTGCCGATTTATCGGGTTGCTATGCAAAGTAGAGGGATGAATTCGGCGTATCGCGATTGAAACTCGTCCGAGTAAAAGGCTCGGAGCGAGATCTTTGCTGCGGGGATATCGATTCTCCGCTCGGGATATCGTCGATCGTGGCGCGCCGCCCGTTGGAGTAATCGAAGCGGCAGAGCGTTCTTCCGCGGCCATTTTCTGCCCACGCTGGTGGACGATATCGAGTTTCGGCTTTGCCGCTGCATATAGCAGGCTTAGTCGTCACTTTGCGGAATTAGATGCCACGAAATGCCCGTAATATCAATGCTCCTCCAGCGAGACCGAAGCGAGCTTCGTAGCGCAAAAGCGGCAAGCGGCCCTTTTAAAATCCTTCTTCGACCAGGAAAATGCCAACGTCCATCCATCAGGGGATCCGATTGGCAGTCTTGCGGCTGCACCGCGAGGCGAGATCTCAAGCATCTCCTTCCAACACTTTCGCCGAATCTGATCCGTTAATTACATCGAGCGTACCTTTAACAGCAGCGATCACTCAACGCGTGCTGTTGCTTCAACGTATTCACTCTCCCCGCCGGCGTGAAATTCAAAAGAATCAAAGAGAACCACAAGCGGATACTTCCTGCAATTCAAGGCAGTAAATAAAAGACTAAGGGACGAACGCGCGTTTTATCTAGCGGACGATCGTTCTTGCTTGCACCTCGGCACGAGCATGGCCATCCCGCGCGCCATTATCGCGCGTCCAGGAAAAAAAAGAGCGAGAAGGCTACGAGCCGGAGAGGGTGGAGGAGAGAAGAGGTGGAGAAGGAACATGTACCCTCGCGCGAGAAAATTTTTTTTCCCCCGACCGCGATTCCATTTCCGATGAACGCGCCGATCGCGTGATCGCGTGCTTGGCCGCCGCGATGTCGTGGCGGCAAACGGCGCGATGTTCACGTACGCGAGCGCGGGGTAAGAATATCGCGTAGCGCCACGACGAACTACCCCCAGGGGGATTGTAGCGGGTCACCCTCGCCCGCTCGTCCGCGTCCTCCGCGATGACGGTATTATTAAAGGTGGAACACGCGCGCGCGCGCGCGCGCGCATCCGTGCCAACGTTACGCCACGTTGATTATCGCACCTCGGCGTAATTCAACTTCTTAACGAGTTCGAGTGATGTAATTACGCTTTTCATTTTTCCGCGTGTGCGCGCGCGTGTGCGCGCGTGTGTGTGTGTGCAGGGAAAAGATAACGTAGTCCGTTCGCGTTCTCCGGATTTGCCGTTCCTAATTGCGGGGTGATTAGCGGCGGGACTTTAGAAGAGAGAAGAAGCGAAGATATCGTATATCGGCTTTGGAAAATATTATATTCGTTGGGAATCAAGTTGCTTGAAAGGAAAAAAAATTGCAAAACGCCGATAGAGACGAGATATTCGATAGAGGACGCATCTCATCGGAATGTCAACGATTAATTGGCCGTTTTCATTGGCCGTTGCTGTGGAGTAATCCGTCATACAGGAAGCACTACAATTACGCGGACCTTCCCTCCGTTGGACGACACTCCAGCTCTCTTCCCCTTTCAACGAGCCGCCGACAACGATGACGTCGCGCACGGCTTGTTAGCGCGCGCGGCGTGCATCCCGCGGCGTCTTATTTAATTAGACGCCTTTCGGCGGCATTGTTAAGCGCGGGGCATCGCCGCCTGTACGTGTTCAAGTTGGCCTACGGCCAGCGAGCCGCTCGGAATTACGTCCCTCTTCAGGATCTTCCGGTGCCGCCGGCTTCCACCCTCGCGCGTTCCCGCTCTCTTCTTTCCTTCCGTCTATTCAGCCTCGATCAGGTACTTTCCGCTCGCTCGCTCGCGCTTTTATTGCGCACCTAGCCGAGATCCGAAGGAAATCTCCGCCCACGCGGAGGGAAAATGGACGAAGGACTCGCGCAACGTTGTTACGAGTGCCGGAGGAATCAAAGCCTCCAAAGAGCTCGGCCTCGAGCTCCATCTCTCTCCGTTTCTCACCCCCTTGCCGTTTCCCCGATCTGAGCTATCGATCGTTCCGAGCTACGGGTGTTTAGTCCCATGGGGACCGCGCGGGGGAAGATCGCGTGGAAAGACGCGATCTAATGACGGGCGCGACGACGAGATAACGAGAAGAAGCTGCGCGAATGTTTCAACCCTTCACGAGTCGGTGAACGTAACGAGGCTCGTTACGATGCTTCGCAATCCTCGTTACGTTGACTTAAACGCGTCGGCTAACGACAAACCACTTTGTCCCAGTTTATTACAGTCGCTTATATATATCAGGCTTATTAAATAGCGGGGCTCCCCCGCCGCGTACAAACGAGCGCGCGCGCGGGTCGCGCGAGTTCCGTACAGCTGCGCCTGAGGAACAAGTTCCGCTCGTAAAGGCCGTTAACGCGTTTGAATGCCAAACGACGGCTCGCAACCACCGCGAAATCCGGTTAACGTCGCATTACGCCCCCGCCCTGGCGGGCGAGGATGACATTAGGAAGCTCGCGTGTTCGTGCGTGCCGGTTAGTTTCGTCTTTAAATTCAGCGCCGACCGGGACACCCTCGCAAGCCTTCGTTTTCGCTTCATTTGAACGCGCCCGCGGCGCGTTCTGATGATTCCGGGACAGAGCTGCCCGGGCAGCTCGTCAGCTACTCGCGTAGCTTGATAACGCGCGTTGCACGCCGCGCTAAGAAACCAGCGCGGTTTCGCCCCCCCCCTCTCCCTCCCCCGCTCCCGCGGTGCAACTTCGTCAGGAATTCCCCTTCCCGCGAGGGCGAGGGGGAGGGGGATATTCTTGCTGCTGCGTTTCCGCGCACTCGTCCCAGCGTACTTTCCAGTTGGCGAATATCGGGCGAACTTCTGCGGCAGCGGTCGCGTCCCGCGGGAGCACACGCGCGCGCGCGCGCGCGCTCGCGTAAACCGCCGAGTTTATCTCGTTGCGGCAACATTTGTTCACGCCGATACGCACGCAAGAAAGTTCGCAATTTCGCGGTTCCTTCGCAACAGACCGCGGATCGTGCTGAACAGCCACGCCGTGGCTGTGGCTGCGGGATTAATCCCCGGGCTTTGTTAATGACCCGTTAATTGCGTCGAACGCAACTTCTCAAGATCTCTCTCTCTCTCTCTCTCTCTCTCTCGCACTGTGCATTTTTAAAAACACGGATTGACCCTGTCCCGTGCAATCGTCTTGGAACTGCGCGAGCGTCTGACAGAATATCGCGAATGCGAGAGCGCGGAAGACGCAGAAGAAGGAGAGAGAGAAAGGAGGAGAGCAAGAGAGAGAGAGAGAGAGAGAGAGAGAGAGAGAGAGAGAGAGGAAGCGTCAAACGATGCGAAGTTTGAAATGCCATTTTTAATAGGGATTCGGAACCGCAGCGGATTCCTCGCGCGGCCACGGCGGATATTACTCCCCCTCCCTCTCCTACCTCCGCCCCCGCCCCCAGGCACCCGCCGAGCTCTCCCAGCCGACAGATCGGCTGCCGCGAATAAACCGAGAGCTCACGCTCATTACGTGCCACGCGCGCGCAGCGTTTCGCAGCGTTAAGACGAGACGCGAGTATCGCTCGCTTAGCATTCTCAGTTGCGTCTCGCGTCTGATTTAACCCGCAGTTCTGTCGGGGGCCCGCCGCGCGGGGAATCCCCGCGGGCTTACGATGCTTATGCGGGCGCGTATGCGGGCGCATACCATTCATTAGGATCACACGGACGCCGCACACCTGCCGGGCCGGCTGCTAACGCCGACAGCGAACACCGAAAACCCGCGCGGGGATGGGGCATAGGGAGGGCGACGGGGCGACGGGGCGACCGGGGAACCGGGGAACGGGGAGGGGGACGGTGGCACTTGACACGTCACGGTAACGAAGTAGTGACGCGCATGCCACGGCACTTAATTAATTCTGATTAACCCGTAATCACGTAGTCGTTCCGCGGCGCTGGAGCCCCCTCCCCTCCCCTCCCCCGCCGCCGGCTTCAATCTATGCCGCTATGGCTATTAATCCTCCCGGCTCTCCTCCGCTCCGCGAGTGTCCCGTCCGCGATATTCCGTGCCGGGTAGGGCGGACCAGAGGGGGAGGGGGAAGGGTGGAAGGGGGAGGGCCGAGCGGGACGCGAGTTTTCGCGTGAGGGCGGAAAAAGCTCGATCGATGGACGCCACGCGTTCAAACCGCATCGCGCATAGCCACTCGCCGGCATCCAATATCGGGGGATTTTACGCTGTGCTCCTCGTCGGCCAACAATGAGCTCGGTTAATTGCGATAAAAAGTGAACTTCCGGTTCTCGGGGCGGTTGCGAGAATTCGATTGCAACATGAAGGAAAAGCCGATCGGCATAATGATTCCGGTAACGATTATGTAGATAGACGAGGCATTTGAGACCGGAACGTCTCTTGGAGAAAAGAACGTCGGCCGGCGTCGCGGCGAATTAGCTTAGACTTAGATTGATTCGCTGTTACGCTATCGCGAGCGCATAACGCTGCAATAATGTGGCGATTTGTCCGATTGCCTTCGATAGGGTGGTTCCGGGCGGACGGGATTATTCGTCTCGAGATCAAGTATGAGAAGGATTCGTCAAAGGGCGCTCCGCGCATATTAATATCGCGCTCCCGATTGAACTTGGACCGTTCGATACTTCGGAAGACCCGGGGGTTGGTAAACTGCGAACAAATAGGGGGTGCGCAGCCCGGCTGCGTTTTTGCGGGCCGGCAGGAGCCTTTCTGTTAACGTCGCCGTAAAAGCCCTCGTATATTCATGAGTTCTTACAAACTCTTTTTGCCCGGCGCGCCCTCCGGAGCGTTGTAATTAAATCTCAAGCAGTATGCACTTTCCGAGGGCCGGCGCCCCCGATAGCATTGCTCTTTATTTATTCTCTCATAAATGCATGCGCGGCCGGAGATAATGCCGCTCAGCCCGGCGACGCGGTTCTCGTTTTATTAGACACGCCCGCGAGTAATAACTTGCGCGCTCTGATTTCGCGGGGATTGTAAACGAGCGTGTTTAACATTGTCCCGGATGCATTAAAGCGACCCTTTGAACATCTGTTTCGCAAGAAGGAGGAAGATGGGGAGAGAGAGAGAGGGAGAGAGAGGGAGGGAGAGCGCCCGCTCATTCTCTCGTGCGCGGATTAACGAAGCCCGCAGAACGAAAAAATTCTCCCGTCAAACGGGAGAATGGAGGCTCGATTCCGCGTCTCCCTCTCTCTCTCTCTCTCTCTCTCTCTCTCTCTCTCTCTCTCTCTCTCTCTCTCTCTCTCTCTCTCTCTCTCTGAATGTAGCTCCTTTGCGCAACGGCACGCGACTCTTATCCCGTCGACATCCAATCAAAACTCTCACCGTCGACGCATGAGAAAACGCACGCGTTTACGCGTAACGAGGCAGCTTCCGCTGAATTAGGCGTCCATCGGCCGCCCCGCTATTCAGCGCGTTTGGGTCTCTCGGCGGGCGAGGGCGGGGAGGCGGGACGATGGACGTAATTACATATAAATCTGATTGAATTGAAAACTGCGAATTACGTGCCGGCCGAATATTAACGCGCCGAACGGTGTAAATTATGATAAGCGATTTTACATAAATACACCGCTAACGAACCAATCGGCCGACGATTGTGCGAGCGCGATTGGTATGCCCGTAATAAAAGCGCGGACGTACGCTCGCTCGTGCGCGTTCGATCGTTCGTGATTAAACGCCGAAAGTTCATCGCGGCTACATCAGGGTGATAAAAAGTATTTTTTACCCGGATGGAAATACCGGGACGTATCCACCAACAGTCGGCACCATCGAAAACAGCGCGCTTCAATATCGTCGCTTTGACGTTGCCGCGTTGCCGAAAATATCTCCCGCTCGAGTCGAGTCGATCTCGACCGGAAGTGGACGGTTGACGTATCATAAAGGTCGCATAAACGGAATTTTTCATATCCCACGGGGTCCCCTAACCGTAGAACAACTTTGCACGAATCTGTGATAAAGCCTCTTTCCCATCCTCCACCCTTCCCGCGGTCGCCATTACGCTCGTTATGATTTTCCAATTTTCAACGTTAGATTTCAAAGGCTTACTACTGAATCCGTTCCAATTAACGCGTCGCGATCCTTCATTCGGCGTGACGCTATTTATTTTATAATCCGGTCGCGGCCATTTTCGCCGCGTTTCCCCAAAAGGATTAAATATTTTCCGTGAAACAATAAAAATTTGCGCACAGCGGCCGGATTAAAGATATCCACTGCTGCTGCTGCTGCTGCTGCTGCTGCTGCTGCTGCTGCTGCTGCTGCTGCTCTGCTGCTGCCGATAAAATACGATAAAACGCGGAAAATTGGACGATGTCCGCCGTCGTGTCCGTGTTCGACTGACTGCGGACGCGAGGGTTTAAAAAAACGATGGACGCCCAGGTAGGACGGGGACGGCGGAGGGGGAGGGGGAGGAGGGGGGTGAGGAGGAGGAGGGGAGACGGCCGTGGCGCGTTGGGAACGCGTACTACGTACCGTTTCCGGTTATGCGTGCTGGGACACGGCGACGGCCGGGACTCCCCCGGGAGACCGGCGTTACATCCGATCTGACCCGCCGCGGTTGTTACTGAAATTAGTTCGGCTCGTATAGCTCGGCATAAATTGCGGGCGGCTCGCGCGGACGCGCTCATTGGTCGCCGCGCGGGAGGAGCGCACAGCGATATGTGTATGCTCGTTTCTTTCTCTTTACGCCGCGCCCCTTTATGCGATCTTCTTCCATCTCTTTCTCGTTTCGGGGATCCGGGCTTTAATCGAGAGGCGCGCGCGCTCTTCCAGACATTGCCGCAATCCCGATGTCTCCTCCTGCCGCTCGCAACGAGAATTCGAAGAATTTCGTCCGGGATTCATCGAAATAACGGATAACGGATAACGTCGTTTATAAATAGTTACTGATGACTTTCCATCGTGCGGATACCGTGCCGCGGAATCAATGGCGGATTCAGTTTGCCGATCCGATCTTGCCCGATTTTATTTCGATATTCGCGCGGGTTAAGCCGTTTCCCATCGTTCTGTGCTCGCCGCGTCTCTCGCGACTTGGGGCAAGTTTCCACGGGATTCGGCTTCTCCTTTATGCATGCTTCCCGCCACTTTGCGATTCATTCGTCGCGCGTAATCGAGCGTTCCGCGTGCGGAAGGCACGGCGAAATAACTTCCACTCCATTCCTTCCCGTCCATCGTCTTTCCGGCCCATAGCCCCCTCCTCCTCCTCTTCCTCCGCCCTTCTATCAGCCGCTCGTTCTCCTCCGGGATCCGCATTCTGTTTTTGTCGCGGTCAGCCTTGCTTCCTCTTGGGAATCCACCGCCGATAAAAGTTCACCTCGCGCGTATCTCACTCGCGGGAATTCCGCGCGAGTATCGATACGCGCTCGCGAGATTAGATCGTAGTCGATAGCGCGTCGCGGAATGACGCGAGGCGGGCGTGAAGAGTTGCCGTTAATTTGAGTAATGGTGACGAAGCGCGAGGACGAATTCAATCCCATCCATTCTCGCGAATCCCAAGCGGGAAAGATAGCGGATGAAAGATAGGCTCAAGGAGAGAGCGTTATGAAGAGAGCGCAGATCCGACAGATTACGAGACGTAGAAATATATGTCACATCCGGGTCAACAGTTGAGACCATCGCAACATCTCCGAGCAGCTTTTGGGACCGCTTCCAATGCCCGTGCTCTCCATTTCCCTTAAAATAATCATTCCTCTCCTTGCCCCCGCCGCGCTCCTCTGTTTATCTCGAGCCAACCTTTCGCGGACGCGACGTCTCATTGATGCTTAATACCGGCGCACAAAGTGTCGGCGAGTATACCTCTCGTAAACAGGGAGGGATGCCGGGGAGATCAAGCGGAACGCAAAAATGGGACGATTTCGCGGGCGCGGAACGGAGCGCACAATGGCGAACAGAACGATCGCGATCGCCATTGTGTCGCGTCCTCATTATTGTCGTCGGACACGACATGCCCGTGCCGGAAAAATGGTCCGTGCGCATTTTCGGAGCCGCCCCTGCCCGCCGTCCCTTCCGTCCCTCGCCGGTGCATCGATCGTCGCCCTCGGAAAGTTTCCGCTCCTCTCCCTCAGTCCCGTGCTCGCGCTTCCCCCTCGCGTTCCGTCTCTCCTCCTTTTTGCCCGCGCGCTTTCTCTCGTAGACAAATTTTAAAGTCGATTGAATTTCCGGTCGGCCAAACCGCGAAGCTACCACCAAACAACCCCGTGGTTGGTTTTCCAACGCTCCGTAACGTCGACGCGAAATACCCTCGTACAGCTATTCCGCGTTTTATCCGCAAAAAAGCTTAAAATGGTCATATGATAAATTTACCTTGCAGTATTTACGATTCGCTAATGTTATATAATATGAAATTTTTATTACGAGTACTTGCAAAAGTGACGAACGAAATTTCGAACGTCTAGAAACTTTGTCATTATTTTTATCATGTTTTTCGCTTTCGGTTCAATTTGACGCTTTAAATATAACTCCGCTCTTTCCCCTCAACATTTAGCTTTTCGCTCTTTCAGTTATTCAGAATATAATTTTCAATCCGAGAATACTCTCTCGTTGATTTATCTATTCGATAATCCTCAAGTCCACAAGTCATGAAACTTTTAGAAACAAGCATATCGATTACGTACATGATTTATGTTAGATTGATAACAAAGAAGACTTTTTATCATAAATATATTTATATCATAAGAGAGTAACGGAGGAAATAATATCTTGCATCTTTTTTGCACGTTTCTTAAAGTTTCCATAAATTTTTCAAATCATGTCCGAGCATTCAATTTATATAATTTCCCAAGATCTTTGTAGCTAGATATGTAAATTGCGAAGATTGCGATAATAACAAATCACAACTCTTTTAATAAGCACTGTACGCGCTGTGTAAATTTCAAAAATATTTTCCCTCTTTCGCGATAATCTTCCTCACGCGCGTGTGTAAATTTTACATGCTAGATAAAATATGTTTCCGTCAAAGAAAATTCGATAGAAAAATTCGTGAAAGAATATCGACCGGTGGCGGTCGATTTAATAGAATTCGAACATTTTGTGCATGAAAACGTATCGAGAAACGGCGTGTTTCCGCATCGTTTCTCACGTTATTATACCATAGAAAAACGATATTAATTACAAAATTCCGTGGCAGCTGTGACGCGCGTCATGTCCTTTGAATGCATCCCGCGACGAAAAATTTGGCGTCATCCCCTACGAGCGTTGAATCGTGCCACCCCTCGCCAATCAAAAATCGATACGTCAAATAGAAAGGTTCGCGGGATGCACTTGTAGCGTATTAATTAAAACGCCGGTGATTAGTTGACAGGGGATGAGGGCGAAAATGGTGTTTTGTTGCAGACGGTGCAAGCATGAATGTGTCATGTGTCAATTGACATTCCGCGAAATGCAAAATGTCGGAATTGCGCAAATCCGAGTTATAACGCACGATCGTAATTATGCCGGGAACGTGTCAAACAAAAAAAAGGGGAGGAGGGAAAAACAAAAAAAAGTCGAAACTGTTTAAGATTCTTATAAGCTTTATTCTTTGTCGGGAGTTTTGGACCATAAACAATGTTAGAGCGCCTTCGATATAAATTCGCTCCACACTGCTCAAATATTTATTTATGCCGATTCTGGGATAGGGTGACGGGTAAAGATAAGAGACATAGATAACTATCTACCTTTTTACCTTCTTTTAATTGGCAAACGAATTAGCAGTTATAGTATTTCGATTCTTACTCTGAACAAGTAACCATTTTCTCTTATGTCTCGCGCTACACTGAAGATACAGGCGCTTGGTAACTGCGAGGAAAAGCGGTACTCTTTTGTTTTTCGTAACAGTTGACGACCTACGTCCCCCCTTCAGGGACTCATCATCGACGCATGCCTGACACATTGCTTACATTGGGTTCTCGAGTGTCCAAAACTCCCGAAAAAGCCTATAAGAATCTTAAACAGAAACGCTATCCTGGACACGTGGATAAAGTCCCACGTATTTGCCATCTCAAATAACGTGATATGTGATAAATTTCAAGACGCGCGTGTTAACAAATAAATCGATCGTGTAATCCCTCAATCGATCAGCATAACCTGAAATGTCAATAAAAAGATTTTTAGCCACGGTTGTCTGAAAAGAGAATCGAAGTCATCGAGAAGGAGAGCCTGCGAAGGAAGGGAAAGTTGAACAGTAACGTTAACGACACCGTTAACGTGTTAATGGCAGAGAGAGAGAGAGAGAGAGAGAGAGAGAGAGAGAGAGAGAGAGAGAGAGAGAGAGAGAGAGAGAGAGAGAGAGAGAGAAAGATGGCGCGTGTAAGCTCGAAGCAGGCGAATTATCAGTCGGAACATGAGTCGCGAGGGTCCTTTCTGCATTAATTCTCCCTCTCGGCGAGCCGCTGCGAGCGGCGCTTTTACGCTTGGGGGGGGGGGGGTGAGACGGTTCAAGGCATAATCGCGCGCTCGCGGTGATTATCGCGACGCCGCGCGAGAATTTACGCCTTCCGCTCGCGCTCGCGTGATTCGACGGTTAAGGTAAAACGTTAAGCAGATTAGACCTCTGCCGTTCCGCGACTCGTCGAGAGCGTTTTCGCGCATTTTTACGGCCGCTGAATGATATCCGGGCCTTTCCCGGTTTCCCATCCTTTCTCGCCGTTCGCCGCGCGCGCGTACGCTCTGGCCGTTGCATCGATCGCTTCGAGCCCCTCTCGAATCCGTATCATCGATACTCGGTCTGCGATCCTATCGCGGCGAGTTCTCCGCGCCGCGCATATAAATAATCACTACTCCTGATAGCCGATTGCTAGCGATTCGGCGATAAGCGAATCCTCCGTTCCGCTGTAACCGGAAAAAGAGCCGCCCCCCGACTCAGGGTGACTATAAATCGCAGGGCTCGTCGGTGGCTTCCTCGGCGCGAAGTCGTTTCCTCCGGCGAGAAAGTTCGTTGTCTGCGTTCACGCGGGCGAAACTTCCGGTCCGGAAGCGACTATAGCCGCCGCGGTACGATTAATAGTCAGTTCGAGTAGCAGAACCAACCAGCCAACCAGCCGCCAGCCGGCAATGGTGGTAAAGGGGGTTGCTTCGTCGGTGACACGGTGGCTGCGCTCTGCAACCCGGTGAACCCGGAGGGGGATGGGAGCTCCGACTGGAACCGTGCTGCCATAACACTGCCGCTAATTAAACGATTAATCATGCAACGAATGACACGTATATAACCGGTTCCGCGGGAAATCGCTCCCGCTAGACCCTCCGCCTGCGACGTTGGCCCGGCAAGGTTATGCCCGCTATTCCGGCCTGGATATGCAGCATCTGCATATTCCGGCATCGCGCGCCACGAGCGCGCGATGCGATATTAACTCCTTCGAAATGATTTTTATCGCGGTGCCGGGACGTGCCCGGCAAAATGCGCGGCTATTTACGAGCGTCCATTCCGCAATCGCGGCTTCGTGCAGATCATTTATCTTAATATCCGTTTATCATGCTGTTATTGTTACCATTACGCGAACGGAGATCGGGGAATACGCGGCGAGTTCGAACTCGACGCGGACGAATTGAATGCGGTCTCGCTGATAATCGACGCTCGGATTACGGGCTTGAAAATTTAATTCCACGACAACACGGCGCACCCCTTCACCGCAGAAGCACGATAACCCGGAAGGTATCGACGTCTCTCGACCGCGCGTCTGCCTACGGCCACCCTTTTGTCACTGGGAAGGAAGGTTACTCGCGCGATAAGTCTGGGACACTCCACAGAAAGAGAGAGGGAGAGAGAAAGGGAAAGAGCGGAAAAAAGAAAGGAAGGGAAAGAAGGAGGAGGGAAAAACGAGAAGGGGGCGAGGTGGGGGATGAGGGGGGGGGTGGGGAAACGGTCCGGCAGGAGATGGTTACTAACTGATAGAGAAGGTCGGTCGGCACGGATATAGCGCTTTGCAATCGAATCGCGTCCCATGCGAGTGGACACGCGGAACCCGGCAGCGGGACGGGGGAGGAAGGACGGTTGGCTCGGTATTACGCGGCAGGAGAAGAGGAGAAGGAGGACGCAGGGGGAAACGGAGGGGTTGGAGGATAGCAATCCCGACCGTGCGGAGCCCCGCTGATCCGCCGGGGGATGGTCACCGGGTCCGCTTTCACGGTCCGTGTGCAGCCCTTCATTTCGATTGTCCCGACGTATCGATACTCGACATCGGCTGTACCTATTATTCGTTGCGGCCAATGGTCACCGGCGCCCCCGTATACCCGCTTATGATTTGTTACTCTGTTTTCGACGTATGTTCGCGGCGACCGTGTCCGATGTCCTCTACCTCCCTCGTTACCCTCCGCTTTCTTCCGACTGCCTCTCTAAACTCCCCCTCCTCTCTGGAGGGATGAGATGCGTCGCTGGTTCGTTCGCGCCCGGTATTATTATCTCCTCGGCATTATCTGCCGAAGCTGACGTTCGCCGGCGAGCGCGATATCTGCCCGACGCGATTCTCGAGCAAGTCACGATTCGAAGATTATCGACGAGTATTCCGAGATCGCTCCTGTTGCCGAATTGTTTTGGGATATTGAAAATAATATGATATCGCAGAAAAATTAATTCAGGCATACTTGAAGTATACTTATCGGTTCTCCTTAATGGTTCCTTAATGGCTGCTCTCAGTGCAGCCGTAGACCTATTAAATCCTTTGAATTTCTCTTACTATCGCCGCGAGGTATCCTCGAACAATTAATCCTTATGGTCGATATGGTCCTTATGGTAAGAATGATCTCCGAATGAATTCAATACGGCTAACGTAGACGCTTACTTTTACGGGTAAAGCATTAAGAGCAATGTACCACAGCGAATGGCTGATTTAACGAGGGATTTTTTAATTACAAGTTCGATTCATCCCCTATCGTGCCATCGCGTGCGCAGACACTCGCTACTTGCATGGGAAATTGTCGAAGCGAATTTCTCATAAATGAGGTCCCGAAGCAATTCGCGAATTTGCGTTTATCGCGTTCGAACGAAACTCAATAACGACGTAATCGCTTTAATCTAGTGAGCTCTCTATAAATGTAATTTCATAACGGAACACGCGGGAGTATTACAGCTGTGTCATGCACAACGCGCTTATCGTACTTATCGACGGAAGTTTGCCGGCGAGAAGGGGTGAGAGATGGGAGGGAAAGGGATTAGCAGATCGAGGACGCGTATCGCGACTGCTACAAAGAGCGCGGTATCGAAAAATGTACGGAGAGAACGGCCTTTCGCTTCGCCTTGGTCGATGTATCGTATGATCCATCGATTCCGCTATTATCCCGCGTTGTTTCTGCGCCGGTGGCACCGTAATTTATTATATTTCCCTGCCTCCCTTGCCATCCCTCTCGTTCCTCCCACGCTCGCTCCCGCTCCAGGCATTCCCCTCGCCTTCCTCCCCCACGAAGAGAGAGAGAGAGAGAGAGAGAGAGAGAGAGAGAGAGAGAGAGAGAGAGTGTGTCGGTGCGCTACAGGTGTCGACGAGATACAGGTGTTGTTAGGATAGGTGCGCGCGGGGAGGATAAAAGCATCCACCTAACTCTGTCCCCCTCCCCTTCCCCCGTTTCTTCTCGGTTCCGCTTCTGTATTTCCTGCATTTCCGGAGCCAACAACCTCCGTTCCCTTCCGCCATCGAACTTCCCCTCCCGGTCCGCGGCACAATCCGCGACTTCACGACTGAAACTTTCGGAGATTGCGACGCTTCGGAAAGACTTGGAGGCGCGGAACATAAACTGAATTAACTTCGAAAGGCGCATATTGGATGAATGCGCCGCTCTCGTTTGGATAGCGTCGAACGGGTCCTATACGGTTTACATACGGCGATTAGATTTCCGCCATCATTGCCGAGGCAATGTTGGTCAATAATGTTATTCCTGTTCTTCGTCTACTTGAAGATTAATAATCTTCACAGGAATACAATAGAATAGTGAGGGAAATGTAGGTAATTTTCCTCTCATAGTATCGTTGAATAGACCACTCGGATACAGAGGAATATACGACAAATATCGCAGCAATCATGAACGATCATGAACGAAGAATGGAATCTGCTAAACAGGCGAAGATGCACACCGTCATCATTTCGCTTTGCGCGAAAAGACACAACGAACAACGAGACGCGTCGAGACGCGTGCAGTTTATAACGGACGATGGCCAGCAAATCGGATCTCGCGGAATGCACTCGGAAAATTAGCGGAACATTTCGTCGTGCACGCCTGTTTACTCCGGTTGGTCCCAGATCCGGATAAGAAGTAGGAACTAAGTAAAGAGAAGTGCGCGGAAAGAGCCGCGAGTCGCGTACTTAAAGAAGAAAACGGGCAAGAAGTACGGAAGAAAGAAAGAAATACCGGCAAGAACGAATTCTGCACGAGCGGGTAGCCGGATAGCGAACTTTTCTATCAGCGACTTTCGCGACAATACAATTAAAAAGATTGCGAAAGTCCGTAGTGCTCGCGAGAGTAGCGAGCTGCTACTCGCGCGAAGTTGGCTTCCTCGATCGGATGAGAAAAGAAGAAGACGAGGAGGACGAAGAGCTGCTTTTCGTCATTGTCGTCGTCGTCGTCGTTGCTATCGTGCTCGTCGTCGTTGTCGTCTTGCGCTTACCTCGTCAACGGTAACTATTTGTCTACTCGAGCGGTGAACGGAACACTCGGACTGAATCCTGCGGCATAGGGTTTCTTACAGCGAGCGTCCTCTCGCGCTTTCAAAATCGCTATCCTTCTCCGCTGGCTCGTTCGTGCCGGGAAAAATTCCCTCCCTCGGTCTCTCGTTGTTTCTTTTGCATCCGCGTGAGTGCGAGAATACGCAAGAATCGCCTTCTTTCGCCTTCGATGAGGGAAACCGGTACTTTCCGGTATCCGCGCCGACTTTTGCCCAGAATAACTGGGCCAAGTGCGATTCGGGCTCGAACCTGACGATATCCACTTGATCATCGGTACATCAGTGGTTCGTAGATGGGAAGTAGATCTCCCAAGAGCCTATCTGGATCAAATAGAGCAATAAAGCTACTGGTCCTACGTCGCGTATAGTAGTTAGTAACATTTGACCTCGTTCCGGACCTGACTGTCGCACGCGCGTATCAGCCGGGCTATCCGCGTTAATCGAAGCCATTACAAACCTGCGACAATATAAGGAATATAAGGAAAGCGCAGTAAAAGGACGAAAACTTGGAGAGAGGATCCTCGATCTTTGTCGCGCTTCAACTCTGAAATGATATAATTTTTACGTGAAAACGCACGTTGCAGATTCTCGTCCCTTACGCGCTACTAATCTTGACGTAATGTTGCGGTGCAAATGTTTACATCATCCAAGTTTCATAATACCGTTGCCAGATGCCACCATGTATTTTAAACTTGTTTGCCCACGGAGCTGTATAATGTTTAATCCGAAATTACTGGAGTCAAATTTAGGTAATGTAATTATGCTACACCACGCGGTTGGTTTTACTGTATAATAATAATAAGCGACGTAAAGCTCTTGCTTTTTATGGCTTGATGCAATGAAGAAAAGGTGCTTTAATTAATAACTGCGCACAAATAGTATAGTGTCAAACGCATAAACGACGAAATAATTCTAAATTGATTCGAATCGTCACGCCGAATCTGTATCGCGAAATTCGCGTGTAATTGCACGGGAACCCAGTTACTTCCAGTTTCTCGTTAAACGTCCGCGAAACGTTATTTAATTTCTTACGTATTTCTCGCATTTACGCGCACTTCGTCCCCCGCATCCCGATATCATATTTCGCGGCTCGTTTTGGAGTCGTAGCGCTTTTGTTCTTGGCGGGAACATTTTCGGAACGGAATAAATTACTCTGCCTCTTCCCCTCCTCTTGCCGCCCTTTTCCTTTTCGGTAGTATTCCAGTCACGTTCCTCGTTGTTTACGCGAGTGACGCTCATGCGCCGAAAACGCGCCGAGTGTCTCTTTACTCGGAAGTCGCGAGTGAAATATCGGGCGTATCGTTGCTAATATTTTTTCTCCGGGAAGCGAGCCCTTGGCGAGGCCGCAGCCGAGGGCGACGATAACTCACGTCCTGGAGGATCCTTAAGAGCGCGATGGCAAAGTCGGATTGAGAAGGGGGCAGGAGCGGGACGCGGACGGGAAACGCAGCGGGGAAACGAGGCCGGGAGAATAACTCAAATTTATGAGGTGTAGAGCCAGATCAAATTCCCGTTTGTACCATCCCCCTGGAGTCCACTTATACCCGACCGCTCCCCCATATACGCCGATCGTTTGCCCTGCGCCATAATCCACCCTGTCCAAATTTTCTAAATTTTGCTGCTGCCCTCGTTTCCGTTCCGTCCCGCCGGGATTCGAATATCGCGTTCTCACGATTCTTCGTGGACGCCGATCCGGCGATATCGCGCTCCGATTATCCGTCCGCGAATCGCGTCGAATATCGTGGTTCTTCTTGATTCTTATGCGTTTCCTCCGCTTCTTTCCTTCTCCGCTCGTAATCTCTTCATCATACGTGTGCATAATGAACGTTCGTTTTTCTTGATCGTGCTTTCATCTCTGATCGTGCTTTTTTCTGCTTATGGCGTTCACCAGCTTTCTCTCATCTTTTGCTCGAGATGTCGGACATGAGGTCGGAGAGGCTTAGAATAATTTAATTGATCCGATAATTCGTATCCTTATTTGTCTTTTTCCTTAATCTCTCGGCGAGACGTCCGACGATTTTTATTTTAGAGCGATCTTTTTTCACTCTAAAATAAAAATAGATCAAGATCATCTTCGTCCGTAGAACTAACTCATCAAGTGATCTCATCAACAGCTGCGAACGAGCAACGAAACAACAGATTTACTTGCTGCTCCTGTTAAACCGAGGAATTAGCTGCAAGATAATGTTTACCATCTGCCAGAGTTGGAAATAGTTGATACAAGTAGAACGCTATTCCGTTACGTACTCCAGGGAGCAGACGCAACGCGAACTTGCGTGAGCATGCGTACAACCACGATCATAGAATGTTGTTGTCGCTATCGTTAACGTAGCCTCGATATTCGGGATCCAACTCGATGTTCAACGCAGTGCCATGCAGCGCAAATGCCTGCGTTATCGATTCGTCGATTTTAAGCCTCTGACTTTATGCCGCGATTTCCCTTCGCGGCTCGCGGCGAAACTGGAATAAAAAAATCGCGATTCGCAGCAAGAGAGAGTGAAGCGGGATGAGCGGGAAGCGAATTTTAAGGAAGCTCGAACGGAATCGTGAAAGCGGATTTCAAGCTCGTCCCTCCGCAGAAACGTGTAGCGCTTCTTTATTATGTCGAGCGTCCGCGTGAAAGTGTCCGCCTGTGTTAACTCGAGCCGAAGGAATATCAGGAGTTCCTTACATATCTTCTTACACATCATATGTAAAACACATGCAACGTGTGTGTGTGTGTGTGTGTGTGTGTGTGTGTGTGTGTGTTCCTAGCGAAGAGAAGCAGAAACGTTTGGTGCAAGCCGCGGATCACCGCGGATTAATTGGTAAAAATCCTCGCGATTTCTCGCGAACGCTTTTCCGTCCTCCTGAAAATCTAAAGAGGCGTAAGCGAGCTCTTCCGCCACCCCTGCAGCGACGCCCCGTAATACTCTTTACTTAAGCGACGATGCTGCGGTCGAGGTACGGCCGCCCCCGTTGCGCGTTGAATACTTCATGCAACGTACCACGAAGAATGCGCAGCGCGACTGCGGATCGGTGCCTGGGAGGAGATGCGATTATCCTTTTACGGCCGACGCGAAACGAGGTTGACGTATGCTGAATAAACCATCCCGTCGCGGAGGGGGAATGGAAACGCGGAAGGAACAGCGTGTCCGAATCGCCGTGACTTTCGCGCGGATCGATTCGCAGGCGGAAGCGACCGTATTATGCGAGATCCGTGTGGGACTCGGAGCGACCTGAAAATCTGCCCTTTTGAAAATTTCAATTGGCGCATAATTAACGGGCGCGTGCAGCCGGATCCGGAGAGAATGAAAAGCCTTCGGGAAATTACTGCCGCAGCGCTGCAAACGTATGATAAAATCTTGTTTCTTTCAGTCGGCGACTTTAACGGCGACTTTACTTTAGCGGAATTTTAATGCGAAACTTAATTAGCAAGATATTTAAAGTTTATAATTAAAAAGTTGCAGATAAAGAGGAGGAGAAGGAGAGGGAGAAGTGCCGTCCGATCGATTCGTCGCTAAAGCGCGCGAGTGTCGTCTGCATATTCATCGAAGGATAATGACCTTAAAGCTCGAAATAAATTTCACCATTCGAAAGACACCCTCTGGCTGGAACAATGGCGATCGCGATCGCGATCGCGTCCATTAAACGTACGTTCATCGCGCCGCGTTAATAGAGACACGCTCAAGCCGCAAAAACATCCACTCCAACGGAGACGAAACGCGAAATAATAGCATTAAGAAGCCTTTACGGAACGTAACCCGCTAACTGTCATCCGTCACTGACCCTTCGCGGCAATTCCCGGTCGAGGTCTGCGGTAACAGCCACATCAAGTAGTATTGCTTCACCTTAATCAGATTCAGACCCTCGCCCGAAGACCGCGACTCCTCGAGACGGTCTTGTAAGGGTTGAAGATGAAACTCTTCCCGATTGCACAACCGGTGCAATTGTCGGACAGAGACAGATCTTTCAGCTCGCAACCGGTCAGCATCGGCGGAATCGCCGGTCCATGAGAAATGATACTGATGCCCCGCGTTGATCTTCGTTGATTTCGGGAGATGCGGGACGCATGGGGGGGAACGTGCCGGGGAATCTCAATCGCCGCGTGCACGCGCCATTGCAGGTTCAAGCGAAAGTTCCTCTACGGTCATTGCTGCATCCTGTCAGCGCTCCCGCGACGGAATCGGCCACGGTAGTTGCGGAGGCAGCACGTGCTACGCCAGTTCAGTTTACGAGCACTTTGTGCAAATTGGTGGTAAAGTTAGCGTCTTAATATACATTGGCTAAACTGTTTACCGAAGTTTGCGAGCGCGCGGTATTCGCGCTGCTTGGTCGGTCCACTATGTGCACCTATTCCAAAGTCCATAACTAATCCCGCCCTGCAAAACCCCGTGGCGGAACTCTTCGCGTAACTAATTAATCGACGGACAAGGTCCGGCGATTGCGCGCACGCTCTCGCGTGTCTCGCGCTCGTTCGACGAGAGGGAATCGCGCGAGGACTCGCGGAACCGAGTGTTGCCGACATTCCGGAACACTTTATCCCTTTATCCCTTTATCTTTGATATTAATATGCGGCATTCGTGGAAACGCAGTACTTTTCGTGTATTCGGGTCGTTTTCTTTTTAATCGCGAGAAACGCGCGATGCCAGACGTGCGTTACGCTCCTTCCGCGTGCTTCTTGCGCAACACGCGAGTTCAAGTTCACCGGACTGGCGATTCGATTGTAATTCGATTTACGGCAGGGGCAAAATTAAAAGCAACAACGAGACGTTTGCTTGCTGGACAGTTAGCAGCGGAACGTTAGCTCGCGCAGGTGGCACCGAATGCCGCGAGTGATAATCCGACGCGAATTTCTGCATGCGCGGCACCGCGAATACGGCGGCCGCATATTTTTTAAACAATGGTATTGTCGAACGTGCATTTTCAAACGGACGAGGACGCGTTATGGCGGCCTGCATTATTCCGTTCGATTGGGCGGATGCCCGCATGTACTCCTCCAAAATTCGCCATTGTCCTCCCTCTCCTCCCTGGCAGTATTTTCGGCGGAAATAATCCAAAAAAGCACCAGCGGACCAATTCGAATCACGGCCGCATTTCGCTTCTGCGCCCTTTCTCTCTCTCTCTCTCTCTCTCTCTCTCTCTCTCTCTCTCTCTCTTTTCCTTCTTTTTTTTTCTTTTTTATCTTTTCGACGTAAATGAATCCGATCGACGACTGCGCGCGCTCCCCCGGCACGCGGGTCCCTCTCTTCCCCCGATCCCCTCTTCCCTGCTTCCTCATTGACGATGAATTACAAATGAGGAAAATCGTGCTACAATCGAGCCACGCTCGGAATAATAAAACGCTCGTGCACGCGCATCCGTACGTTATTTCCGATTATATTATCAGATGTTGCTCTTTATCTAAATTCGTTCTACGATTTATCGCGCGGGCGACGTCAACACGCGATAATCGCGAGGAATGCAAATTACGCGCTCGAGTGTGACTCGGAATTTCATTCATCGATGCGAAATTGGACGCGTGTATCTGTGTGCATATTTGCAGAATCACTAACGAGCTGAGCGGAAATTTCGGGGACGGGCGGGATATCCATGGAGAGATCCGCCGGAGACCGCCCCGTTCTCCGTTCGCTCTATTACTTCGCAGGGAAATTTAAGCCAAGACTGCCAATCGGGAAACGATATCCGATAACGTAAACCCACAGTGCTGCACATGAACGCATGACAACGGCCGAAAGATACGCGAGTTTAGTGTCTGGTTCCACCTGGAGCCACCTGATATCGCTCTTTCCGAAATAACGGAAACGAGAGCGCGAGAGGAAAAATTGACCAGGAATAGAACCGAATTCCGACAGGGCGGTCGGATACGCCATGCGCTTGATATCGAGCGAATTGTTTTCGGCGAGAGAGAGAGAGAGACGCGGATCTCTTAATTTCAGAAGGGAAGTTTCTCATGCGATGGCTCGTTTGAGACGTATCGCGAATCTGCCGGCCGGATGCCCTTCATTCGCGGATTCCTGCGATTCTCCCGCCTTTCGTGGCGAACAATTCCGCATTACGGCGACTCTTGCGTTATCCCGCGGGATTTCACGCCGTCCCCCCTCCATGCAATCATAGCCAAATGTATGGCGGACGTTCCACGAGGCTCGGAGGGGTAGGGCAGGATCGGATTTTCCGTCGATTCTGATCGTTCTGCATTCGCTGCCTGCATTCGAACGTTGCGGCGCGATGAATTATCGCGCGCGCGCGCGCGCGCGCGTGGGCGAAAGGCGAGGAGAAATACATAAGATACCAGCGCTGATACCGCCGGGGCCACGATGGCCCCGGTCGTGCCTGGCACATCGTCAGGTCACGAACCGGTACCTACCCGCGCCCGGGAAAGCGCGGTGGTTGTGATCGCCGAGCGAGCGACGGCGGGGATGAGGAGGGGCGGGAAGGGGAGGGAAGCGAGTGCATCGCGTTCCGCAAATGGACCTCTCCCCCGATACTCCCCGGTGAATATACCATTCCTCTTGTGTCCCTCCATTAAGCTTGTATGCCGGGGTTTTTATTTATGCGCGCCCCTCGTGTGCACGCCGCTCGCCCGCGAGCGAGTGGAAATTACGCGGGACGACGCCGCGACGCGCGGCGCCGCGCGGCGCACGCACGCCACTCGAGAAACAGGCAGCGGGAGCAGCGGCGGAACGGCGGCGGGGTCCGGTCGTTTTTCCCACCCCCCACCCTCCCCCATCCCCCCTCGGTCGCCCCCGTCGCTGTCACCCGGCCGACAAACGCGGCCGTTTCTGTGACTGTAAACGATTCGTTTGTACGAGCGGCTTCCGGTCGGCCGTTATTTCGGCGCTATTTGCCCGCTCGCAGCTCGAGCGGCCGCGATCGATCGCACGGCGAGTCGCGAAAGTGTTTACGATGCTTTTCATTAGCGGACGGCCGCGATCGCCGTCCGATTCCATGATGGCGTGACGACCATAAATATCTGATCGACGGGGAGTCCGTTGGCGAGAATGTCCGCGCGCGGATTCTCGGCGCGGCGCGGGAAATAAACGGATTGCAGCCGGGGCTATTCATCGCGCCGGTCATCTCTCGCCGACGAAGCGACATCGATCTTCCCCATGTTTACAACGCGGACCGCGACGAGCGGCCGCGCGTATCGTCTGTTTTGCCGCGGGATCCGGTCGGACTGCAAAAATCGCTGCGCGTTATCCCGTAATCGGGAGATTGACATCGAGCACCTGCGTGTCCTCGCCTTTTCGCGAGGAGAAATGAAAAATAGCTTCCCCCTCGCGCTCAGAGCGACCCGGACGGATCGATGCGCGAAACAATTACATCGCACGAACAGGGATCCGCATTGAAATAATGAGTTTACCTCGCGCGATTATTCCACCGTGCCGAGGAATTCTAATTCCAACATTTACACTGCGCAGACGAATCTAATTCGAAGGCCCGATGTGCTTCGGCGCGTCCTTGAAGATTGAATCATGAGTCAAATGATACATCGTAATGAAGCTAAATCAGAGCGGGTCTTCTTTCTTCCGGAAGCAGCAAAGCTGAACGATACTGCATCGCTAGATACTGCACATCGAAACAGGATCACGTTGTAGGAGGTAGATGAAGACCGACCTGACTTGCATAGGATTTTTGCATATCGCGAGATAGAGGGAAAGAGAAAGAGAGAGAAAGAGAGAGAGAGAGAGAGAGAGAGAGCTGATTGCTGTCCGGTCTCTAAAAGCCGCGATATTAAATCTCGCCGCAACACTGAACGTGCACTTCCATTCCTCGCTGTGCCGCGCTGCAGTTTCTTAATTTCAGGAACGTCAGGCATCCCCAATCGCGTGCGTGGAGAGTACTTCTCGAGGGTACAATCTCTCGCTCGTGGGCACTCTCGCGAGAGATAACGCGTGCGAGGAAACTTGTCGAGTCGCCGTTTGTCGAAACAAGGGACGAGAGGCGGCAGGCGGTATCGTCTGATGATTAACTTCGTCTAATGATAAGAGCAGAATTAACAGCAGAGAGCAGAAACTTTTTTACTGAAATCCCTTAGCATTCCTCTTCGCACCGGAAGGTGAGTACTCCCGTCTCTCCCCGCGCTTCCGCGAGTATGGCCGAGGACGACCCTCGGGACGACGCCCCGGCTAAGCTTCGAAAGGAAAAGGGTTGAAAGTTACAAATGACGCGTAGTGCGCGCGCGGGAGAGAGCTCGGCGGAGTGGTTCGGGGGGAGGGGGCGGGAGACGTAACGGGCGAAGTTATCTCGCTCGCGGAGATTAGAGAGGTCGTACTTTCTTCGGGAGCGGCCATCCGCCATCCCGACGCAACCGACGCTTGTCCGAGTGGCACCGTAAACGCCGGGGAATACGTTTTACGGGCGCGGCAAGACGGCAAGGAAGTAATCGCGCGGCCGTTCCGCGCGCGAACGGGAACTCCGCCGCGGCGCGACGCGGCTCGGAACGCTCGTATAAACTCCGAGAAATTACATCCTCCGAGCAATTACGCAGCCCTCGATTATCCTCGCGGGACGGGGCTGGGGGAGGGGAGGAGGGCAGGTACGGGCAGGTGATGCCGTCGCGGGAGACGTCCGCCATGCTTTCGCGGCAATTTTCCGCCTGCTAGCTCGTCGCGGCGCGCAGCGATTTCGATTACGATGCTTCGCAGCGGAGCGCAACGCGCGGAGCATCGAATATCGGCCGCAGCGTATCGAGGATCGCATCGAGATGGCGGAGGAAACGTGTCTATGATCTATATTCGTATCTCGGCGGGGKATTTAGCGCGCTAAATGCGATCGCACTTGCATTTGACATTTAACGCCAACGGCTGCGGCTGCCGTGTGTGAGTTTTACCTAGCGCTAAATGTGGCATGTGAATACGATCGCATTTAGCGGCGATGCGCGAGACACGAATGCTCGTCCGTTATTCATGGACCGTGGCACCGTTATACCCGCGTCGCGCAACGTAAAAAGGAATATCGAACGCGCGATTATTATACTTACGCCCGCGTCGATTCGCGTCTCGACCGCGCGACACGGCAGCGACACCGACCTCGAAGCAGTGTCGATGCTTGCTCTCTCACGCGTGGAATCTCTTGTACCGATTTCTGCAAGTCGTTAATCAGTCACCGTAGACTCATTAAGAGCACAGAATCAATTCGCAGCGGCTTCAGCGACGTTCCTTTCTCAGCTGGGACGCGAAAAACACGCCGTGCCGAATGTGCCCCTTATCAGAGGCCATCGCCTATACATCCGCCTTGGAGGTTATGTTACCCGCTCCGCCATTCGGCGAGTCATTCGGCGGTATTTGGAGCGCATTTAAAAATCACGAGAGAGGATCGGTGGGTATTCCAATTTGAAATTCGAGATCGTTGGCAAGGGCAAGGAATTAATTTGTACCCAACGTGTACACGTCCACAGAGTGTCACCGATATCTCTCTCCCTTTCCTTCCAACGACCACGTGCACGGTCTCCGTTTCCCCTTCTCTTCTCGCTTCTATCCCGGAAACATCGAGTGAACGGCGCTCGTCCGTGGCGAGCGTCATTATTCCCGGCGAGAGAGACGCTAGACTCTCCCGTCTCGCAGGGTCCAAAGGAGGGAGGAAAGTAGCGAGGAGGCCGCGTTCCACGGAAGGTCCAAAAGGGGAGTCCTCCTTTTTTCCGCGGAGGTTATCCCCGCGAGAGAAAGCGACCCTCTTTACTTGCGCGAGTCTCTCGACCTTTCCCGAGCGTCGGGATGGGTTATCAGCTCGCCGCGATATCGATCGAGTATCGAGCGGCGTGGCGGCCCCGCGACCCCAATGCCCCGACGACGAGGCCGATTTGTTTGTCGACGACGCCCGGCTGCCGGAGTTATCCCGGGAAGTTTTCTTCCCTCCCTTCCTCTCCCCTACTCTCCCCTACTCCCCCCCTCCTCTCTCTCTCTCTCTCTCTCTCTCTCTCTCTCGCCGGGAATGTGGACGGTGGCGCGGAGGCGGAGTCGACTTACGTGTTGTCGAATAACCGGATCGACCCTTCGGTACCGTTCGCGTACGTCCGCGAGCTACTTAAGTCCCTCGCCCTAACTCGCCCTCTCTGCTCCCTCCCCCCTCCCCGGCGCTCGGGTCATTATTCAGTCCTGTTCTCCCGTTCTCTCGCAGCCCCGTCCCTCGGGCTGGCCGAGCAGCGAAATCGCATGAGTCACGAGGAGGAACATGACGATGAAATTGAAGCGGTTGGGAACACCTTGATTAAGTTGGTGACATTGCAACAAAATAGCCGCCCTCCTCTGCCCTACCCCCGTCCCACTCCCCTACACTCGCTCCCATCGGCGCAGCAGCGGGATATTAACTCCCGCTGCTGAGTAACGCGGTGAAACGTAATGGTCCTCTGCTCCGCCGCTCTTCCCGGCGTTGGTAACTTTGGAAATCTTCTGCGCGCCATTAAGGCGGCGCGCGTTGTTAATCTCCTATGACTTCTCAGCTCGGAAAAGGAGGGAGGGAGGGGAGGGAAGACGATTCAACGTTTAATTGCACAAATTGCACAGAAAAATTTGATATTATTTATGATTATGGATGCGCTGCGACGGGGAAAGACCATTTCCCACAAAAGTAATCCGAAAGCCATACTGGCGACGCGCGTTAATTTCAAACGTTCCGCCGACAATGGCGCGCACCCACAATTCTGTCGCAAATGAGCCGCGCGCGTAAATTGTTTTACAGCATGTACAAGTAATAGAATCCGACTTTGCAACTCTCTCTCTCTCTCTCTCTCTCTCTCTCTCTCTCTCTCTCTCTCTCTCTCTCTCTCTTCTCCTGTGCCTTTCTCGCGGAGACCGCGGCGTTGCCTTTAATCAACTCTGGGAGAGGAACACGTGGATGGTGTGTGGCGAAAAAAAAATAAAACGCTGTCGATGGAGAGAGCGTGTCGAAGCGCGCGCGCGCGCGACGCGCTCGTTCTCGTTTATCTTCGAAAAGAGAGAAGGAGGAGGAGGAGGAGGAGGAGAAGGAAGAGGAGGCACATGCGAGGAACAGAGAACGGCGAAATGAAACGGAAAAAAAAAAGCGAAAAAGAGGGGAAAAAAGGGAAAAAAAGGAGAAAGGGCGCGCAGCACACACACACACACACACACACACACGCGCGCGCGCGCGCATAGAGAGAGAGTACCGCACGCGGGATTGGGGGGATTGTGGAAACTCGATGCTCCGCGTTCGAAAATGAATTTAAGCACGCCGAAGCCCGCGTTGCCGAAGTATCCGGTTCTGTGAACTTTGGCGATAAGTTTCACCAAGTGCACTCCGGGACGGCGTACGCGCGCGTGCACGTTCGCGCGCACACTCGAAGCGGCGTATCGCGTTGCAGCAGCGCGAATAGCGAGGAACGCTGTACGAAACGCAGGTTCGTACGGGAATCGCCGTTCCGGTTCGTTGCGTTCGATTCGATATCGCGATCGATTGAGATAACTTGCAGCTTTCACGCGCAGATTCGCGGTTTATCCGCGCGCGCGCGCGCGCGAGCGGGCCGGAGAGTTTCGTTACGCGTGCGGATTTTGTAATACGATAAATCGTATTATACACGTTGAGTCGCTCACTTTTTCCCATTTAAATTTTGAGCTCATCCGTAAATCACGTTTGCCACGCGCGCGCGCGCGCGCGCGCGCGCGCGTGCGCGTGCTTTCAAACGTTTGGATTTATCGAGCGTCGAGTTTCCGGATTAGGGATCCGTAAATTCATAAATTTCTGGATATTGTTTAAAAACATTTTCTACAGCGTTCCCTACCCGCGTATCCTATTTACGCGCACGCGCGTGCAATGGAACGATCAATCAGAGAAAAGAGGATAAGTGACTGGCATTTCTCCGCAGGTATCGACCGGAATTACACCTGGCGGAATATTAATTTAATTTTTGACAAAACGGAGATTACGGAGCGCTGTATCGTCATAAATCATGGCGCGACCGCACTCTTGGCTACCAATCTCGCTGATAGCTCTCTTCTTAATGCAAATATTTAACGGGCAGCTTTTTGTTCCGCGTTTCTACGGGATTACCATAAAATGTAAAGGCAAACCGGGAAATATGTTAGTAGCAGAACGAAATCCAATGGAACGCAGGATAAAATCAACAGATGAATTGCAAATAGAGACTGCAAAGTTTGCCGAGCGCCGTTATTGCCGATGCGCGGCGACGCATTCCTTTTTTCTTCTTCTTGCTCCTTTTTCGACGTTCCTTACGATATTTTGGAGGCAAATAAAACGCTGCTACCAGAAGGGGACAACGAAGAAATGTTTACGCGCAAGAGAAAAGCAACGTGTCAATTTATTATCCCGATTTATTCTACCTTCGACGCGCGGCGAGCAATTTCCTTCGCATTGTTCGTATTTATTGCAAAGGATCAGCCGCGCTTCCTTCTCGGTAACGCTTATTAATATCGATCATTAGCGCGGAAAAATGAGCATTTTCGCTGCATTATTTTGGCTGCATTATCTCTTTATTGCACGTAATTGCATGTTGGAAATCCGAGCCGAGCGCGGCTCTATTATTTTACAATGGGCCGTTAATGAAACGGATTATGATGGGCAGTAATAATTCATGTACGTTAATAAACGCATCTATACCTTTTCTGATTGTTGTACCGTTTGTGATATCTAGATGCGCGGGGCGGGAAATGAAACAGCATGATCAGATCGATCCTCCGCGAGCCGTTTCTCTTTTGTTTACTTTTTGTTTACGTTTCGTTTACGTTGAGTTCCAGCGCGATATTTCTCGCAAATCGTTGAATTCGACCTCGTGTATCATGTAAGGTATAAACGATACGTAAATGCGTTATTTTCGAAAATTGTTTCAGCCTTTCTCAAGCTACCATCTCGATTCCCTCATGGAGATTCGAAGCGAAAACACGTTCTCCGAAAATTGCGGCGATCGCCGGCGATCTCGTGCTTTTGTATATTCATAAAAACGAACGACTTACATGAAACGCGCCAGATTCCAATTGTTCTTGTTCATTGACAAATGTCTCCTGCGATTTACGAGTTGTGCAAGGACGTTTGAATTGGTTGAAATACAGAATACAAGGCAAGAAGGCACGCGATCCTGTTTTTAGATCATAGGTGAAATTTGCGGAATAACACACGCGCGTGTAATAGTCATATCCATCCACGAGTCAAATCTTTAAGCAGCCTTACTTAATCTCTCGTCCTTCTGAACGCAAGACCTGATGTACTGGTGCATTTGTGCATACATGCTTGATGTATCGAAAAAACGAGAAATCAATCTCAAGAAACCAGATCCCTCTCGCCTTCTGAGACAAGCGCGGACTTTGTATTCGTCCAAGAATTTCCGAGTGAAAACACGCGAATCCCCCGCGAGCGGAAGGGGTGTATAAAAAGGCGGCAGGGAGGTTGTTCTTGCATCTCACTTTCGCGCGCCCCTTTCAAATTAGTCGGTCTAACGGAGAGATTAAAGCGGCAGCATCGCCAAGAATCCCGGATTGGCGAGGGAAATGACGCGACATCTTCCTTCTTCGGGGGGGGGGGGRGGRGGGGAGGAGGTGGAGGCGAGGACGGGCCCGCGATATAAAGGGCGAGGGGCAGTAAGACAGCAATCTACAGCTCCGGTCCACCGAGAGCTGTAACACCGGTGGAATCGAACTTGTAATAAGGTGTGTCTCGCCCACTCACCAGAACTCGATTGCCCCCTGGGGACTCCCCCCTCCGCGTTGCTTCCCCTCTGTTCATCTCCCTTTCTTCTCCCTTCGATAATCTCTCCGCGCTGCGTATTTCCCGCAGAAAAGGGCGGGAGAGACAAGTTTGGCAAGTTAGGAGGTCACTTGGCGTTACGCTTTCCGGTTACCGTTGTTTCCTCAAGGACAACGTGTCCTCGCGGTTTCAATCTGCGTGCAAATCAGGATACTGTCCTTCTCTGAAGGCGGATGATGTCCTTCTCGAGCGAGGGATGCTCGAGGGATCCCGCGCTGGTCGAGAACGATCTCGCCCGGAAGAAAGAGGAAGATTGTTACGCGCGCGCATACGGTTTTACGGGGTTTCATGCAGTTTACGCCCGTGTCGTAATCTTTTTCTCCCGACTCTCGGTAGGAGGGGGGGGGGGAGGAGAGGGAACGGGAATGTTTACCGTACGTGAAATCGGCTCGCACACGGGCGACGGCGGAATAACAAGCGTTTTGTATATTATTCGGTTATCTCTCGTGCTCGACGTCACTGCGTAATGCGCCGTACGATAATTATATTAATTTATATAGAATCAATATTAAACACATCCGGGCAATGTATTTTTAATGAAGTAAATACGTGGATGCATAATGCGCCGAGTGCTGAATATTACATATCGTGGGAAATAGATACCCCCGATACCCGTAATGCAACGATACAAGTGAAATCCGCAAAATTGCATCGCGACCGGCGATAATTATCCGCGATAATAGCGAAATTCACCGGTTGCCAGCCCGCCCGCCCGTGCCGCAAAGGGAAAGCCGCGGAAAGAGCGGATGCAGCTCTCACCGGCCGAAGTTGCATCCGGGAAAAGTCGTCGCTGGATTAAAACGGAGATGCAATATTAAGCGGTGAGGCAAGACGCGCGCAGACTAGCCGATCAAGAGCAACGTGCGGGGACTGCGATCGGGCAGACGCAGTCGTTACCTTAAGCTGAAACGCTAACAAGACGGAAGAAAGTATTTTCCTCACGTACGATGATCGGAATGGGAAAATCCGGTTTCTTGATCGAGGCCATTGTCGGCGACAGCGATGCAGAGAATTCGCAACGTCGCCGAACGGCAGATTCGGACTGATTCATCCAGCGAGACATAACGGCCGCAACGATGGCCGCGGCATTAAGGGATAATGAAAGGGCACGTAGGTTGGCGAGAAGAGAGGGCGAAAAGGCGCAAGCAACGACAGCGAGTTCCTCTCGGTTGACGGTCTTGTCTTGCGCCCCGACGCCTCTTGCGTTTTCATTAAAAGCCCTCTCGCCCTCTTGTTTCCCTTCCCGGTTACCCGCCGCTGTCGCAGCGTCCGCCTCGTAAAAGGCGTGCCACCCCTCGAAAAACAAAAGTCGCAACAAATGTCAGATGCTCGATTCCCCTGGCATTTTTCCGCGACTTCCTCGTCGACGCGACGACGGCGCGATTGTCGACGACGCGAATTTCATTAAAATTTTATTACGCGGCTCCGCGAGGAAATAAGACGGGAACGTGACGATTGTTACGAGTGCATGTTTAACATTTAACGTCCACTCAAATTGGACCCGCAGGGGGGCACCATCGAGGGGCACGTCTTGCGCGCGCGCGCGCATCTTCTCAGATATGGAAAAATATCGAAAAATGACGTGACGCCGAAAGCAAAAGAAATTGTAAACTCCAAGTATCATTAACAGATTATTTTATTTTCTATCCGAGCCATCGTCAGATTTGGTCCGCTTGGGATCAAGTCAAGAGCATCCCCATCTCGCGTTTCGCGCGATATTTATCTTATTATTATCGATCGTGACACCTTTCGTTACTCTATTACTGCGCGATACACGCTTTCTACACTTTTCATTATTTGCCTTCCGCGTTTCTTACGGGCAAAAAGAAGACGCTCAACGCGAGCACGTGAGGATTCACACGGTTACTCAAGTGTCACGGCAAGGATATCGTTCGCTGTTCTAACACGCTGCGGACTGTCGATAGTCGCCAACGAGGAAGAAAGAGAGAAAGCAGGAAGGAGCGAGCTCGTGGAGCAAGCGTAAGGGCAGCGAGGGTAATCCCTATTGTTTCTCTTGTCCCATAAATCTTCTACTAGCTCTTCCTATGCCTCCCCGGAGCTCAACCGCACCATGCAGAGTCGTCCACCATCGCTAACGCCTTCGCTCGGCGACGTGCCCCGTAAATCTCTGACCAGCTGCGCTTTGCGACACTCGTCGAGACGCGAGCGGATTTTATTCGTCGAGCCGCTGAAAAATCAATCATCGCCGGCCTGCGAGGAGCGAATCGCTCCTCTTCCCGGGATCGATCGATTACACCCACACACAGCGGCGGATATCGGAGCGAATCGCCTCTATGATTAATCAAACGCAGACGCAATTAATGATATGTTTATCCATTGTACAAATATTTGCGCGAATTAACTTTTGAACTTTTCTATCGCCGAGCGGTAATGTTTCGCGCCAGCTCATCGTCCCTCGTGAAATCATCGGAAGCATCTGGAATTTAGCGCGAACGATATCTTCACGAAGAGGAATATCGTCACATGGAGATAAAGTTCCCTTTTATGCGCGCATCGAATATTTCCACGGGAGTGGTGTTTACGATTCTCGAGACTTGAAGGGACGCGTCTGTAGGTTTCGCGATGTCGAATGCGAGTTGCTTCGATTGTTCCGTCAGTCGTTTGGTGACTATTTGGTGGGTCTTGCTTTAGCAATCGATGTAAATAAAATCGCATATGTAGGTAGAATATAGGTCACAGCAAACGTTGATGATATTCCAGTCACGTGTAATATTAGTAGTACGATACCGAAACAGTGAAAATACGCCTTGTCATGAAATAGAAGACAATCCGGGATCCAGCAGAGCGCAAGCTAAACTAATTAAATGAAATAAAACATGCGTGTCATATTATGTCAAGATAATTTGTGAAAAAGCCATCTTTTGCATTTCAGATCGAGGACGCCATGCTGATGTTCGATAAGCAAACCAACAGGCATAGAGGTAAGTAGATTTATCATCCCGCTTCGAGAATCGTCGAGGTAACCGTCGTAAACTTGGTTGCAAATGCAGCGGAAATATGCGCGAAGCTATCCTATTTAACGAGTCAATAACGTCGCCATTCCGCCGATGGGCTAATTAACAAGCCGAGCTGAGGCTATAATTAGTAATCACGGTAAATCACGAGCACCGACAAACACAAGGCAAGATAAATAACATAAATTTCGGGATACCCGCTGCTTACGCGAATCGTATATTTTCTGCGAATTCGTGACGATCGATAATCGCGTAAGGAGGGAATTAACCGGATGCGTAGCGCAATCACGTTCAGAGAGGGATAATTTATAGCAGTAGCGACCGATAATTACGACGAGGAAATTTCCTTCCTCTCTCTCTCTCTCTCTCTCCCTGCTTGCCTTGGGAAGACGATAACGCGTCCGAGAAATTTTTCGCGGCGTTTCGTTCAGCGACGAGGGTGGAGGGGCCGGGTGGAGGGTGGGTCGGAAAGTTTATTGAGATCGCGCGAGGAGCGCATGCCCAATTGAAAATCGACTGGGAGCAGCGGGGTGGAGAGGAGAGATCGAGAGGTCGCGATGAATGAAATATCGCGCGGCCGGGATAATATATAGGGCAGCTCGATTCTCGGCCCTTCGCTCTCGCTCGATAGCGAACGTGGTGGCGGTGCCGATCTTCGCGGGTCCTGAATCCATTCACGTCGCTGGCTCAATAGGATCGATAATCGCCGATGATCGCGGGCGACCCCACCCCAACGATAATCCTCGAGACTCTCCCTCTCTCTCTCTCTCTCTCTCTCTCTCTCTCTCTCTCTCTCTCTCTCTCTCTCTATCTTTTTTATCGGTACGTACCTGCCATCTTCGCCCTGCTCGCGGCTCTGCATCGAGTGCTCGCCCGGGCCTCGGTGATAGATTCTAATATCGCTTATGAAAAATAGGGGCAAATGGGATATAAGAGCCGGTACCCTTCAACGCCACCGGGGAAGCTTCCCCATATCCCGCTGGTGTTGCCGTGAAGAGGAGGACTCGGGAGGGGGCGGCGGTGTGCTATGGAGGTGCGTCGCACATCGCACGTCATCGCGCGGGCGAGCGGTGGTGGTTGAAATAGCGACGCGCGCGCGGGACGAGGTCGCTGGATGAAACGGCGTGGGAAGAAGGGTGAATGGTGGTGGAAGTGAGATAGGGGAGGCTCTTTCAAAGCCGCACGTAATCTCTCTCGTGATGACATCCAATACCGTCCCCGTGCGACGAGAGTCTGCGAGCCTCTCAAACCTCGAGCTCGGTTCGCTGGTAGCGTTGCTGCTGCTGCTGCTGCTGTTGCTGCTGCTCGCCGGCAGATTCCGCGATATGGCACTTTCGTGTCCCCGGTCCCTGACCCCTGAGGGGATCATTCTCGAATTCTCCGCTAGACGTGCCGTGAGAAATTTCAGGCGAAATACGAGCGGGAGCGACGGGGGATATTTATTACGCTGCGCCCTGATATTTCCCGATCGGAGCCGGCCGCGCGCGCTCGTCGATCGGCAACTTGCGCGTATAAATCTTTACGCTTTTCAGAACGCGCTCCGGGAACGCTTCCGTTATCGCGAACTCTGTCAGTAATGCGTTCGCGCGAGATCCCACGATCTTCAGCGAGCATTACGCTTGTTTGAGCGACGAGTAACGACGATTCGCTGCTCTCGTTGAAGAGGAACAAAGCTAGAGGGAAGATTCTTAAAGAAAGAGATCAACGAATCGCAAGCTTGTAAAGTGTGAAATTACGTGTGAAAAGTGCATCCATCCTCCTTTTACCTCGCGCTGGATTATAAACTCAAATTCCAGTTATTCGAGCAATCTCGATGGACTAATAATCGCTCCAACAACATCCCCGAAGAGTCCTCCGAAATGCACTTACGTGCAGCTGCCAATCTGCAGTTTTGCAAAATGGAGAATCGATGCGCGGCCGATCTGCGAGACGTAACGTACCCCTGACGATATCGAGCGCTCCTTCGAGTCGGTTATGCACTTTCGAACTTCCTGTTCAGCGGTCGTAACGTTTCCTTTAAACGCGCACGATTTCGATTCGCGAGTCCGATCGAGGCGACGCGTCTCCTCGAGAACGTCGCCATCGAATTACAAAGAGATCCTCAGACAATCTTTCGGGAGGTCTCTTTACGCCCAAATCCCCGAAGAAGCAGCCGGCTGCCGTCCGCCTCTCTCTCTCTCTCTCTCTCTCTCTCTCTCTCTCTCTCTCTCTCTCTCTCTCTCTCGCGTCTCATCCTCCCATCCCTCCTCCCCCTCTCCTTCCCATCGGCGGGGGATGGGAGAGAGAAAAGAAGACTCCGCCGAGAACAGCCCGGCAAGCGTTTCCGGACAATTTCGAGTCCCGATGGCTCCCGCAGCGAGCTATGATTTCCACGTGGATGGGCAGGCTGCGATTGCAGCAAAGCGAGCTCCCCCYCCCCCCYCCCCCTGCCCCTCCCCCCGCCTTATCCTCCTCCTCCACCTCCTCCACCTCCGTTTTCTCGTGCCTCTCTCACCTTCTCGCCGGTGGCCTTACCGCGATGGGGAGAGATGCGTCTATAGCTCGGAGCGCGATTATCCAAGCTTCGCTGCCCAAAGGATTTTCCCTCCGCGACCTCCTCGCCGCGCGGGGTCCACGTTCGTGCGCGTGTTTGTGTGCGTGGGACGGGCAAGGAGGAACGTGCCGACAGACGCGCGCGTGTCTCCTCGCACGCGTGTGAGCAGCCGCGCGTCCTCCCCGCGCGCGCTCGTGTGGACGTGCGAGACTGCTCATAAATTGCAAACACATCGCAAACGCGTGCGCGTATGCGTGCACAAGTATGTACGTGTACGTGTACGTGTACGCGATCGGGTCGGCTAGGTGCGCGCGCCGGGCTGTGTGTGTCTTACTGGTCCGTTGACAAGTCGGTCCGGCCGGCGAGCGATCCGCCAAAAGGAGGACTCTCGCCTAGCCATGTATGAACACACGTCAAAGGGACGCCGCACTGTCGATCGTTTATTGGATCGTCTGCCCGCGTGCGCTTTGATGGTGGATTACCCGCGTTTGGCCCGGCGTCCTTTAAACGTCTCCGCCGGACATCGCTCATGGAAATCGGAATGCCCTTCGCCAAGTGGAACGGAGTTCCGATCCGGTAAGACTCTGGACAGACGGTCTTGGCTTCGTCGCGAGATGCTCGATTGATCGTGCGATTCCCATCTCGCTTAACTCCTAACCGGACTCGCCGAGGAAGACTTGGATCCTCGGCTGGTCCCGGTCCCCGCTGCGCGATCGCGAATGAACGTCAAGCTTGACGCGAGACGCGAGACGGGACATTGATAACTGAAATGTTGATGATTGAATGATTTCTATCACTTTGCTCATCGCTTTTCCATTGATACTTTCCTCGGTACTGGCGAGCAGCTGATAGCCCAGTCGATAATTCCAGTAAATAATTGAATCGAAGGGTCGCTCGAGAGATTAACGAGGCAGCCTCGAGTCCGCGTCTGGTTAGCATAAGAATCGCAAGTAGATCATCATTACACGCCGGCGTGATCTTCGGTGAAAGAAGACAACGAAGCGCAGTCCCGGCGTCATGGTCCGAAGTTGGCCAAGTCCGCAATCTGCCGTCTCTGACGGCGTGCTCGGATAGATGCAATTACCCCGGCCACGTTTCCTCTCCAGTGAGCGAGGAGAATCTCCGAGCGAAGTCTCAAGAGCGGCAAGTTCGCCAGTCAGCTAGGCGAGGCGGATGTGTGTTATGCCGGTTTGATGTAATCCGACGGCCCGGAACTCAGCCACGCCTCCCCCCTCCCCCCCCCCTCTCTCTCTCTCTCTCGCTCTTTCTCTCGCGCCGGCCGCGAGAAGCTCGCGTTTCTCGGGAGCACGAAGCGACTCGCGCGGCACGCGCGGCGAGTCTGACCAACTTCGATGCGTATGAATCCGTCTCGACTCTGCTCCGAATAGTTGCTGCGCCTGCGAAAGTTCCAGACCGGTCTGAGATAGTTTCCCTCCGCCGTTTCTAGCACCTCGTCCCTCCCCCGTCCGCCACCTAGCCTGCTCCTAGCTGGAACGGGGAGAACCTCCGTGGGGGAATGTGGGAGAACTTCCGTGATCATGGCGCGCCGTTCACGAGCCTTCAGCCATGAGCGACCCGTTCGTGCGGAAAGGCTGGATTGATCTCGGCCGGAAGTTCCGTCGCTTGCTGATTAGAGAGAGAGAGAGAGGGGGTGGAACGCGCGCGTAATAACGCGCTCGCGCCGGCGAACCGCTATTGCGGAGTGCGTCCGCGAAAGGAAGTTGCCGAGAAACATTTGCCGCAAAGCGGATGCAACTTTGTATCGGCGCAGTTAACGTATCGAGCGTTCGACCTTTGCGCTCTTTGTTATTCGATCGAGGAGTAGGTCGTCCGCGATCCGCGCGAGGAATATACCGTTATTCGCGGATACGTGCTCTGCGTCTCTCCTTCAGCGGATATCACGTCGGATCTTCAAGGATGTAGGCGACGACTTGTCGCTGATTGTTAGCCGAATTCCGCTTCGCGACTGTATACTTCAACAACGAAAAGTTCCCATTGCGATGAGAGGCTGCGATTGAGCGCTGAACCGCGAGATCGGACGAGAACGCACGTCCGCCATGATCCCGGTTTCTCGATCTCCGGAAACACGCGTTTTGGATTATCACGGCTAATTCTGCGAGGGAGATCTCCCGCGTGATTCCCACGGTATTCGATCACCACGGCGAGGAATTTTTCCTTCGCTCTCCCGCGGCCGAACAGCGAAGGAACTACGACGAGGGCGGCGTCTTTTGGGAACGATGGCCGTCGAGCACCTCCGCTCGCTGACGGGATATCGGGCTAAGGTTTCGCGCGTCGCTGCGGACTTTCGGAAAGTTCCCGGAGCAGAACTCGTCCGGCCACGGCCTGGAAACTTCTGAACGATGGATGGCTCCGGGTCGGGCAAGTTATGTAAGGGATCACAAACGCGCGCGCAACAGCGCGCCTAAATGTGCCATCGGTCTTAGCCGGTCTTATCAAGGTTTTCTCATTCTGGGATTACCGGAAACGCTCGATTTGTCACGAACTCGACGATGTTCCGATGTTCCTATCGACTGCCAGATCTAATCGCCAAGACACATATCGCGTGCCTGACCTCTTTCATCCCATTTCCACTCGCTATCATTGCGCCATCCTATTCGACAGTTTGATTTCTTATCGCTGCGTCCCTGCTTGCAGGGATAGTCGGTTCGTTTATTCGCAAATTGGTCCTCAATTGGTCCTTAATGCTACTTGACGTCATTTAATCATTATTTCCTACTTTTTATTATTACTTGACGTACTTGTACTCCTCCATATACGCACTTTCAATGCGCTCGTCTCTTAGCTAATCCCACTTTCTCCTTTTTCCAAGCGTAATACCATCATCGTAACGGTCTCGATCGCTTCGTGGTCGATCGTTCGATCGTCGCAGGTCATGGCGGGGGCACATTCGGCGACCGTACACAATCCAGCACGTAGCGGAAGGGTTGCGAACACGGTTGCTGATCTTTATCGGCGAGATGGCGAGCGATTTTCCGGTACGGTTCCGCCGCGGCGCGTAAAGTTCTCCGGGCAAATCTCGGTATAAAAGGAAACCGGAAGCCGGAGGATAGGGGAAGACGTTCTATCCATTCCATTACAGGAATCTCGGGGCGCGGCGGCATCGACACGCTCCAATTGTCGCCTGCATTACGGCGCAATGCTATACTCCAAGTGGAGAATCCTCGGCGACGATGGAGGACTCTAAAATATTGAAACGCGCACGTCGTTTCCAGCACTTTGCTTCCTCTTCCCCGACTTCATCCTCGGTCGCCCCTTCGCTTAGCTCCAGTCGCTCTTCATTCAGATTTCGTCAACCGCTCGAACAATCGCGTCGAGCGAGCTGGCGAACGTGAAAGAATTTTGATCTCGATACCTCGTCGCCCTCGCGCCTCGTTTATGATCCTTGCATTCGGTTCTGCATCGTCCTTCTCGGGTACGTCTAAAGTGCGATTGTTCGTGATGCATCTTGCAATTTGTCCATGCTATGAATCGACATTTGATTAAAAGAAAGAGAAACGGATACCTTGGATATCTCTGATTTGCCTGAAGATGAAAGAAGGCACTCTTCTGATATCCCTGACAGCTTTACGTGGTGCACGATACATTATTTTATCTCGAATGTGATTTGCAGCAATTCGTGATCGTGTTTGCGGTTGGCAAGTCAGAGGAGAAAACGGCAGAGATCGAAAGAATGTTGACACATCGCGCGGGCGTGTGCGAATCAGTCGGTACATCTTCCTTTTAATATCCTCGAATCCTAAAGCGACATCATCGGTGCGCATTCATCCTGCCAACCTTTCGTCAACAATTCCACAATCCTTACCTACTTTTCCGCTGATGTGGCATCCAGCGAAACTACCTGTAGTGGCTGTATCAATGCAGCCTCCGGCTTTTTCATCCCTTTATTCTCTACTTTCTCTACGTTCTTCCGAGCCGATTTTCAATGCGCGGTGCACAATGGTGTGCCGTATAGGTGCCGCATATGCTTATTATCGAATCTGCTTCGTTTCGCGGATAATCCCGGATTCCCACGGACGAGGAGGCGCTTTCCCCGCCGCGCTCGTTCCGCTCGTTACGTTTTTTTCTCTTGCCTCCTTCGCCCTTTCGCCGCTCGCCGGCCCTTCATAGCCGTCCGGCGATTTCGCGGATCAGTCTTGAATCGAGAGCCTATGAGGGATCCGCCGACGAAGCGGGGGTCGCGGAAGCAGGGAGGCTGCGATGTAGTGAATATCAAAGCACTTCCGGACTTTGGCCACCAAGTCATCGTTCCTTTCTCGAGCGGCGTTTTGGCCTTTAGATCGGACGTTGTTGCACAGTCAAATCCGTAATTAAGATTTCGCTCGGCGAAATAAGATTCCGTTGTCCGTCCGCGTCTCCTTAATTCGACCGAATTAACTCGCCTCGACGTTTGTCAAATAACAACGTCGCCAAGTTCGCCAAGGCAGTCCTCAGGGAGACTCCCGAATATACGCGCACTCCTTATCTCCCCGGGCTCCGTAAAGATAAGAATGGTAATTGCGCGCCGAGAGGAGGCTCATCCTTCGCGGAGGATCGCTGATATCGCACAGCGGAAGGAGAAAAAGAGAGCGGTGGACGGATGATTTTCCAGTCCGGGCGCGAAACGTCCGATCCGCATCGCCTTCCCTTCCCGCCCCGTCTATATGTACGCTGGTCTTCAAAATGCTGATCTCATCAGAGACAACTTGACCCCTCCGAGCCGTTCGTGCTTCGGCGAGCTTAATCCCTCTCGCTTAGGTGTCCCATCTTTTCAACTCCGCTCCCTTCCCACCCCTCTTCCCTAAGCTCCATCATCGGAGAATCTTTCGTCCGTAGGGGAGAATTTAAAATTCAAACGTAAGTGGCTCTCTCTCGAGTCGTCGTCGTCGTTCGCGTTGACGTCGACGTCGACGCCATCGTTCCGCATCACGCGCATCTCTCTTTTTTCCTCCTTCCCCCGCCGCCTCTCTGCCCTCCCCCTTTCTTTTGCGAGCTCGCGCACCCTCGAGGCGCGGTCGTTCTAGATGCATGCATTTTGAGCTGCAACTCCCCAGCATGGCGCGCCGCGACGCGAGGAGCAAGCGCCCGAACGGAAAGGGGATGATCGACGGGCAAAACGCAACTGTACGTTATCAAAGCGAGTAGGAACGCGCTTGCAATAGGAGAGAGCTGCCGAGTTACCATCCGTGACTTCAAAGTAATGCGCCGCTTTACGCGCGCGCGCTTTTGTGCGATATATTAATTTCAAACATGATATCGCGGAAAGGAGGAGGACTCGCCGCTCTACGTAGCGGATTATCGCCATCTATTTTTACGAACAACGAAAGAAAAGTGGCTCGTATGTACCAAAGTATTTATACCAGCGGTCACTCTTGCTGCGGAGAAATTCTTCATTGCCAGACGAAGGAGATGACGCGACAGAGAGATAGCGAGAGCGAGAGAGAGAGAGAGAGAGAGAGAGAGAGAGAGAGAGAGAGAAAAGCGGAGATTGAGAGAAACGCGAAATGTCGCATTCCAGATCCGCGTTGGATGTTGGATGTCTCTCGTCAAGTTTGAGTTACGAAACAATGAATATTCATTAATCTCCGGGACGCCGCGGTTGCGCGGGCGCGGGCGCGTTTCCGGCGCACCTACGTCGGGATTTCCGCACACCGACGGGGGGAGGAGGAGGCATCGTTATCGGGAATGTCGCTCGCGTTTGCATCTCCTCCCCTCTCCTCTCTCTCTCTCTCTCTCTCTCTCTCTCTCTCTCTCTCTCTCTCTCTCTTTCGCTGATGTCTTCCTCTTCTGTCAACGTCCCTTCAATGACTAATTCAAGAGCCGCAATTGATATTTGCCGCGTCGTCCGCGAAGTCTGCGATTCCCGAAAGTCGCACGATTGGTCGCACAACGTCTTCGTTATGCGCAGGCTCGACGCGCGGAATTGATAGACGTGCCGAGATGATTCTGGTGTTCACGGGCGAATGCAGATTTGCGCGTCGAGGATAGCTCAGATAGCGATTCGCTTTGTCGGTTGTTTATTAAAGCGCGCGATTCGAGCCGTCTTTTAATAAAGGGGGAATATATTCGAGGCAACGAGTGTGAACGGGGAGGCTTCGAGGGGCGCATAATGGTTTCGCGTGCGAATATCGCACCTGATTAAAAAAGTCGCGTGTATCGCAGCTGATACAAAAGCCCTTTAATCTTTTGATCTATTCAGCGCCTCTGCTTTGATCCTGCTTTGTGAAGCGTCCGATACGAGCACGGCGGTCCGGTCTAAAAAGCAAGAGCTCCCGGAGGAAGGTTCATAGACGAGACCGCCGGTTCTCTCGCGGGATTAACGCGCGTGCGACCGGGGAATCGTGAGTTTTTCAAGAAAAACGAGCGACGCCTGGAATTCAGTGCACTTGTACGAGTCTACACTTGTACGGAGCTGAGGAACCTCGTCGTATTGTTCCGTATAATATCCCTGTATACGGTAACGCGAGTAATTTATCTGTCAGGAGACGCGTACGCGTATGATAGATAGACGAGAGAGGGCGGGGGGGGGGGGRGGGGRGGGCGGAGTGGGAAAAGAGAGGAAATGCATTCCATAAATTTGAATAACATCGCGATGTCATCCGACGAGGTGCGACTTATTTTCCCTTTCGAGCAAGGAACGAAGCAACGAATGTACGAGCGAGCGGTCGGCCGAAGACGGGTATCGATAAAAATTTAAAACTCGAGGCGAGTACGACGGCGAGGCGCGGACGGCCGCGTGTCGTCCGATAAATAAATCACTCATTGTTGCTCAGCGATTCATCTATTTATGCAAGGGCTGTATGTGGACAGCGCGTAAATTGCATTGGTGCAAAACTTTACGTGCTGTTCGCGCATCTGGACGCATCCCCACAATTCCCACAACAATTCCCGCAACTTTTCATGGGATTAATTTCGTAAGCGCTCGCGCTTTAACGTGATCAACGCGTAACGCGAAATAACAATTGTTCATTCTTACGAAATGGGAGGATTGAGAATAACAGGCGGAATCGCGCGGAAGCGGAAGCGGAAGCGGGCCGTTATTGTCCCGGATTGAATTTGTATTTCGGAAAATTTGTGCGTTTCCGCGAGACCAATTATTTCCTTAGCATTAGCAATTAGCAAGCAAGTATCCCTCATCATACACGTACTCGGTCTCTCTCCTTCCCTCCCTCCCTCCCACTCTCTCCGGCTGGCGGAGTAATAATCGACGACAGACGCGAGTGGTGGGCTCTCTGGCGTTCCCTTGATTAGCGCACTTGACCGATTGCATTTCACGTTTAAACGTGTGTCAAACGCGCGAATCGCCCTACAAGCTCCGATCCACCCTCGTCCGTGCCCCGGCGGTTCCGGGGGGATGGATCGGGCGCGAACACGCCAAACGCAGCGCCGAGTTTAACGCCGCCTCGCGGCGAACGCAAAACGCAGATTAATGATTATTGCGCGCGGTGGCTTTGGAAGGCCGAGATTCCTCCAGGGAATTCAGACTCGACTTATCCCGCGCGAATGCATATTACGCGTAATCCCTCGCGGCGTTCCCGCGCGGAAGTATCTCGCGCACTCGCGTGAGGAAATCAACGAGAGAGCGCGATGCGCTCGTTCGTCGAGTATTCATCGGCGGACGGGGAAGGCCGTGAAGGAAGTGATCCTTAGCTGGGCCGGCGGTATCCTGTGCTCACCTCGGGAACTCGAAGGCCTTCGCGCGATACAATGCGCGAGTAAGAGAGCAAAGGCGGAAGCGGCACCTGTGGCGAGCGAGCGCGCGGCGACTCGATGACTCTATTATGCGCCGGTGCTCGCTAGCACCGGCGCCATTATTCATCCCCCGCGGAGTCATACGCGAGTCGGGGTGCTCGAAATATGGGGAAGATGAATGGCGCGCGCCGGGGACGGCGGGGGCGGCGGGAGCGGAGTAGCAATAACCGGGGGATTAAAAGAGAATTAAAAGTGTACTGCCGGCCGCGCATCTGTGTCAAGCGCAGAAAGGGCAGAGTCGACACCCGTCGCCGAGACATCGGGGTGAATACCGCGATAGCGAATGAAAAAGGGGCAAGGGAGGTACGAGCGAGGATGCGGAACGCGTCCCGCTGCTCTTCCCGCCCCTCAACGCGCGCACTCACCCCTTTTTCGTCCAACTCGCGCGGCGGAGACTTTCCGTCCGCGTCCTCGCATGATTTATCCCGCTTTTCGTCCGATTGGCTCTTCCGCTGAAATAATTATCAGCCGCTTTCCTTCCGTGGAGCATGCGCGGGCTTTTCACGGCGCCCGATTTTCGGTCGATTCGCCGGGCGAGCTCGCGCCGCGAATTCCCACGCGCCGCGCGCACGGATCAATCGGTAGGATTTATTTATTGTGTTCCAAATAGATTCGTCGGTAGATTCGTTGGTCCGATAACGGGGGAACGGCGGCAGCCGTCAGCAGGTTGCAGCAATATCCGATTTTATAAGAGAAAAAGAAAGGAATGTCAGAGATCTCTGCGCGGAGCAGCTCGGATTCGAGCGCTCTCGTCAGCGCTCCGCGATGTTCGACGGTGCGGATCAATGACGTCGCTCCTCAGTCAATTTTATCAATGACCGACAAAAATTCCCCCTTGACCGTATCGCGTCGTATCGCGCATCGCGTAATACCCGGATACCCGAATGAGAATCTGATTGCTCGGAACGGGAGTCTCGAGATTAAAAGCTGCACTCAGAGGGATCTCCGATCTCATTCGTCGTCGTCGTCACCGAGGCTGGTTGCGGCATTTTTCCTCGTTTCGCCGCACGCGCGCGCATCATCGTTTCATCACGACGAATTTCGCGAGCGGTGCCTAACCCGCCTGCATCCCCGCTCCGGACGGGAACGATATACGACGGCCGCTCAATCATTTCCAGCTTACGGGACTCCGGTCTCCCTTCTCCCGCGGGGGACGCGGGATTGGATTTTCCCCGATGCTTGATATTTTGCAGCAGAACCGCGGCCCCGCCCGCCGCACGCATGCTATTTCCATTTATTATCGAACCGCGCGCGCGCGCGCGCGCGCGCCGCGCGTACCGGCTAAGCCGGATTCGCGAGTGATTTATTATTCGCGTTTGTCCTGCTGGCGGTATCGATTCCTGCGCATAATTAACGACGAGGCTTTTAGAAACCTTCCCTCCCCCTCGGCCACGGCCGTGCGCGGCCACGCGATCGTGTCGGACGACTCTTGTCGGCCGGAGCGTAAATCATCGCGACGGAATAACCGCGCGATCAGATGCTCGGCGTGCCGCGGCAGCGAGGCAAATCATATTTCCGCATGTGTAATGCGCGTCGAGTCAGCACTTTTTCTCATACGGCTCCCCCTCACGCCTCTATCTCTCACTCTTCTCCTTCTCTCTCTCTCTCTCTCTCTCTCTCTCTCTCTCTCTCTCTCTCCCTCTCTCTTCCTCTCCCTCCCTCTCGCTCCGCATCGGGGAAAACAGCCGGGCCAGAAGTTGCGCAAACTCGCAGAGGGTCGTATTTGCTGGAAGGGCGGGTATTGTGAGTGACAGCTGGCTGTTCATTATTCCTGGATTACCGGACTGGTGCACGAGTGTGGAAGCGAGAGGGAGGGAGGAAGGGAGGGAGGGAGGGAGGGAGGGAGGAGCGAGGGTTGGAAAGCAAAGAGTGAGAGAGGGAGACGGGAAGCTCCCAGCTCGAAACATCGAAACTCTCCTAGTCTACTCGACAGAACGTTCCGCCGTGCCGTTAGGTCGCTCGCACTTTTGAAGATTTTCCACCCCCGCGCCGCGGCTCCCGCCCTATCCAGCCGATTCCGGCCGGGTGTGTACGCAGAAGTTGCTGCGAAAATGATCGAAGTCGCGGAAGTCTATTTAACAAAGTACGCATTGTTATTGCCTCGAGGCGGGGCTCGCATTCAGCCGCGAAGTTTTGCCATTTTCGTAAAACGCGGAATCCGTTACGGGGGATTTGTCATTATTAAGTTTGTTTCCAACGCGCGCAACTGAAACATAAACCGTAATGAGACGATCGTCGATTGTTCCCTCGCTTCTCTCTCTCTCTCTCTCTCTCTCTCTCTCTCTCTCTCTCTCTCTCTCTACCTTCCTCTCTCCTTCCTTTTCTCCTCCTCCTCCTCCTCCTCCTCCTCCTCTGTTTGGATCCGTCGTTTTTTATGCATATATCGCGTGTCTGTTCAGGCACCGCTCGTTATTTCCAACGTTTGTTCAATAACTACTGCAAACCGGACGCACCGCTTCCGCATTTCGCAGTCTACGGGATTTTTTTCGGTTTTTCCTCTCTCCCCATCCCCCACTCCCCTCTCTCTCTCTCTCTCTCTCTCTCTCTCTCTCTCTCTCTCTCTCTTTTCTCTCTTGCGTTTGCAAATATCAGTACGCATGTACGACAAGCGTGAAAAATTGTTGCCTCTCACTTCGCGAGAGCGTTGCGTGCGCGCTTATTATTTTATATATCGGATCGTCGTTTCCGCGTGCGTGTTGATACATTAAACATTAAACAAGAGCATGCGTTGACGCGCGAAGGCGCGTTAATCGCGACTACCAAAGCAGATTAGCAACCTTGCCACAAGGAGGACACGATATCCGACAGAAATGGAGGATCGAATACGAAAGGAAGCCGGCAAACAAGAAGCACATTGTACGTAAACACAGGAAAATGCTTCCGGGAAGCGATCGAAACCGACTCGATAATCGTGAAGAAGTTAATGACATTTCTTTCCAAACTTATTCGGGATAAGTGATAAGAGGCACGCGTAGAAGCGCTAACGATCCCGAGCGGTAATCTGAAAACGCGATCGTTTGAGAGGGCCGCCACTTAAACGCGCTTTAATTCGTGCGTCTGCGATCTCTTGCGACTCGAGTCTCCGACTATCGAGAAAGTAGTCCCTCGTAGTCCCTCGAGGAGGGACCGCGCAGGTTGTTTACCCCGATGGAATGCATTTTACGGCAGCCTCTAAGGGGGAGCTAAGGGCACCGGCGGGGGGACTAAGGGGGGACAGCACCGTCTCGACTAGACGCTACTTAATGCTCACCGCGACCGGAGACCAAGGGACGATTTTAATTGCGGTTGATCCCGCTTTACGATCGCGATCGGATTACGAGACTCCGCGAATGACCGCGACGCCCCACGAGAATGCAGTTGGCTCTCGTCTCCAGTTGGCTTCGCGCCGGATGACTAGCCTCGGCGGGTCGCTCTGCGCGCCCCAAGGGGTGCGAATTATTAGGCTCGGTCGTGGCCGACTGCGCCATCGGCAGGTGGAACGGAGTTGCGTTAAGTCGATGCCGCGGGCGCGGGGCGGCGGAGTCTTCGATCGGCGAAGACAATAATTTATCCGGCGATAATGAGGGATTGGAGGGGACGGGGGAGTGCCCGGCATTGAGGGACGATCGCGCGCGGCGATCGCCGAGGGAGGTCCTCCGGTCCGGCGAAATTATTTTCAACGATGTCGTCGCTCCTGCGCGATGCGCGATCGAGATTTAACTGCGCGCAACGGCGGCAGTTTACGCGGCGGCTGCACGCCGTCACGCGCAAATGCGGATGTAATATTTGGAGAGCGTGGCTATTGCAGCCTATTTGCAGACGGGACTAGATAAGAATTTAATATCGTCTCTCTCTCTCTCTCTCTCTCTCTCTCTCTCTCTCTCTCTCTCTCTCTCTCTCTCTCT
>JAHMML010000013.1:1388394-1522463 GCA_020341155.1 Eciton burchellii | reverse complement strand
CTCTTTCTTTTTCCTTCCTCTTTTCCCGCTTTTTTTTTTTCGCTGCGCCGTCAGTTTCGATACGATACACGCGTAATCGGCCGTATTGCCTCCCTCGCATCGGACATTCTCCGGGGCATAATACCCCTCGGGAGTCCTAAAAGGGTTAAATCTAGTCGCAGCGCCCCCCCTTCCCCCTTTCTCTCTCTCTCTCTGTCTCTGTCTCTACGTGACCCTACGGTTTTAATAAGGCTTGATTACGAGTTTTACGAGCAGTCTGCTCGCATTGCCCCCGGTTGATGGCCTCCCTCAAGTAGCGCCCGGCTCTCGCGAGTAATTAAGTTTACAAGCGCGGCCTGTCTTCGGGCGCGGCGCGCTGCCTTCTTCTTCCTCGTGTGAGGTGAACGGGCGTCGCTGGCGTCGCGACGCGCCGATAACGAGAGCCGATCGAACGAGCAGGCGACGTTCGCCCGATGTCGGTAATAACGGCGCGATTAACGCGACGATCGCGTCTTTGCCCCCGCCCGTCCGCCCGCCCGCCGCGGGAGGGCTGGTCGGATTATTCGGGGCGCGTCGCGCGCGGTTAACGGCATACGGCCGAAATTCGCCGTTATCGTTCCATTAACGGCGTTTAACGGCGTCACGCGTCACCGATGAGAAATGTGATTTCATCATCGCGACAGTCGCGCGCCGCGATTTTCCGCGGCGGCGGCCGCGCCGCGGGATTCCCCTCGGCAACGGCAACAGCAACAATAATGATGACAACAGCGTGGCAGCGTGGCAGCGTAGCGTGAGAAATGCAATGTTTGCAAGCTGCGGCGTTCGCTAAACGCGAATGAAGTTTTTCCAGCGCATCCCACGCGAAGCGGTCCCGCGGAAGCGGTTCGCGTTATCGCGCGGCTAATTGTCTCGGCGCGATTCGAGCGCGAACCGCGCCGGCACGACAAGTGACGACAAGCGTCAGGTTTTAAGCGCGCCGCGCGCACGCGGCCGGCATTTATCAAGATCATTTAACGGTCGGGAGAGGGTCTTTGTCACGCACGCACGTCTAATTATTCCCCGGTGCGCGCCTCGCCGCACGAACGTCTCTCTCTCCCCCTCTCCCATCCCCCTCTCTCTCTCTCTCTCTCCCTCCCYCCCYCYCYCTCTCTCTCTCTCTCTCTCTCTCTCTCTCTCTCTCTCTAGCGTTTACCGCCGCCGGTATGAGCTTAATTAACCGTACCGCAGAAATTACGATGGCAATTAGAGCATTCAAAGGCACACGAGATTTCGCATCGGGCATTTCGCTCGCCCTAAAGTACAACGTAAATGCCGCAACGCTTCGACGACTCTTCCCCCCCCTCCCGTCCCTCTCTCGTCTCTTATTAATAAATACGGCACCCGCGGTGTCCTTTTTATGAATACGCGCGCGTCGCCGCTCGGTTATTCTTCGTAGTGAAAACGCGGATCGGGGATCTCGGTCCCGGTGTTCATCTGCGATTATTCCCGGCCAAGATCGCGCACACGGGACGCTTTATCTCGCTCGGATATATATTTACATGTTATTCGAGCACGACGCTGCACGTTCGGCGAGTAGAAAGGGACGAATAATGCCGTATAAATGACCAACGTCCCGACGTACGGAGCGTCGCTCGCCGTAATTTCCACGGACATGGAATAATCCCATTTACCTTGCTCGGTGCTCGAATTGCCTCGCCTCACCTCGCCTCGCCTCGTCTCGGATCCAAATGATATCATGCGTAATTTCGGCAAAAGTCAGCGGCGGCGTCCTCGCGTGCGCGATTCGATTCGGAGCCGCGTGCTCCGAAATAGACCGCTCCATGACGAAGACGGATACGGATTTTCGTTCTCGCTTTCTCTCTTGTAACGGAGAAGGCCGTGTCGTCCTTCTCATTTGTGCTTGGAGATTGCGACGTAGTTATGGAAAATAAGATCGTTGCGATACAATGAAAAACGTCTAATATCTTGCTCGGCGATACCGAGCCGCGCGCTGTTTCGTGTCACAAGTCAAAGCTGTTTCCGAAAGGTCAGCAAGCCTCGTCTCCGTTTCCGGCATCGAGGCATTAATTTCGGGAGAGTTGATCTGCGATCAACGTGAAGGTGAGGAATTTCCTCTCGCAAAATGATGGGAGAGTCTTTTCACGCGCTTGAAAACATTCCCGCGCGATTTACGTAAGTTTCGCCTTCTAGTTTGGAAAAACTTGCGTCTACGCGTCGATAAAACCTGGAGCATCGATCATTTCTTCGGTGCGCGGATGCGTTCGGCAAAATATCGCAGTTACGATATTCTCTTCTCATCGTTGCATTTCACGTTTATCGACGTAATTGATCTCTTGAAATATGCCGCGTTCGAAGCGCGGTAAAAGTAAACGCTGCACATTCCGATCGGAATGGATCCCGAATAAATCGCCATTATGTTGCATTTTACATGTTCGAGCTACGGAGAGTGAATTCTCCTGGAAATGTTTTTAAACAGTTCTCGATCGTCAGCGCGGCGCGCGCTCGCGCGCGCGTGGCCGCCATTTGTCACGGCCAATGGAAATCACGAGCATAAATCATGCGATCCTGTCACGGGGCGATCGCGCTCGATCCGAGTTTGATACAGGGATGATGTATCGGGAAGGATTCATTGAATAAAGTTCCTAAATTTCCAGCGTCGAGCGGCGAATAGATTCTCGCGCGCTCGCTCGCGCGCGCTTCGCGGGCCGCGCCAAGGATTGGAACGTATATCTCGCAAATAAGTGTTTCGAGCAGAAAGAATTTATCGCCCGGCTTCCGCGCTCTCGACACGTGTATATCTCCCGCGAAATCGATATGCGATTTCGACGCCCGCCGTACATTTCCAGCGTGCCCGGATGTTAGCGGAATACCGTCGCGTTCGACGGGTTCGCCGATATGTTTTATTCATTTTTCGCACTCTAAATTCATAACATTTCGCAAAACAGACAGCTTTATTCCGCGTTTGTTGCGACCCTTTTTTTTTCCCAGCCGCCCGAATGTGCTCGACATAAATGATTACGGAGGATCGCGATTGATTCCGCAGCGAGCGGCGCCGGGCGAGATGATCCGCTCCTCGATCCGATCTCGCCAACGGACGGAGCGAAAGATAAAATGTTGCATTTGCGGCGGAGCAGAGCTTAAACTTTTACTACTGCCGGAAGAACGCTCGCCCGGGTTACTTAGGGCTCGTAAAGCCCGGAGTGCATAATTCAACGTGGCTCAACGAGCGTCACGCATCCCGGCTTTACGATCCCTAACGAACATTACGCGATTTCGCGTGCTATTAAATAAAATCCATTTATTGCCGATGAGATCGCCAACTTCCAAGCGACACGCCGCACCGGCTACCGTCGCCGCTTAAATTTTATCGGCTATCATCGATACCGGATAACGCATCGGAACCGGAGACTATAACGAACTTTGTGGCGATCGTGTATCTCGTTGTTGCGAACGAATACGTAATCTCCTGACGAGAATTCGGATTACTCGACAAGATCGATACGGTCGATTGCCTCTAACGGGAATGCCATCGATAGAAATATTTCACACATACACACACACACACACACACACACGTTTCCCGTTTTCCGTCTGACTGCGGATCGCAAACTGGATACCGTTTATAGACACGGAAACCGAAATCTATCTTCGCGAGATTCGCGGTCAAATTTATACGCGTCGGCGCTGAAAGAAATAGGACAGCGAACACGGTAGCGGCGCGCGCGCGCGCGCGCACGCATAGATTTACATAATGCCGATACAGGTGGACCGCAAGGATATAATCCTCAGGGCGGTCGGCTTTGAAATATCACACGCCACATTCCGCCACGACGTAATCCCGTTTCTTTAATTTGCATATTAAATACATATTCGAACCCCTATCCCCTGTCTTTGTCCCTCCCGCCGCCCCCGCTCGCCCCGCCTTGCTCCGCCAAATCCCTCGACACATATTTGTATACGTATCCGCGGATTTATCCCGGATTCTACGAGCCGCGTATAGCCGCGTTTCGGCCGGGCGTGCGGCGGAGGGGCGGAAGGGACGGAAAAAATGCAACTCGTCGCGGAATTCGCGTTAAACAAGAAATTGTTCATTACGTCGGATGATCCCCGGTGCTCGGTGCGATTACGCCGCAATTACGCGGCGCGGCTTTATTTAATAATCCGCGGTAATGCCCTCTAACTTGGTATTTGGCACGGAATAAGCGCGCGTATTTGAAATAATTAGCGTGGAGACGCGCGCCGCTTCGGAAACTTGTCTATCGGAACTTGTCACTCGGAAAAATATATTAATCCGCCCGGAGAGCGGAAGCGGAAGCGGAAGGGGGGGGAAGGGAGGGGGGAGATTTTTTATTCCATTAAAGCAGAGTACGTATTGAGTTACGCATTTTGTGCATACTTGAAAATTTTGCCAAAGATTTTATCGATACGACGAGCATACCGAATGAGCCATCGGGGCTACTCGTTTTTCTATAATTAACAAAACGCAATCACGCAGTCCCGATTAATCGATATCTAATGCTCCCGTCGAATCGATTTTACGTTTATAAAATTTTACGTATAATATATTTACGGAGAACGAGCATAATATTCGAGCGCGCATCATCGAATGTTCATAATCGGTCCTTGAATAAAATCAATCGCGCACGCGACCGAATTTCACCCCCCTCCCCCCACCTCCCGCGCACACGACCCTTTGCCGTCCCTTCTTCGCTCTGCTTTCGCTCTGTGCTCGGTTGCTCGGCGAACGCGAAACGCGAGTCGAGGATATAGAGACTCGGCGGGAATCAAAGAAGACAATAAGGGCGAGGAGGAAACGAGACTGCCGTGTCAGAAAGAAATGAAGACAGAGCTATCAGTTACAGAACGCCGTCTGCACGGAAGCAATTCATTCCGCTTCGCCGTTTCAACCCTTATCCGTCCAACGTTTTCCTTCCATCTTTCCGATCCCATTCCCGTTCCCGTTCCTCCCCCAACCTCCCTCTCCCCTTCTAACCGCCGAAATCTTTTGATCTCTCTCTCTCTCTCTCTCTCTCTCTCTCTCTCTCTCTCTTTCTCTCTCTCTCTCTCTCTCTCTCTCTCTCTCTCTCTATCTCGCTGCTCACCTGCGCCACGCGCGGCGTACGAGGCACCGCCAAAGGGGACATTCTCTGAGAAAGGGAGAGGAAAAATAATAAAAAGGGAAAAGAAAGAACAAAGGACGTGGGGAAGGAACAGGACTCCGGAGGAAAGGCGGGGGAGGAGGAGGGGGAGGAGGGGGAAAGGAGATCGCGTCTCCGGCACTGCCAATCCAACTGTCCGATCCTCTGCGTCGTTCCGCGCTACCGGCCAAGATCGTATTCGAAGTCCTATCGGCCGAGTGATTCAGATATCCGGCGAATATCGGCCGGACACGCACGTCACGAGTGACAATAAGAAATTCCAAGGGCGTGCAGCGGTGACCCCGAAGCGACGGAACTACGTCGACGGCTCGATCGGCCTTAATCCCGCCGGCCCGTAACTCGTAATGCCGCTTTACGAGCGTCTGCACTGCGCGTTCGCGTTAAGAACGAAATTCGCGCCGGGAGGAAGTGCATTAACCATAAGGAGCGATTCGTAGCGCCCGCGATGGCATTTATTCTTTATCCAGCGTGTCGAGGGCGAGAGAGTCCCAAAGCGACGGGATTATTACTCTGTCTCTCTCCTTCTCTGTCTCTCCCTTGTGTTGGCAAATTTCGGGATTCGTTCGAGCGGGCGTGCCGTTTAATTATAGCAAGGAAATTGCACAGAGCTGGCGGAATAAAGAATTCAAGTTTGTAATGGAGTCAGTTCCCATCGAGACTCCCGCGAAAGCGAGCAATATCGTTGACAATTAGCATCCCTACTCTTCGTTTCTCTTTTTCTCCCCTTGGAGCTGAGCTGCGGACTAACGAGATAATTCTGGGGAAATTTTATTCGCGTCCGCATGTAACTCTCCTTCTTTCCTCGCGTTAGGCCATCCGAGCGAATTCTTGAGGAAACTCATTCACGGTTTCCAAATCGAATTTCTGCGTTCGGAGATCGAGAGACTCCAGCAGCAATTGCATCGGGAGCATTCGAGAAAGCGAGCTGAGAAACGTGAAGGCAAGCCGGGAACGGTTCCCGGATAAAAGTCAACGAGGGAAAATATAGCTCCGCTGATTACTCCAATCGAGATGTACGAGAAGAGGTGCGAGATGTCCGACACGTTCAAGTGCGTGAACGCGACGCGTTCCCTTGATTGACCTCCAGGTCCCCTCTTGCCGCTTTAGCCTGCTCTCAGTATGCAAACATCGTGGCTTTAATTATGCAGACTAATTACGTGAATTAACGCGAATTAACCCGGTGGTCCGTTTGACCCGTTACTCGCTGTTGCTCCCGAAGCCGCTGATAATCCGGACGCGGTGCGCACTGATTACCGAAGATCGGTGAGACCTTGGTGCACTTAGCGCAACTTGCAAATCGAAACGCCGGGCTTTGAAGGCGCATCGCATTAATTTTCACCTCTGTTTACCGCGGCTGGAGTTCATCATCGTTAACTCTTCCACTGAGAAAATCGTGAAAAGCCGGGAAAGTGGCGCAATGTCATTAATCGTTTAATGCTCCGATTGTTCTCGCCTGTTCAGAAAGGAACCTTTGCGTAAGAAACCCTTTCTAAGAAATTGCTGCGTGGAAATATACATGATGAAAGCGTAGCGAATCACGTGTATATGTGTAATTGTGTCATCAGATGCGTGTTAGAGGAATATAACTCTATAAAGTGTTGCGACAGTCGTAAAATGATAAATCGGAGGGAAGCGTACAGGGGCGCGACAAATGGGCGCGGGGGGATGGGGGGGGGGGTAATTTACATATAGATGACACATAAATAGGTTTGTTTCGATAACCGTTCATTAAGGGGGATTAATGCGCGAGAAGGCCGATAGCAGAAAGTTATTACTCGATTTGCTAAAATAATATTAATTTCATACCGGCTGGCCGCGATGTAACGCCACAAAGGGAATGCTTTCACCGTTTTCTTGTCGAGGCGATGCGCGACTCGTCTTTCCGGCTAGCCGGAACGTTCCGATATCGCTCGTTATTAAAATTAAATTGCATTATTAACGCTTCGCGAACGATTTCCGACGGTTTGTGCGGCAATTTGCGGCCGAGAGAGCGTCTGTGGAAATTCGAAAAGGGATTAACCAACCAGCTCTTCCCCCCGTCGCTCTGCCCCAACAACTCGCCTTCCCTCGCGCCCCTCCACCCCTCCGTGCCTCCCCCTGTGCTGTGCTTTGCAGGCCGAGGGATTTATACAATTAATTCTCTAATTTGTCGCGCTCACGTCGGATTTCGTCGCTAATAGATTTTCATCGATCGTCGCAACCCGTTCCTGCCGTAGCTCCGCCACCGCCTTTTCCCCCTTTCGCACGTTTCGCCCGATTCTCCTGCCTTCTAATAATTACTTTCGCGGCGACCGAGTATACGCAACCGTCGCAATACAGTTTTTGATTAGCCGTGCGCGACGAAGGCACTGCCCGTGCTGTGATTCGGCGAGTTTAATTAAAGGCCGAACGCGCGCGACGATTCGGCGACCGAAAATTTTTATCATTTTCCTCGCCGCCGCGTTCATCGCTCAAACGGAGCGATGGCGATTCGCCGCTCGTTCCGACACGCCGTTCCGCAAGTCGTCTTCCCCTGTTTCTCGGGAAGGGAATTTTGCTCAACAACTCGGTCCTCGGGAATACACGGCAAAGCCGGGAGAGCGCTCGCCATCGGTTCGGATTGCGTGACGATTAATTTGCCGACAATTTTAACGCGCCGCGGAGATTTCGTAGGATGCTCATCGCGTTCAATTAATGCGCAACGCGTATGCCGCAATGCTGAAAAATAAAATTCGGAATTCGAGAACGCTAGCGCTCTCGGTCCATTTCAGCCCGCGCGCGGCTGGTTGCATAAAGTATCACTTTACCCGGATATAATTTCCCTTTTTTTTTTCCTTTTTTTCTCCCGCTCCCCACGCAAATGCAATCCCCCTCCCTCCCTATACCGGGAAATACAAATTTTGATGTTGCACGAAACTTGAAAGATAATATTTTTTACCGCAATATCACGGTTATTTTCATAAAACTCAATCTACATTCTGTAGATTGCAAGCGAGAATTTAATTTTTATCACTTTGCGCGCAAGCACGCACTTATTAAGGTGGCGCTGTAGGTGGTGCGCGTAAGCGCGTTTTACGGCAGCATTTTGCAAATTAATACAGCTGCCTGCTGCTGTAAACAACGTAATGAACTAACACCGGGCCCATTATTGATACATGACATTTAACGTAGCGAAATTACTTACGCTAATATCTAAATCCTCGAGGCCTGACAAATTTTAATGGCATCCTTCGCTTATATGGCGGCGCGTTTGATTGATTCGACCATCAGCAATTCGTCGCACAAACGTCGCACATATCGCGTTAGACGCTTTTTCATTTGCGAGTTAAAGGCGATGTACGAGAGGGCAGAGCGTTGGGAATTTGTCGCGATACCTGAACTCCGGGTTAAACTCCGGACGATCCGGGAGGGAGACTATGACGCAGCTCGAGTTTTTCCGGATATCTTCACGAGTGGCACTCACGTGGACACAAGGATAATAAGATGGATCTACGGATGAAGAAATCCGCTCTCTCCTCGCAGAGCATGCGGAACGATCTTCTCGGAGAGCTCTCGCTCCTCAAGAATCGTCCGCGATGCAACAAGGTAACGAGCAAGGGAACAAAGAGGACAGATTTATTCCGTGTTCAATTAACGCCAACAATTTGCCTTTACTCGAAGACGACGACGAGTATACGACGCTCGAGTGCCGGTGCTCGTAATAACCCGGTTTTCTCCAGCATCGTCGTCGTTCCAACTGGAACAGCTCTTCGATAAAAAGAAAAGGAAAAGAATAAGCAGACCAAGAAGAGAGAGAGAGAGAGAGAGAGAGAGAGAGAGAGAGAGAGAGAGAGAGGAGGAGGAAGGGGAGTTAGAAAGTGAAAAGAGGGAAGAGAGACAATCGAGCATAAAATAAAGCAAAGAGCATATCAAATGCTGAAAGAGAGATCTTCGTTCTTTCGTTATCCTTGTATACGCACATAAAATAATACGTTGAAGCGAAAATAAAACTAGACCGCGGGGAAACATGCATATACATTGCACGATTTTAATGGACGACAAGTTTCAAGACACCCGCGCCGCACGATATAATCTAGATGCAAATGAAAAGCAGCTTCGACGCTTCATTGAAGTAGTCAACGATTTCGGGGAGCCTCGACAAAAATATCTGCCGAATTGCCAAAAATCCTAAAAAACTGACGTTCCTTTCATTAACGCTAACCGCAATCTGCCGTAATCGCTGTCGACATAACAGCCCTATTGTTTGAATTTAACGACAAGATCAGTAGAGGGGAAATAACCGATATAGGAGAGAGAGAGAGAGAGAGAGAGAGAGAGAGAGAGAGAGAGAGAGGAGAGGAAGGATTTGCTCTTATCGGCGCTGAGCATGCCGGGTTCTCGCTTCGATCCCGGCGGATCGGGGGCAAGCGGCCGTTTCGAAAGCTGCTAAAATAGTAGAATAATAATATTTCGCGCGATTCCGTCTGGCATTAGCGATTCTTTGAGCGAGTAATGAAGGAATTTGAATATTTCCCCCGCGCGCCGTTCCCTCGGCGCACGAGCTTCCAAGTCAATTACCGGATTCAACCACCGTCCTACGTTCCGCGGCTGCTTTATTAAAACAATTCGCCCGATCCCCACTCGCGCCATCCTCCCCTGCTCTCTTTCTCTTTCCTCCTCTCTTTCAATCCACCCCAGCGGCATCGCGCGAAAGCACGGACCGCGGCGCGACTTCGTTTCCTTCCACCGCTCGCCAACTTCTTTCGTTTCCATCGACTTTCTCGCGGCGCCTCGGATTATTATCGCGAAGCAACTCGACGAGAACGAAACTGTTGCTCGTAACAATGGCCGTCGTAAAAGGGTTACGGTCTCGGGGCAAGCGACTCGTGGATAAAGACTCCTGTCAACCACGCGGGGCATCATTTGCGCGGATTCTAATCCGAATATGCTTTCCGTGGTCGATCGGGATGATTCGTCGGCGATTCGTCGACACTCGAGAATCGAGGAGTTAAAGTCGAGCGAAATGGAATTTATAGCCGACTGTGACACGTCGGTGACAAGCTCGCGAATCTCAACGTCACTCGGCGGGAGAATTTCAAGATGATCAATCCGTCTGGCATGCTCCCCGCGAGGCGAATTAACGGAGACCAGAGCCCGCGCGCAATTTGTTACATGGGATTAATTTTATTCAGGTCACAGCTGAATACGTTACACGCTCGAGTTGTCCGGTAGGAATAACAATCAGATGTAATGCACCTATTACAGCCGCGTCCTCCCGGAATTCCAGTCTGTGACAGCTCACGCCGCAGCGTGCGACGCTGTTCTCGATCGCAAGGGCCGATGAATCCCGTTGAAAAGGAAAAACGATGCGCCCGCAAAGTAAATTCGATTGCGTCGGGTCGCTTTAGCGATCGAATTATCTCCCTAAGCGATCCGAATCGTCTAATGCAGGGAAATGCTGGCGCGGCACCGACTGCCGCGTGACGGCAAAATCCGACGCCGATCACGTTTTAATGCGAATCGATCGCTACGCAAGAACTCGCTCGTAATTCGCCGTTAGCAATCACGCGATGGATATCGCGATGGACACCGGCCGTATCCTATCGCGTCGCGATTAATATTTCAGTAGGAAATAGCCCGGCGATGCCTAAACCCCGACGTAACGGAGAATCCTGTTCGTCCTTTCGTGCGGCCGCCGACGCGAACAGCCGCGCGTTAATTGCCCGCTTGAATATGAAACGCATATCGATTGAATGCCGAGATGTGGATTGAAATTTGATATTATCCCGTCTCTCAGACTGGCGGGACCGGACGTGTTAACGGCGTTCCGAAGTACGAACATCGCCGCTGATTAGCATAGCCGGCAAAGAACGCCGTTGCGGGATCATCCCCCGCAACAATTCCGCCGCGGATAGCCTAATTACGTCAGCTTTCGACACACGGACGCGCGAGATCGATGGCTACGCGGCTGCGAGTATCGTTGCATATGTCGGCGAATGGCTTCTTTAATGGATAACGGCCGTTAATTTTATTTTACCGCCGCTCTGCCGCTTGTACACTTTGATCGAGTAGACTGTACGGTTCACCGTTACGCCAGCGATCCATCAATTAAAGATCAATAGACCGTCCTCGCGACATCCCGCAGCATCCGCAGCTGAGAGAACATTAAAGAGAACGATAGAATGCCGCGATGCCGCGGTGAAATATTATTCCAATAAGAATTAGATTGCGCGTAGGACGACGAAAGGCGCGCTCTAATTCCCCCCGGTATAAAGTCCTCCCGGCTCTCGAGATAGAAAAAAGAACGGAAAGGGGACTGGGCTCGGAAGGAGGGGGGAGGGGGAGGGGGAGGAGGAGACCGCGATATCGCGCAGGCGGTTGGATCTTAGGGAGGCGGGGTAGTTTTGAGCTCGTATTTTAGCCCTCCGTGGGGCGGAGAGCGGGGCGGCGGGAGGAGGGGGGAGGAGGGGGCTAAATCGCGAAAAAGCGCTTATTTTCTTCGCATTTGCCGCCCGCTTCCTGTTACCACCGGGGATTCCAGCGGAATCAGCAGCCGACCGAAATAACTCTTCTTCTATTGCCGCCCCTTTGCCCCCCCCCCTCCCCCCACTCCCCACCGGGCGGACGACGAAGAGACGAAGGGGACATGCGGGAGGGACTTGTTCCCTCGGACACAATTAATGCGATCGCTTAGTTTTCTTCTTGTTACCTATTACCGCTGTCCTCCGCCTATTTGTAACACAAATTGTTCCCGACGTATACCTCCTCCTTCCCCCTCCCCCCCCGAACCCTTTCCTTCCGTCCTTTCGCCGTGCTAGGACGATTAAAAATTGCGTCGCTGGCGAAACCCACGGCGAAAAGAGGCGCGCAGACGGAACGACGGAGCGACGAGCGAGGGCGGCTTTTAATCAAGGCCGAAGGCATTAAACGATGGTGAGACTAATTCGTCGCCCTGACTATTATATATCCAATTTTCTCGGCAGTGAGAAACTTTAAAGATACTTCGGCGCTCTTCCGGCGCGGGGAATGCCATTGCATTGACCGAGATGTCGCGGTGCAGATGAATGTACACGTTTGTCAAGCGCTGTAGCGTTTTCCTTCATTTTTTTTCCTTTTTTTTTTTGGTCGGCAAACAGCAAACGGGAAATCCGCGGAAATTCGCGAGCGATATCGCGCGCCGGATGTTATAACGAAGGAGAGTTATAATGAAACGATTGCATCCGGCCGATGGAAAGGGCTCCTTTTATCGCTTCGAAAGGCGAATGACGGCGCACGACTGCGATCGATATCGATCCTCCGCGATCGCGATGCCAATCGTCGAGGCATCTCCGACAGCAATTACTGGCGAGGTAACTCGCGTATGATTTAATTCCATCAGCGAGAAAGAGGAAGACCACGCGACGCGTCCAAGTGGACCTCGAACAACTCGCGGTCGATTATTAATTAATTCCCCACGGCGTGGCGGCGCAAACTTGTTGTGCTCACTTGATGCAAATGCGAGGAGGATCCGTCAGAAGAGCATTGACAAAATAATTAGCAGCTGCCAGTGCGTGGCACGTGTGCGTGCGGCTGATCATGGCGCTGTGCGTGTCGCGCCACGCACGTGTCGCGCGATCGCAAGCACCCTCATATCGCACGCATGTCGCGAGCGACACTAAGCTAAATGCACATGTTCACGCACGTTCACTGCGAGTCTCTGTCTCTCTCTCTCTCTCTCTCTCTTGCGCGTTGCGAGGCAAATGAGGCTCAAGGAGGATTAGATAGTGCAGAAGCCGATGCGCGCGATATGCATCGCGATGTATCGGAAAGTTCGGTACTTAAACGGAATTCCCGAGCACGCGTCACTCTCTGAGAGCCGAAGAATTCGCGCGCGAGCTTATTGCGTTGATGGGCGAGTTGAGAGATTATTCGCGCGAGCGATTGTTCCTTAGCGGCAGAGCGTCGCGAGAATTTCTGAAGCTCGCAGCCTCGCAGATCGCGCGGTTTCGCAAGCGGTCGCAAGCGTCAACAGCGTTGATCCAATTTACAAGAAGTTACAATAGATTCCGTAAAAAAGAGGCAATACGCGTGACGCGTGTAATCGATCGGCATTCGGAGAGTTTGAAAGATGCGGACTGGAAGCCGAAGATGGGAGTGTCCCTTTTATTAAAAAAGTTGCAAAGTCCAGCAGCGAACCGAGTTCTCGAGCGGGCTCGAGTTTATTTATATGTTAATGCCGAGTCCGACAAATGGGGTCGTGACTTCCGGCTGTTTCTCATCCCTTCGTCGCGGCCGGCGAAAGTTCAGCCGGAACCGCTGCTGGCCTCTCTCCATCCCGCGGCAAAATATCGCTGATTTAATTAGCGTTTAGCCGCCMCCCCCCCCCCTCCCCCTCCCCCTCCTCCTCCCGCACGCCGCGCCGGGGCGAGTCGTCGTTGTGGTGTCTCGCGCGTTGCGGCGCGCCGACTGTCGCGCGCAACGGCACAGAAATGACGACAAGAATCAACGGAATTGCGCGACAAAGGGCGCGCCTCGTGCACTCCCGTGTAATACGATTGCGCAACGTAAAAGGACGCGGCCATAATCGAGTTTCGGCGTTGCCGGGCGCAAACATCGAATCCGTCGAAAACGGAATCGGTTTAACCAGTCCGTAGGGCGGTTAAACGCTATTGATCGGTTCCTATTGCTTGGAAACGCGGTATTAAGCCTATGTACGCACCTGGCCACCCTCTCTGTCTCGCGGAATATCGTGCTTAATCGTACATGGCGCGATCCGATCGGCGGACAATCCCCGCGCCATTCAGCCGATCGCGCCAATCTCCCTTGCCAGTTGACTTCGTTTCCCGCACTTTGCGCGATCCCGCGAAAACAAAGCCGTTGGCGCGTCTGAAAACACGCGGACGGAGGAATACGCGTGTATTCGAATCGTCCCGCACGAATCGTAACGAGAGCGTAACGCCGTTACCGTTATTACCCCGAGTTTTACCGGAACGGCAAAACGGACGAAACGAACGAGCGTCTCGCTTCCTCCGGGAAGCGCAGCTTCCTACACTTTATCGCGGCTTTATTCAACTCGATGTCTCCGATGTCTCGGAACTCTCCTGAAACAAATTTCTCACCGATTTTCTCACACAGGTATTTGTCGGAGCCGAGCGTCACAACGTGACCTCCTCTCTCTGAAAGTATACTTTACATACACAGCATATACGATGCACATACGTATATATAGGTCGGCTGTTGATTCCGCTGGAATCCCCGGTAACAGGAAGCGGGCTAAACGCGAAGAAAATAAGCGCTTTTTCGCGATTTAGCTCCCCCGCGGGGGGCCAAGATACGACCTCGAAACTACCCCACCTTCCTAAGATCCAATCGCCTGCGCGGTATCGCGGTATCCTCCCCTTTTCCCAGTCCCCTTTCCTTGTCATCGGACGTGTGACTTCACGTCCAAGGATCGGGCCGAAGAAGCTTCCGGACAGTTTACACGGACAACGACGGCGATGATCACGCGATAGAACCTCCGGCTCGCGCTGTCGAGCCGCAGATCGTGCTCGTCGATTCGGAAAAGTCTCGTGTTTTCGGGCCATTTAACGCGCATGGCACATGGATACATCAGCCGCGTATGCCGGCAGCGATCGAACGAGAAGGCAAAAGTTACGGGAAACGCTTTGCGGTGTCAAGCACTGGCCGCTGGATAGTGAAGCTGGCAGCATTGGCAGTTGCTGCTTCAGCTGTTTACAGGATAGTCCACTCCCGTATTCCCTGCCATCGGTTTGACCTCGTTCACCAAGCCAAAGGATTACACCTACGCGCGTTTCCTTCCCACGCGCACACACCCACACACATACACACATGTGTGTGCGTGGCTAACGGCTTCAGAAGTAGCGCGCGTCGCGATAGCGCCAAAATATCGTGCTGCGGGCACATTCTCGCGGCGCGATCTAATTGAACGCGGAATTGAAGGTTGCGACCCTAATAAGGTCGCGCTCTTCGCACGATCCTTTCGGATCTCTCCCCCGCCCGGCTCCTCCTCGCGGCTGCACTTCCCCGGAATGCACATGCCACGCGGAAGGCCTGCTCGTTACATCGAGAGTAACGCGTTAAATAATTAATGAGCGCGGAGCGAAGGGGGTGGCCGATGCGCCTCTCGCTTCGCGAGAGGTCGATCTTGATCCCTCAAACAGGCGAGCGAACTTTACAGATTCTCGAACTTTTACTTGCTGAAATGAAAGCGCTCGACAGAGCGCTGTCCGCGGTTAAGTATTCATGCCGCGAGAGACTAGGTGGCGGGGAGGAGCTATAAATCGTATTTTTGAATAATCGTGTTCGTTAGCATGAATAAAAAGAAATATCTGCGACACAAATGCGAGTCGATCAATCCGCTGCTTTTAAACTGAGCCAACGATAATCGAGACCCGCACACTGACGTCGGCTCGAGTTAAACGTTCAGCTATGTGATTCCTGAAATCGTACTTGGCATACATGCATACCGGCAGCACCGCGTCATCTTCCGAGATTCAGCAGTCGCGTGATTTCGATCGCCGCGTCGATATTACGGAATCCAAGCATCGGCGGGACCCCGAAAGGGTGATCCGTTCTAGTTGCTCGCGCTCGAAGGGACGCTAATCCTCTCGTATCGTCGTTATCAGTCGCCATTTCCGTTCCCGCCAGATGCGCGCGGATGTGTGACAACCGGGGGTCGACAATCGTTAACGTATCGCTAACTCGTTCGATATCTGGATACCGGTTTAAGCCCGCTTGCCTAAGTACCGCCGTCATTACCGCGGAGCGCGACCCTCCCTCAACCTCCAACCCCGGCTGCACCTGGCTGCAATCTGCCGCGCCAACCAACCCCCGCTGCACCAGCACGTCCGCCCTTCTGCTGGTTTGGACGATTGCATAGAGACGAGAGGACGCTTGGTGTTTGCTCGTTAGTGCGAGGCTGCTCGAACTGCGACTCGAAAACGGCCGTTTTTCCGCCGACGAATCTCGAACGACGCGAGTCATCATTGCAAACGAGGGTTTCGAATCGCGTTCAGCCGTTGGCGCGTCCGATCGTTAAGTCTCTCGGTTCTCGAGCCGGTGTTTCTTGCGAGTGCCTTCTTGTCGTCGTAATTATCGCAATTTTCATCGAATTGGAATACATTCCGAGTAATGTATCGAGTTCTCTTATGTCTGACGCCACTCGAACGGACGGCGAAGGATCGTTCCCTTCGTGTCCGTTTGAAGGATTCGAAGGATTCGAAGTGAGTCGAGCGGAGGCGTCGAACAATCGACTCGCGTAAAGCGTAAAAGCGATGCTTTCCGCGTGATCGCACGATAGGCGCAGGTGAAACGTAAGTTGGAGCGATCGCTCGATAACGATGGCCACGATAGCAGCGGTGTGTCCGTGTGTACGTGTGTGTAACGTGACTCCGTCCTTACGGGCGGCATCAAAAAGGCCAAGGGCACGGAATCGACTTTGTTAAGTAGCTGCTGGCAGCCTCGGGATTTTCCACGCGCATCCCCGCTCGGTCGCGGCATTTCGCCGGGACGCGCGGGGGACGGACGGGAAGCGCGCCCGGAGGGAAGTTTCACCGAGGGGCTTTTCGTTTAACCAATGACGTGGCGCGGATAGGGCGAGCTCGCGTTTCGGGGAGCGCTTTCTAAAACCTAACCCAGTTTCCACTGCGGTCGGGGCCAGTATGCTAATCCGCTACAACGTTCGGGCATCTATTGAAACCGCAGCCTCCTCGTGCCCGCTCCTCATGGCTCCTCTAACCACGGCAGCTTCGCGCAACAATGATCTATGTAGCACGACGAGGCGGCCGACGTGTTTGGTGCGCTGCACACAGCCGCTAGATCAGGACCGGACGTTAATTACTGCCACCAATCAGCGACCGTGCACCGGCTCGCCTGTTAGTCGGGGCGCTAAGGGCAGTCCGCTGCCAACCGACCACCCACCCTTCTCCCTTCTCCCTTCTCCCTTCTCCCTTCTCCCTTCTCCCTTCTCCTTTCCTCCTGGCTCTTCCGCATCGCATTGACGAATTCGAGCCGTCTTCCGACGCGCGATTCGATCAATTCGCCCACGTGGACGGATCGCGGCGTGATCGTCGGAGCGTGATCGTGCATCCGACTTGGCGGTTGCAGGACCGATCCTCGCTCGATCCTCGGAATTTCACGAGATGCTTCACGGAGCTTCAGCGATTGACCTTTTACAGCGGTCACTCCGTGACCGTTACCACCGCGCGGTGACCCCTATTAGCCGATGACTTTCCGATGGTCCCGGATTAATGGTCGCGGATGAACCGCGTAAGCGGCGATTAATAACGCACCCCGCCGAATATCGGCGTGACGTAAGACGACGAGGGCCATCGGTATTGTAATTAAGGACCGGGCCGCGCGAGCGTTCCTTCCGCAGCGTTATCGCATCCATCACGTGCCGCCCGGCGATTAATACAAGGACGCTTATCCGGGTTATCTTCGCCATCGATAATATATCACTCCATTCGTGGTATCGCGTGCGTCCCCCCGCCGCGTCTTTGTCTCTGTCAGGTTTAATCGCGCATAAGGACGAATACGGTGTCATAATTCCCGCGCGCCATAGCGATGGCGTGATGCGATTAATCGCCGTTGTCGCGGCTCCCTCGGATAATTAAATAAGCCGCTCCTCTCTCTCTCTCTCTCTCTCTCTCTCTCTTTCTCTCTCTCGCTTGCGCGCTCCGCGAATCCGTTGATTTCTTTCGTCAAAGAGTGCGCGAGCACTCTTGTTCTTACGCTCGCGAGAGAGACGTGCAGGGTGGAACATTCGGTGGAACCGAGAAGAGCCAAGAGCTATTAATAATGATATGTTGACGATTATCGATTATTCGCGCGGCGCGCCGGCAGAAATACACCCACTGACATTTACAGGACAAATATTTGCGCGATACTTTCTCGCCCAAGTTACCATTAATTCTCACGCTACATCATCCGTCAGAACTTCGCTGAACGGCGAGTCTTATCTCTGTAACATTGCCTAATATGGCCTTTTCTCCCGCTATGTTACATTCGGCTGCGCTGGGAGGGGGAGGGGGGGGGGGAGCCCGCCTCTGTCGCCCTGTTTCCCTTCTCTTGACCATTCCGAAAATCTGCAGACTGTTGCTGCAGGTCTCGGTGATCGCGCAAAATTGGACATCGAATGTCTACGGGAACGACGTAATATCCTTCTAGCGAGGAAACATCGCGACTTAAACGGACCACTACGTTCTACAACGCGAAGGAAGCACGCCCGAAGAAAATCTCGGCAGCTTGCGGTAGCGGGCGGAAGGGTTTCTGTGTCGTTAAAGCATCAAGCAGCCGCGATTTGCTGCGAGCAAGCAGGATCGGGGATGGAGCGGCTCGGTCGTTTATACCGGGTTTCGGCCTGGAGATTTACCGAGCTGCTGTACCCCGTTGAGCTCCGGGGCCCATTATTGCTGATATACTGAGAGATTAAGAGCACGTGCTACGTGCATTGTGCCGCGGTATAACGCTGCCTGTAGCGCGCGCATCCCGCCAGCGAGTGCACACAGATCGATCTCTCGAACGCCGCGCGGAGGTAACGCTATTCCGATACTTTCTTCGATAATGCGAGCGCCGCGGCGCAGGTCGCGAGAAGCGAGCGATCGCCGGATAACCTCCTCGACCCCTCCTCGACCCTCGCGGGTGACTGCGCGCTGGTCGTTCGAAATCAAAATCAGCGATCAAAGCCGACCGCGAGATCGCGCGATCGACGCCGCGCGCGTAGCTTGGTCCTCCTCCAAATCGCGATCAGATCCGCAGCGTTTCCGGTCATTGCAACCTCGATTAATCGAGACGCCGAGCATCCCTCGCCGGGATAACGCGCGATTCTCGCCTACATTCGTCTAGGCGTTCCGAGATATCTCGGATTAGCCGAATTTCGCGCGCGACCGAAAGATCGAATTACGAGTTTCGCAAGGAGAGAAATTCTCCGTCCGCGGGGATCACAGTCGGGATCAGAATTAGCGATGCCGCTAGCTTCGCGGAACTCCCGGATTCTGGCGAATGCCTCGTAATCCTTCGCCGGAAGATTAGAACTAGACGGCGCGATGGGTCGGCTACAATTTCAACGCTCTTTTCCTTCGCGCGAGTCTAGCTCTCTCTCTCTCTCTCTCTCTCTCTCTCTCTCTCTCTTTCTCTTTTCGTCTCTGGCGGAGAAATTTCATCGACACGTTTAACACGGTTAATCATCAGCAAGCGATGATGATTTTATCACAGCGAATCTATAATCATTTTTGTCCTCTTCTGATTCTAGAGTATACAGTATCTGCTGTTAATTTTCGTGCGGGGTTGCAAGGTTTTTAGTTACCACTTGATTAATAATTTACTAAAACACATGAGCATTTTAGTGCCTATATATATATATATATATATATATATATATATATATATATATTGAATTATCCAATCTCACTTGGCTGTGAATCAATTAGGCTTCCTCTCTCTTTCTATTCGGATCTTTGCCGCATATCGAGCCGAGTTTAGGAATGGGAGCTCGGCAGGAACCGTCGCGATGCGACAGACCTTTCCTTGACCTCGAGAGTACCGAAGGACTCGGAGCGAGGGAAAAATCACTAGAATATGATCATACGATTAAACGGCAATTAACGTAATATCATTCGAACAATAGGAACGAGTCGAACGCTGTCTGCTTGTTTTCATGTCTGCAGCGATCAACGCTCGAGCGTTAACTGTTAGTTGAAATCGGGAACTTGAAGGAAACGCACGTTCAATCTTGCCGCTCTATCGCGGATCTCAAGCACGGCGGATTGATGTTCAATGAACGGGCGCTCTTCTGCACGTGGTGCAAAATATTAGACTGAGTGAGACTCAACTTCAGAGTATTCTTTATTATCCAAATCTATATCCGAGCATCCATCCGCATAGTGTAAGTTCGGCAGACTCCAATCGACGAAGATCCAACATTTTCCCTCCCTCCATTTCCCCCCCCCTCTCTCTCTCTCTCTCTCGCCTGAAAACGGAGGTTTGATTTGCTGTTCCATTATCCGGTGTCGACGTTTTGCGTAATTTTAATGCAATAATCGTACGCGTGTTCTCAGAAGACAAAGAAAGATCTCTTCTGACGGGATCAGCCGGCGAGACCGATCTTGTGACATATAATCCGACTGTTTCTTTGTGCGATTGCAAAGTCCGGTGCGCACGATGAAGAATTAGCTCCGAGCTAGCTGATGTTACGCTCGAATGAATCTCGCTTGTTAGGATGAACGCGTAGAAGACGAGGAACAAATAACGTGACGGCGGGACAATTGGACACGATCGTTCGTTCAAGGTCTTTTCCGTGCGAGCCTAAGGGCTAATTACGAGTTCTCGCTTCCAAACTGTCCCGGTTCACTAGTGCTGACTTTTAAGCTGCGAGAACACAAGATTGGATCGCTAATTTCGAGTATTAATGAGTCGTGTGATATTTTTCGAGGATCGCCCGCGATCAAGGATATTTCGCGATGGAAATATATTGGAATAGTCTTACCAAATCAGCAAGTGCAATTCACCGTATCGATAGAATAGTCGACAAATGCAAGCCTCCTTAAGGATCGCAAGAGAATGTTCGAGAATTATATAAACGATGAAATATGTTCTATTATATTTATATTTATATTTATACAACGTCAAAATAATCTTTGAAACAACAAAGATATAACGTATTACTAATACAAAGACTTGAAAGACACAAGGTTATAAGAATGAAAAGAAAATGCAAATTGAACTGAGATTGAGGAAAGCTACTGCACTCTAACGCGGTTCCTAAGAAAATGGAAAGAGTCGATGAAAACTCGGCCACGAATCGCAACGATTCGTGTGTCATTCTTCGTTTATCCCACTTCATTAGCTTTTCAGTTAATCCGTCCTGTCTCCTTGCCGAGAGCAACATAAAGCGACGAGACAACGATAATTAAAGTATCGAGAGTTCGCGGAGTGTGACGAACGTTTCAAGAGTTTTGACGAACTCGTCATCGTCATTCGATGAGATCGCCATCAATAGCAGCTGATCCGAGAACGATTGTCTCGTCGATACTCCCCGCTCGCGGATAGTGCTAATTAACGACAGCGAGGCTAATCAGGAAGTCAATAATAGTCAAAAGGAAAAGATCATTTCGCAGGATTACGCGTCGCCGATGCAACATCGCGGATGTGGTCATCGTTTTCTTATTTTCACTCGAGAAACGCGACTCGAGCGTTCTTGACGGGCTGATTAGAATCTGCACTTGTCCCCCTTGCTGTGCCGTTCATTCTGCTAATTGGGCTCGCGTCTAGTCTAGCAACGGCTGGATTAAAGTGTAACATAAAAATTTTCAAGACGTCGGGAGCTGCGGCTGACATTCTTAATTACACGCCTGAACTTAAGAAAGAGAGAGAGAGAGAGAGAGAGAGAGAGAGAGAGAGAGAGAGAGAGAGAGAGAGAGAGAAGGAAGGGGAAATGATTCCGCAAGATCTGCGGAATGTTAGAAATTAAATTTCCAGTTTTATAAATTGGAACGCGCATGCCGAATATGCGATGAAAGCTGGAATTAACGGAATTAATAGAACATTGTGCTCTCGCCATTTATCTCGCCGATATTTAATTGATCGGTAATGCAAGCGCGGGACGCAAATAGAGAATGCATGCTCGCAGGAGCTATCCGCTTGATTTATTATTCTATCGATTTTACAATCTTCTTACTCCCACGTATGTTTTGCCGGTCGAGTCGATAATCAGAAAAACAAATGCTTTATCCATTATTTTTCTTTCGGCTCGGAGAACTGTCGGACGCTATCGAGGCGCGTTGATAACGTTTTCTGCATCACAGTGCCTCAAAGTGTAAGCGAGTAGATCAAGCTCTGTTTCGCCTCGCCTCTTTTTACCATGTAATTTCATTAACAACTCGGAAACCGACGGGGTTAAGGTCGCCTTTCCCTGACGTTCGTTCTAACAAATTTCCTTTGAACGCATCAAGGCACGCTTTTATTTTCATTCGACTTTTGCATAATGAATTTTACGCAATTATTTCGTAAGCTTAGCAAAACGGGAAAGAAATTCAAAGAGGCTTCAAAGATTTTCTTCAAGGGCTCCTTTGCGTTATCCGTGTATCTTGTGACGGAATCTTATCTTTCGCTGTGCGTAATAGACGCAGTATGCGATAATAATGCAACTTATCGGTATATTTGCCACGTTAAAACGAACAAGTTTGATTAAGATAATAAGGCATGTAAACTCTAGCGCGAAATTCTGTAAGAATGAAACATCGCTGATTGAAACTTTAATCATTAATGCCAACAATAGCACGTGCCATTCTTCAAGAAAAAGCTCGAGATCAAACAAGCTCAGCTGCCAGTTGTTAGCCGGGAGTATTCTAAGGCAAAAGTTACGCAATGAAAATTAGTTGGCGAAGCGGACGTCAATGTTGTACTATGGAGTACACAATTTTCACAGGATGCAACATTGGAATATTGATATAATTAAGAGGCGGTTACAGTTATCGGAAGTTTCTTGTTAACGAAGCCGAGCCCCTTCCGAGGGATGAAACGTGGGGAGAAAGAATTCCGAACGGGATCAGCCCGAGAGATGTTTCTTTCTTCGGCAGCGAGAAAAATTTATACGAACTGATACGAAGCCCGAGTTTCTCTCTCTCTCTCTCTCTCTCTCTCTCTCTCTCTCTCTCTCTCTCTCTCTGGTATCGCGAATGTAGAAATAAATCACGAGATACGAAGACGCGCAGGAATACAAGCGGAATGAGGATTCGGGACGAGAAAAGGAAATGATAAGGCGATAATATGGCTGGCGCGGTAAGATCGATTCGATTCAAATCGGTCGGATTCTCGCGTTGGATTCGCATGCGTGCGCGCGCGCGTGTGCGTTTCCCGAATGGATTCGCGCGACGGGATTTCGTAAGGGTTGACGGAGGACTCGCGGTGATATCAGTGAGGCGAACGAGGGGGTTCGCGCGCTCTAATGGCAACGCCAGCAATCGCTCGAGCCCATCCGTCTTCATTTCCTGTCGCACGCCATTACTCACGTGATAGAAAGTCGCGCGTATACGCAACCGCGACCCTCGCACGCACTGCCGCCCATGTAAATCCCGCAACGGCCGCGGGAGCAAGGGGACGACGGGGAGCCATCAATTTTTAATTGAATCTCGATTGCCAAAGATTACTCGAGGGCACTGGGTCCTGTCCCGGAGGGCTTCGATTGATTATTCAATTATCAGAATCGATTCGGAAATGGCGATAATCCCCGATCCGAGGCCGCCCCATCTCCCTCTCCCCTGCCCTTTCCCCTTTCCCCTTCCCTGCCGACGCCTCAAAATCTCCCCGTCTGTTGCTTTCACTGGCGCTTTGCCTGCGAGAGAGAGAGAGAGAGAGAGAGAGAGAGAGAGAGAGAGAGAGAGAGAGAGAGAGAGAGAGAGAGAGCGGGGGCACGCTGCATCGCTACATTCGCGGGAAATCGAAGTGTCAGAAAGGCGAGAAACGAGATCACCGATGTGAGCGTCAGCGCCATGCTCCCGCATAATCACTGGCTCGCAATAACGAGCTCTGACCTTCATCACTCTGCGCGCGACCGCGTTTCCCCCCTTACCTCCACCCCCCTCCGCTCCCCCCGCGAGATATCGTCGATTAGCGTGTACGTAAGCCGCCGATTGGATTTTTCATTAGTACGAGGACCGTTGAGCGGGATAATCAAGGTCTCTCCCGGCGGTTTCGCGGCGGGCCATAAATTTCTGCCGCTAGATCTATCGGACCGATATCGCATTTATTCCTTGCCTACTTCCCCCCCCCCCCCCCMCGCCCGCGCGGCGAAGCCATTCGAGGAGTTATCCCGCTACAATGCTTACAAATATTGTAAATCGGTTTTCCATAAAGATAAATCAGAATACCGACGTACATATGTGGGCACGCACACACAGGCGCGCACAGGCGCGATGAGGAGAGAGAGAGAGAGAGGGGGGGGGGGAGGCTGCCGTATTTTTATTGCCGGTGCGTTACGTAGGCTTTTATACGTTTTTATTACGTCGGGAGAACGGCGGCCCCTTTATCGATCTAATATCTTCCGTTATTGTGGACACGACGACGTGCTATCTGGGCGACATTGTATCACGGACGCAAAAAAGCGGACGAGCCGGAGGCGCGACAGAGAAAAATTGCGGCGGTGTAGCGGCTCCACTGAGTTATTACACGCTTTTTCCGGGACGTCTTGGACGGGTCTTCCGGTGATACGCGATTAATACATAGCTCATCGTCGAATATAACGTCGTGGAGCCCGCTGATCGTCGTGAATCTCGCGACGCGCGGTCGCCATTGAGCGAGACCGATATTTCGATACTTCGAGGGGAGGGATTTCCGCGATTGCGATTGACCGGGAAATTTCGAGATGATGAGAATCACTCGAGAATCGCGAATTACGCGTTTGGTCTTTCGGCGAAGAGACTCGGGACTCCGATTCGATTCGGCAGAGCGAAGTCGCGCGACGATGAAGCATCTTCAGAGTTCCATCGTTCAAGAACGATAGAATTCCGAGAAATTGGAATTAAAGGATTGCTGACACATCAACGCGATCGCGCGTAGAGCAGTTAGTAATTCTTCGCGCGCGGCTCGGCTTGAACAATCGCTCGCGCGCCCGCGCGTTATCGAGACAATCGAGATCATATATCCGGCGCAAATTGGAATCATTACGGGGGATATTTGCGAAATACGATTACCGATAAAAAGAATGCACCCCCAGCCGGTAATTGTGCCGGGCTGTCAGCGGCGTCCAATTAAAGCAAATCGAAACGCGGCGGAGGGAGGAGGGAGAGAAAAAAGGAAAGACGATATTACTCCTCCTCTCGCGCGCTTTAATGACTTAATTAAGGATGCCGCGAACTCGTCGCGGGAAACAATAACGCCGCGCAATCTTAATCAAAGTTTCCGCTATAATCTGTACTCGTGGAGCTTATTCTCCGCCGCGGATCCCGACTCTCTCTCTCTCTCTCTCTCTCTCTCTCTCTCTCTCTCTCTCTCTCGGAAAGGCGAACTCAACGGGGGCTCGGTCGGATAAATCCGTACCGGTAAAAAGTGGTATAACGCGTCTCGCTGATAGGAGAGTCTACCGGAGAGTCTAGATAAAGCCATCCGCGCGTCTTAAAAGAAAACGAAAGAAGCCGCCCGCCATCCCTCCCGCCGCCACCCCCGCCGTCATTCCCTAAGCGGCTCAGAAGGAGAACTTTTTTTTTGTGCTTAAAAGCGAACCGTTCGTCGGGCTTCGCTTTCAAGCCGACAAAGAGGACCATGGAATTTTGGATTATAACCTTTCGCCCCTTTCCTCTCTCTCTCTCTCTCTTTCTCTCTCTCTCTCTCTCCCTCTCTCCCTCTCTTTCTTCTTTCTCCCTAAAAGATTGCGGCAGTGGGGCAAAAATCGAACGTACATACGTCGCGGTAACTGAGAGGTCTAACAAGGTCACATACATAATATTTATCTTGATAATATTTCCCCCATGTGGTTCGCGCACGTGTCCGAGACACATTTTCGGATAATGTAAAATTATCCGCTATTTGCCAGTGAAAAGCAAAGTTCGCGCCGGCACGTGCGAACCGCGATATCCGCGGCAGGATGTATCAAACGTGCCGAAAAGTCACAGATTGAACGTCACATCTGGCCGATAAGCGAAATTAATCGTTCTCCGTTGCCGGTGAGCGCCGTCGAAGGACGCGCGCGCGTTTAATGCGGGGGCGAATGGCGAAAGCGCGATCGATCTCTCATACTCAAGCAAGTTGCGACATTTACTCTGCACGCGGGCTCGAATGCGCGCACCAGCGATACGATATCTATCGATATCCGCCCGTTATGTAACTGTCCCCCGTGTGTGCTTCGAGATTTCGGGTCAGGCTTGAAACGTCGCCGAAACAAATGGCGGGACGATCGACGTGGCCGCGTTGCATCCGGCCGCGGGTTTTTGGTTTGCTGCCTGGGAAAAAGAGGAGGAGAGAGAGAGAGAGAGAGAGAGAGAGAGAGAGAGAGAGAGAGAAAGAGAGAAAAAAGGAAATCTGTGGCCATTTTTCGGGCTCGTCAAAAGCGAGCGAACTCGTGCGTGATGATAGCGAGCCACGGGGGACGTTTTTAGGGCTCGTCCAATTTCCGAAAACAGTCAGCCGGCAGTTCTGCCGCCACCGGAGGAAGGAAAGGGAGCTCCCCTTTCCTTCGGGCGCAACCCTCGAGCGCAACCCTCGTTACCCTCGTCACTTTCGGTCGACGGAGAAGAAAAGGAAAGAAAAGGAAAAAGAGAAACCCGCCGTAGCCGACGCTCTCTCGACGGAGAGAATTCTCACTTCGGCAGCTTCATCCTCTCTTCTTCCCATCTGCGGGCCCTCCCCCTCCCCCTACTCCTGCTCCCTGCGATCGTCCACCGCCGATACGCGATTCCGGAAGCGTTCATCGAAGCTGCTCACTTCCGACGCGTGCTCTTTCACTTTCTTCGCCTCCGCGATTTACCGAAGAGCACTCACCGGTTTTAATGAAACTCCCTTCTCTCTCTCTCTCTCTCTCTCTCTCTCTCTCTCTCTCTCTCTCTCTCTCTCCCTCTCTCTCTCCCCCAGTTGTTGCCAGAGATCTATACACTGAGATCTATCACTGATGAAAAGCATTCAGAGTTTTAACATTATAAATTTAAATTCGCGGACTCTCTTATCGCGCGATAATCTGGAACATCGTTTCCTCCGCGCGTGATAACATGCCAGACATCCGTAATCGCGACTAGGTTCTTACGTTAACTCGCTTTTTTCGTTCGGGACATTAATAAAAATATTCTCAGGACATAACGGAAAGGAACAGCAATATCCCGATGTCTGTTCCTCGCCGTGCTGACGCATAAAAACGACAAAGTTCCGTTTCCGAGCGAGAAGTTCGGATGAATCTTTATCGCGAGATCGCTTATCAAGGCAGGCGCGCCTCGATCGCGCTCGTGGGTGCCGTTTGTCCCCTAACCCGAAGTGTGCATCCCTTATCCGTTGTATAATGCGAGGGGTGCGTAACAGCTGACTACTCGCGTTATCCCCCAGCTGTAAATCGCATGCAAACCATAACCGAGCAGGTCGCCCCGCCGCATTCGCCTACCACGCGTGACGAACATATTAAATGACATCGCATTGCCCTGCAATGTCGGGCCCCGAGATTAGCTGAATCCTCCGTGTCTCCCCTTTCTCTTCTTTTTCCCTCTCCCTCGGTGCGGATGTTATTTAGCTTGATGGATTCGCCATGGCGAATCTGCGCTTCGGATTCGGTCGTCTATATTGGATTTCTCTAAACGCCGGATTGCACGCATTTTCCTGATTATTCAGTTAAAATGCGCTGATTCATGGCCATGGGCTGTTATGTAATGCAATGCAGATTGAAATTGTAGAAATTATTTGTGTTACGCGTTGTTGTGTTATTTTTAACAAGATTCTCATGTGTTCAACATTAATCCGAGTTGATCAATTCTGCGCGATCAATTCTTGGAATCTGCTCTGCTAATCTTCGCTGGGATACCTGAGGATAAAGACATAACGCTTCAGCGAGTTGCTAAATCTGTTGCTAAAAATTTCAAGATTTCATGTTGGAATGATTGTACGTTACGTGAAACAGAGAGAGGAAGAGATAGAGCGATGAGTTTTCTCTGGAGAAAAGCGTCGATTATGATTTTTGATATCGTTAATTGGTGACACGATAGAGTTCCTTTCTTCGCGAGAGTGCTCCGCTAAAATTTAAATCGCGCGAACGCTAGCTCATTTCGTTCGGTGGACACGAAAGAGATCCTGAAACGGCGCCCGAATTTGCGGATAAATGAGTCCGCTTTATAAGCGACGTTCGCACGTTAAACCTTCTTTTTACGTTATATTATTTCGTGGGCTCAAATTTATATTGGGATCATTTCAGTGGCTTATTAACGATACAAATTTATGCAAATGTAGATTTTAATGCTTTAAGCCGGAACAGCAAGAATCGCCTTGCGGCTAGATTTTTATTTAACCGCCCCGCGCTATAAGTGGATAAAAAAAAAAGGAGAATGCGAAACGGGGCCAAGCTGAAAATATAATCCGCGCGAGAATTGAAAAAAATGTCAGAATAATGAAGAAAAAAGGAAAAGAGAGAAGGAGGGAGAGAGAGAGAGAGAGAGAGAGAGAGAGAGAGAGAGAGAGGAAGAGAGAGAGAAAGATGAAGAGAGCGAGAGAGACGGCGCCAAAGTTAGCCGTTTGGATCGGTCACGTTAATTAGAATTGATTAATCCCCTGCTTCGATCCTCTCGCTCGCTCGCTCGCTTTCAGTCGACCCGGGATATAAATTATCTCGTGTCAGAGGCAGATCCGAAATGATTCGTTTAACGCCCCGTTAAAGCGTTGACGGTTTCAGTGGTAACCCATCATTCAGCAGTCCAGAGTGCTATATACATTATTCCCAAAAAATGCAACTTCCTCCCTCTCTCTTTTCTTTCCCCTCGCGCATCCACAAAAGGATTCCCATTCGAGGCTAATTTCGGGATCGCTGTTTCACCAGCTCCCGTCCCGCCTTTTCTCAAATATACCGTTCCGCGTTTTCCACGAGGTCGCAATCGCCGTGAAATTCCATCGCGGCCCCCGAAGAATACCCAAATACGCGGGCTGGGATCGATATCGCGCGAATAAGAGAGCGATTATCCCGGCTGAAATGTTTAAACGGCGTGGAACCGTTGAGTCGATTATTAATGCCGTCGTCAAAGCTGATCCCCGCGGCAATGAGTGTCAAACTGACGCGAAATTCGCGCGACATTCAATCTTCGGGAGTTCCGCGGAGCCGCGTGTCGGAGAACGCGCGCAGACTTGACAGAGACGAACGAGCGCGAATCCCCGACTCTGACGCCCATATGCATCTCGCCGAGTTCAGCAATTTGCATGAAGCGAAACGGCGTGCATCGTGACTCAGTCGCGCACAAAGCGGTCGGAACAAGCCCCCTCCTGTCCCCCTGTTGGAATTCGGCTAACGAACAGCGGCGCGAGGGAAGAAGCACGAAAACGCCCCGCCGAGAGCAAAAAGCGAGGCTGCTATTTGCCCTGCACCGACAACGGATAAATGGACGCCACGGCCCGCCACGTGGGGATACCGCTGACCCCGCGGTTCTATGATCAGCGTATCCACCATCTCTGATCCACCCGCGGGAAAAGGTGTTCCTTCTACCTGATGATGATGATTGTCGAATCTCAGGGTGTTTCGGCGTGCACCCGAATCTGCACCAGGCTTGCTTGTTGATTTAGTTAGTAATCACTAACGGAAGCGTGCGTGAATAAGCGTATATATGGAATATGGAATTTCTATGAAAGTAAAATATTGTTTAATTAAAACGACATTGGAGTGATATGTTGGAGCAAACGCAGCGTAAAATGCTATTACCGCCGTACATTAAACTGTCGATTTAAAATAGGAGGATATTGTTATTACGCGCGCGATACAAACTGACTTTCCTCTTCTGTCGCGTGTGATTTTTCCCTCAGACATCATCGGAATATCATTCTGCGCGAATTCTAACGCGAGACATCTTTGCTCAAGGATTGATAAGGGAGTGAAATCACTAGCCTAGGAATTTTACGGGAATACAGAGGCACGTCTCTCTCAATCGCTCAATTCGCTTCAGCGAATATGTTACTGTCAAACCTTTTCTTTCTCTCTCTCTCTCTCTCTCTCTGCTGGATATCGAAACAGCATTTCGTGGATTTATACTTGTTTCCAGACGTCTCCCATGTGGAATTCACTTATTTCGCCGTGCGTTTCGTCACTTTTGTTCGAGCGGGCATGCGGACGGTTCATGAGAGCATAACGAGATGTCTGCTCGCGTCGAGATCAAAGTTGAGCACCTTTAACCCGATTTTCATTTCGCTTTCGGGGCATATGCTCGTCCAAAAATCTCAAGGTAGCCCACAATCGGAAAATTACGCAGGCATCCGAGCTTTTCACGGAGACAGCTCGCTGTCTCAAAGCTTATCGTTTCCTCGTACAATTCCCGTACGACCTCCATTGCGACATTACGATCTCCGACCCCGCTCGCGCGTTATCAATCGCGCGCGTTCCCCTTCGCAAGGCTGATGGACGGAGCATCAGCAAGGACGGAGATGGATTTTTGGCAGCGTCTGGCGTATATTTGACAGGACTGTCCTTTCCGCGGTCCGCCGAGCGGTGACCCGGAGGTTTTTCGGGAGCAGGGTCGTGATCCCGGGATTTGGCGGCGTGCAACGTCCAAGTGTTTCTCTGCCCGTGTCTCTCCGTCCCGTTGTCCGACGTACGGTAACGCCTCGTGTCAGTTCGGCATAATCCCGGGATCTGGGAGACGTCGCGGTTTCCGAGAGAAACACGATCGAACCAAGCCGATTCCTCGGCCGTGCGATTTGCAGCTAATGGCGATTCAGCGCCGAGAACACGAACGGATGCCAGCCCGCCAGGCTTCGCGAGACATCCGTTTGAAGTTTGCTCGCTCCTCGTTAGTCGAAATGTAACCTGCGATCCTACGACGCGGCAAGGTTGATTCAGGATCGCTATCGAATACGGATTGAATATAAATGCGCGCTTTCGAGCGCCGAGCGCTTTGTAACTGACGCACGTTGAGTATTATGGAAACGTTGGATATTATACGAATAATCTGAATAAAATCGCGTCAATGAGATGGTAAGCCGCGTGCAAAAGATCCCGCAGCCGGATAAGTGGAAGGAATCCATGAATTATTGCAAAACTTTACTATTCTTCCCTGCGGCTTTTATCCTCCTTTGCCTTTGCTAGGAGAAATGCAGCAATTTTATCTCTGCTGTAATCGTAATCGAAATCGCAAGTATGCGAAATGTCGAAGAGATCTCTCAGTCATGCGTGCGTCTATCGTTGGCTTAATTCTTGCTTCTCGTTACATTATTACTTTGCTCAAGTTCGATTAAGACGAGAGATGTTTGATAATACACGAATAAGATATCTGTATGCTCTGTGTAACTGTGAATTTTGATGGATATGTACTTGCAATAATCGAGAAACAATCTTTTCTGCAACAATGCGAGAAAAAATGTATATGAGGAAACTTTATAGCATGAGAGAGCGAAAATTCAGGAAGAACACGTTAGCAATAAATTTAAACACACACGTACACATATCTGGATTTCTCTTTCTTACCTCAATTTTGTTTACAATGCGATATAACGCCGCATAGTTTGCGAATTGTACCTCGATTTAAGCAACTCGGGAAAATCGTGTTACGTTTTCGGCAATATAATTTAATTCGTTGAGCGCACTCTCTAATAATATAATTGCTCCAAACATTTAATTGAAACACATCCGCGATAACTGGCGAGTTTAACGCGCGGTTTGCTTTTCTAACTTTTTAATACAATTAAAACGATATAACTTTAGCGCCGTTTAATGGGTCGACATTATTATTGGAGGACGGGACCTGTGCGGCTTTGGTTTCGATGTGAAGCGAAGTAATTTATACGTAAAAGCGCGTTTCGTGTATTCCAAATAAACGTTGATCATCTTCGACATAAACAATTTCTTGTGTAAATTTCGTAATTACATTGGGACGTGGGACAGAGTGATTATTTTACCGCATTTGAAACGCGAATTTTACAGGCAGCCGGGGAACAAAGCGATAAATAATAAGCGCCAGGCGAAAATCGAATTATTAATTTCTATTGTCGCTGGGAACGAGTGACAGAACATCGTTCAAAAGTCAACATCTATTTCTCTTACTTCCATCTTCATCGTTCTCTCTCTCTCTCTCTCTCTCTCTCTCTCTCTCTCTCTCTCTCTCTCTCTCTCTCTTTCTCTTCGTCTTCCTTTTAACGTAAAAATATTCCATGCAATGCTCGGATTTATCCGCTTGCGTAATTTTTCCCCTAAATTGACACGGGAAAAATGAGAGCTTGCCAGAAATGGCAAGAAACGGCAAGCATCAATAAATAATTTTAATGCAGAAACGTAAGCGGGAGGTGAATCGGGAGAGACGATTGTTATGTAAAATATATGACTTAATAGGACGAAGCGTCGTGCTCGCAGTATAATCGATGTCCAGGAATAATACTCTGAAACTGAGTACTGACATATCCGGGATTCATTCGCGTATATAAATCTTTATAAAGTACGCACGTAAATACAAGAAGAAATTTCTCAAATGCGTATCCGCATGCCGATCCGCATGCCGATGAAACTCGGCATGTTAATTTTTCAGCCCCTAACAGTAGCCCCCCCCCTCCCTCCCCCCTCCTGCCCTTCCTGCTCCTCCTGGCGCGAAGACAATCTCGAATAATTTCCTGCTTCCGATATTCCATAAATGACGATAGGGGAACGGTTAAATCTCGCTGCATAAATTGCGATACGTAAGAGTAACAGATTTTAAATTGAAATAATAATTGATCCTATATGCAGATACGCCTCCTTTATGCGCCGATTTACGTCCGTTGATTGAAGCGGGTCAGCGTTTTCTGGCGGCGCTCTCGTGTATTGCTTGATTTTCCAGGCTTGAATATAACAGATTTACTATAGGGCAGTTCGAGCGCATATAAAGCACGCGGGAAATCGAGTTCTCTGCAAAGCCGTGCAGGGACCTAACGAGTTCCACGCGACGAAGCAATTCCTTTTCAAGATTTAAAAGCGCCTCCTTCCGGCCGAGATACTTTCCTTGCCGGATCCAGGTCAGACATTCTTCTTCGACACTGAGGGGTCACCTTTGGAAACGTCGGGATGTGTAGGTATATCTCGGGCTTTCGCCCGAGTGTCCGCATGTATCCACGGGCAAAGGATGCAATTCAGCTGGACGATATTTAGCCGTTGACATTTCCACACGTGTCCAAATGAACGCTGCGAAGCGAGTGCACGAGAGGCGCACGGAGAATTCATATTTGAACTGTGCGGAACTTCGTTCCGGAACGATTTCACGGAGCCGCCAGATTCTTCGAGCAACTTAGCGTCGCGCCTGCTCAATAAAAATAAGTTGATAAATTCCCGGCTGGAGATTTCCGGGCATTTTTCAGCCCTCGAAAGCTGAGAGCTCTCGATAGCCGAGCCTCGAGATCATTTCGCGATAATGGAAATAATGATCGTATATAGAGCTGATAGAAGGAATTTTCTTCTATAATTTGCCGACTGATCAGTCGAGAGGAAGGCATCTCGCTGCTTCTATGAGCTTGTAATTGTTTCTCCAGCCGCTCAAAAAGCCCCGAGAGGGATAATTCTGGAACATTCGGTACAATGCGCTTACATGCGCTTCGAAACTAGCGCGACCGAATTTCAATTTGGGCGAACATTTCAGTCACGCGTATCCCGGTATCTACTGCGAGACATTGTTTCCTCGCAAGGAGAACAATGAATAATTTCTACGTCCTGGGACGGAACGGGACTCAAATGCGGCATAATTCCTGTTATGAAGGATGATAATTGCCGGTCTAGTTAACTATGAACGAAGATCAATCAATGATTCATTCCTGCTAGGGGATTCGCAATCGTTTCGGTTAACTCGATCGCCCGATCGATCCGAGTTCGAGATTTCGAATTACCCGTGATTTTTCCAGTCATACATCGCCTGTACTTTAAACAAGCAGGTCAGGCTTGATGAAGGGTCATCACCGACTCGAGCGCAAACATGCTTGATCCCCGTGCATCTGATGTTGACGACGATCTTTATGATCATTTATGATAATCGAAAGAGTGTTTCGCATGGATAACGCGATCGAAAGATTGGACGCGTGATTCGCATCGATCTAAGCGAGAAACGCCGATATCGCTGGCAACAGATGGCATCGCAGCATCCCGGTCCACCGAGATCGGCGGAGGGCCGATTTGTCAAAGCGCGGTGAGAAAGGAGAATTTCGGTCCGTTCGTCACTGGCCGGATGTGCGATTAATTGAACTCGTCCGCGATGCACCAGTCATCGTTTCGCGAATCTCGCCAATCGATCCCGATGCCTTATCGAATGAAAGAGAATTGAACGATTGAGAGAAACCGGCGGTATCAGGTGGAAACGGCTGATATTTAATATCGCGAAATGTGGATCGCGAAATCGCGATTGTTGCGCGTTGCGCAAGTGAAATACCCATTTCATCCTATTTCTTCGACGATCGAGGAGATATGAAATTTAAATGTATAACTAGCGGAAGCGGAGAACGGATTAAATACCTTCTTAACGGCATATCTGCCGAACGATGTTTAATTCTGCGCGTATTATCGATTGACGTGCCACGAAGAATGATGTATAATTACATGATGGAAGCAGCAATTTTATTCGATTCAGATGTTCGCATTCAGATTTACCATCCTTCGGAGAGTTTTAAATTTTACGGTGGGAGACGTTTTAATTTACGAGACGCGGAAAGGAATGAGTAAATAAATTTCATTCTGCTGACGATTGGAGGAGGTTACATCCCTGTGATAACAACATATAGAATGATACGATCTGAAAGGTTCAAACGAATTTCGATTATATCAATATGCATCATCAACGCAAGACTTTAACGCGTTGTTGACATCGCGATGTAAATTGCATCATTTTCACACGCACACGCGCACACACGCACAGAGCGAATTTCCTTGACGCAACTGTTTACGTCAGTCCGCCAGTCTTATCGATTTCAGAACACGGATTGCTTCCCCCCGGTAAATAGTGTGCCGGTGTAAGATCGGTGACAAACCAGAAACGATAAAGAGCACAGAGCCACGCCGAATGGAGGACGTGCCTTTACCGATAGTTTCATTCATTTCCTCCGTTTTACTACGGAGCGATAAAATCGTGGAACCCATAACGCTCGCGTACTGCCTGCAAAAAAATCCTACCTACGTCCTAACTACAAACTGCAAAGGGGTGGTGGTCGCCCCTTTCCCTGCTCTGCGGCTGTACGTTATCGAGCACGCCATCTTTGCTATTCCCGAATGCTTCGGCGAATATTGTAATCTGACTTGAAGGGGATGAAACGAGAACGAGAACGCGGTATGGGACACGGTTAACGGCATTCGCACACAGTCATTCGCGTCTTTCCTTCCGGATTTGCAGACGTTTCGACCGTCCGGAAGACGACACATGCAGCTCGCGCGGACCTTATTACCTATCGTTTCACGGCAGCTACTCGATAATTTCCCTCAGGTACGCGGAAAGCTCATCCTCAGGTATTATCGTGCTTAAAGGATCGTATCAGCCAAAGGGGTTGTTACCATCTTTGAGCCATCGAACCATCGTCTGGGCACTGCGAGAGGAAGACGTTAACGACCGCCTCTAACGTCGTCTTAAGCCGCCTTTTTAATCAGCGATCGTTTTCGCTCTTAATACTATCGCGCTACGCCTCGCCGATGCTTGTGTATGCATATTAAGTATTTCGCACTTGTTTCCTAGATTGTATCAAGGATATCGATCGCTTCTCCTACAAAAAGGGAGACCGAAAGAGGATCCCTCACGTTGCAACTCTCATCCCTGCAACTCTGGTATCGCTAACGCAGAATATTTTCTCGAGAAACTGTCGTTAATCTCCACAAATGACGTGTATCGTGCGTTGTATCTTCGTTTCTTAATGATATATCGCGCTCTCGCGTTTGATGAAGTAATCAGGTCAGCGCGATTGCTGTCTCTCACTGCTCCTGGGTTTTTCTCAGGACCGATGCGAATCTTAATAGGCGTCGCGGCGTGCTGCAAGGCCAGAGGGGGAGGGGAGGAAGAGACAGTCGGGTGGGGATCGAATGTACGGCGGATGGCATTGATTCGGGCCGGCAATTAAGCTCGGATTACACTGGATAGGCCGTACTGTGTGCCCGGGGCTAAATGGATACACATAGCTGAGATTACTGCGGCCACTATGGCCTAATGTAATGCCGTCCTGCGGACCGTTACAACGACGCAGCCAGGAAGACGCTTACCAGGAGAGATCAAGAGAGGAAGTGCGGACGGTGGCGCATGGCAGAGGGGAAGGGGACCAAAAGCGGATGCGAGGGCGGGAGAGAGGAGGAAGGGGAGACGTCGGCGGACAATCGTGGAATTAACCGTCCTATCGGACCATGCAATTCCATCCCGCATCCCCCGCGTTGCCCTCTCCCTATCCTCCCCCTCTCTATCACCCTCTCTCTCTCTCCTCTCACCGCCCTCTATCTCTCCCGCCGCCCGTTCCGGATCAGAATATAATATTTTCGAAAACGAGAGATCCTCCGATAAGTACGGGAATTATGCGAGAGCGGTTTATTTCAGGCACCGGTAGCGCATCTCTCTCTCTCTCTCTCTCTCTCTCTCTCTCTCTCTCTGCCGTTTCTCCATCCTTTCCTCTCTCTCTCCGCTGCCTCCCTCACCGGCGGCCGTTTTAATCGTTTCCGAAGGGATGGAAAAACACCGGCCGCCGGGAGAAACACTCTGATTTATAGATGCACCGCGATCCACCCGCAGCTCGATTATAACGAAGGTAATTAATAATTTGCGGTGCTTAAGCGGCGCTTGGGAATACACTTCATTCGATATTCCTATAGTAATTCGTTATTATCTACGCTCGCTTCATCGAACGGGGGAGCAATTAACTATTGTAACGCCGCGGTCGATAATGATTATTATTGTCGGTGATCAAGCACGAGCGGGTGGACGCATCGCGATGCGGGCGCGTTAATAAATAAAGCGAATTAACTTTTATTATACGCGATAGTGCGTTTGCTGGCGCTTCAAATCGAGAGAAGGAACACCGTAAAACATGCCGGTTGCGCGTGTTAATTGAAATTCCTGTTAAAAGGTATTATCTCTGTCTATTAAGTATGCCAAATGTTTTGCCCACCTGCATTACACGCACTGAGTTGTTCGCGGGTAAATATTAACGGAATATCATCGCATCGCACACGTGATTAATTACAGAATTGACGGTCAACATTAAGGTCAACGATTCGCACAATGAAAAAGCTCGAATAAATCTTACGCCCGTGATATGTTGTCAGGTACAAATTAATCTCTTGCTTCTTTTTTTCGCTCTTGAAAGCCACTCCAGATTAGAATATCTACCGATCCCTTTGTGATTTTTAAGTGCTGACATCTGCGCTTTCAAAAGCCTGAGTTTGAGTTAGCGGAGCAGGTAACATAACCTCCAAAGAAAAACAGATATACATATGATGGCCTCTGATCAGCATTGCGTTCGGCATTGTGTTCTCTTCGCTTCGTTGCTGCCGCCGAAATGATTCGTTGTGAAGATGCAAATGGCTCATGCGACTCGCGAAAATTAATTAAAATTAAAATTAACACCAGAGATTTCGCCAAGGAGCCTTAAAGACAGAGAACGCCTTGGCGAATCTAAAAAGTTTGTAGACGAGGAACTGTGACGCCTACCGAATGAAAGCTCAAATACAAAACGAATTTGCTGCACAGCTCACTGTACTTTCACAAATAAATTCCGAGTTTTAGACGAAATGAAGTCGTACAGCCAATAATAATCGGAATCGCGATTTAAAAATTGCGATCAAGCGAGCAATTAACCGACCCTGTCGATGCGTTCCGCGATTGATCGCGGCTGCTTCGCAATAATATAGGAAAAAAAAAGAAAGAAAAAGGAAAGAGAAGAGATTGACAACGAACGAAGAAACGGGAAGGAAACGGAAGGCAATAGCTCGCGGCAGCCGTCAACTCTGGAAGGAACCAGCAATGCCGAGCATAAACCGCTATCACGGACTATAACCGTCCGCGCCATAAACCTCAGCCTCAGCCTCAGTAACGAGAATAATGCGTGCCGCTAGAGTATCCGCCTCTATTACGTTTGAAATCCCCTACGGACTCGGTCTCACCCCCTCGCGCTGTCGTGCCCACGCGCGCCCTGCGCGTTACATTTTTCCTTTCCCTATCGTCCTCGCTCGCGCGCACCTTTCACTTAGGCCGCGCGTGTACGGCCTGCGCATTATGCCATTAGTCACAGATTTCGCGAACAAGCCGAAATGGATTTCTCTTCGGGCGAGACTTAATGGAATAATCTCATCGTTTATCGCGATATTTCTCTCTGTCCTTTTTCCTCTTTTCTTCTTTTCTCGATGTTAAGCGCGCATTGCCGGCAATTAAATCCGGACCGCCCGGCTTGTGCCGCGCGCCTGGATATTAATTCCTAATTACGATCAACGAAGCAGCGAGGGAATATTTTTCTATGACATTTAGGTGAAATTACGAGCGATCATTATATTGCGAAGCACTTTGGGAAGGAGATTGCGTTTATGAAAATTAATAACGATATTTCAATCTCTTTAGTCGCTTCGTCGGTTATTTCATTTAGATGTTCGCCGCGCTTGCTAAAGATTTCTTCCTAGCAGAATCGGCGGTGATGTTACGGAGTAATTAATTTCTATCCGCTGCTTTGGTTAACCATTCATCCCGGGATCTTGGGGATCTTTTTGTGGTCAAGATTGGTAAAGTCGTTACGGAGTAATTAATTTCTTCGCGTACTTTGTATGTTTAGCTATTCATATCGCGGATCGTAATAATGTCCTAGCCGCGGAGTACAATTTTCAACGAGGCAATATTAATCACGTTGCGGCGCGTCGTCGCTGAATATAATACTCGAATAAGGGCGGAAGCGTGTTTATACATCGTTTCAGCGGAGGATTGTAAAGAAGACTTAAGGGAACACAGAAACGAGAGAAATAAAGCGACCACCGCGTACCGATAATTGAACTAGGTGCTCTTCTCCTTGTTTCTCTCCGCGTACCGATGCTCCACACCATCCCTTCTTTTCCCCTGCATTTCTTTCCCCGTCTTCTAATCGAGTTATATGGGGTTGCGTTCGACTCGCTACTCGCTTGCTGAAAACTGGAAAGTTTTTCAAGACAGTACCGCACCCCCTAATGCCCCGACGATAAAGTCTCGTTCGAGAGAAACGAGGAGGCAACAAGATTCGATGCAATAAGAGATAAAAAAAAAAGAAAGCAGAAAGAGAGAAGCATATAATGTAACTTTGCGATACCGCGAATTCGCGCATATTGCGAGAGCTCCCGCGTATCGAGAGAGAGAGAGAGAGAGAGAGAGAGAGAGAGAGAGAGAGAGAGAGAGAGAGAGAGAGAGAGAGAGAGAGAATTCGATCAACAGACGTGAAGAAACCGATGTTCCGGAGGATGAGAAAACGATATCTCGCCGCAACATCTCGTGCGTCAGCATTGATTCGATTGATTCTCGAATTTGGCGCACGTGAGCCCGCACATTATGCCGAGAAATACAGAAAAATACAAGAGAGAGAGAGAGAGAGAGAGAGAGAGAGAGAGAAAGAGAGAAGAGGGAGAAAGGAGAGAGGCAAGCCTGAACACCTTCGATGTCACAACTGTCTCCCTTCCGGATCGCCATTCCTCTCTCCTCTCTTCAGCCTCCTCTGTTGGCATCGAGTTACGACGGCGTTGTCGACGAGTCAGGAAATGGCCTGAACTTTCTAATGTAAAATGCAAGGCGCAATATTACCGGGTAAGACCGCGACCCTTCCCGTCTCTTTCTCTCCTCCTCCGCTTCTTCCTCTCCTCCCCTTCCCGCTCCTCGTGCGATCCGGCGTGATAAAACTTGGACTGTAAATCAAAGCCCCTAGGTCCTGATTCTCACATATTTTATTATTTCATAATAAAAGTTTGCGCAATTCCGATACTTCTGTAAGAGGAGAGAGAGAGAGAGAGAGTGGAGGGGTAAGGCATAACAACGCGGAGGCTTTACGATCTTACAAATCTGACGGCGAGATACTCCACCGATTTCTACCCCTATTCAGCTTCTTTTATGGGCGTCTCCCGCGGCAGGAAAGCGGAAAAGTTCGATGAAGCGTTTCTTTCTCTTGGATCTTCATGTGGGAAATTGCATCGAGACCGTATTGTCGAACTACTGTCATGATTATTAGATAACTCGCTTTGAGATCCCTCAACCGTACGATTATAATTATCAATGTACGAATACAAAAGGGAACCGGACCAAAGAAGCGGGAGTTAGATTATTCGTTAGCCTTATTTATCAGCAAATTATAATTGTATATCCCAAAGTCAGCAGTGTCTTGAAACATGAGCATGTCGAAACGCAGACTTTGATTTACCGCGCTCGACCTTTCGAAGCTGCGGAGAATGAAGATGTAGCTAGCTGTAAAATATACACGTACATATGTATATACGTATGTATATATAATTCGTCGACGATGCGTCTGCAAATTTGCAGGCGGATCGGCGTGGGCGACGGTAATTGCAGCGTAAACATTTCCCCGGGCGCTGATTGCGAGACTCATTATTTCGGTGTAGCTACGAATCGGGAATCGCGCTCGACATTCGACGGCTCGAAGACGCCGCCGCCGCCGCCGCCGACAACGACGACGACGACGACGACGACGACCCGTTCCCCAGTCTTGATTAAGGCGAGGGGACGTTCTCATTATTGCTCATAATCAGAGCGCTACAATAAGCAGAGACCGCCGCTCCGTGACGGCAACATCCGCGCCCCATTTCTCATCCCCGGATGAGAGCAAAGAACCGATCCTTTTACGGTAACCATACCCGCTGCCGCGCGGATTTCGCCGGCAGATGAATACGGAAATAAAGCGGCACGTCCTGTGATCAAGGAGTCGACGATCCGCGGAAGCTGGCTCTCTAACATGCGACTACTCGAGCATGTTCGCGGAAATCCGCGGAGGCGTCCGTATTCAGAAACAATGCGCCGAAATTTCGCGCATTTACTTCGTATTCCAGATATACGTATTCGGTTCGCGCGCGAACTGATTCTCGCTTGAATGAAATTTACATTCTATTTTCGGCCCTTAGCCGCATCGGACTTTTTGTGGAAACGGAAGCGCGCCGCCAGCGAATATCCGGTGTATCTTCCTACGCTCGTATCTCGAAATATCGCGGTATGTATCGCAAAATCCCGATGCGTCGCAATTCTATCCGCGTTCTTAACGATACCGCGATACGCAACTGTGTCTGATTCTTGAGAAGAAGAAGAAGAAGAAGAAGAAGACGGAAAAATTAGCAAAAATTAGGCCACTGCTGAGATGATCGAGACACGTTCTCGATATTCTCAGGGTGTCCACTGAATTCACGAATTCCGGATGTTCTGATCGAGTTTCGACTAACAGCCGCGGGTCACGCGTCAGAGAGAAATTTATTATTTATAAGAAATCTGTAAAATCGATTTGTACATTTTCTTACGCGATAAAGCGGACGATTCATCTATCGGTTATCTCAGCGCTGGCCTTTCGTCATCTTGTCTCCCGTTGAAGATTTCACGGCTTCGCGGGATCGTGTAACGATGCATCCTGCGAGAAGCATTTCCGCGGCAAGCGCAGTCTCGCCGTTCCGAAAAGATTGCCGAAGGCGGTGCGGGGAAAGGGACGCTATTACGCATCGGGCTCTCAAAGTTGTGCGTTTCACGTCGCTGGCATTTCTTAGCGGGGGCGGGCGATAATAAATCGCCACAATTTCGCAGGAAGGAAACCGCGGTGTGGCTTACATACGAAATGGCGCTCCACTTCCCTCTCTGGGCACCTGACAAATACGTAGGTAGAGCTTTTCGGGCACGAGCCGAAAAGCACGAGAAAGAGATGCGGGAAGCAGAACGGCGAAAGGGCGAAGGGACCGCGGTTCCAACAAATGAAGGCCGAGTCGGATGATGGGTGCTTCTAATAGAGAGGGATTTCGTTCAATTATGTCTTATGGCGGCTATTCTGGTCGCAATCCGCCGCGATTTTCAATGGGCGATAAAATCCGCAAATCCGAGAGAGGAAGAGGCGGAACGAGTGAGAGACAGAGACGAGAGGTGGGAATCAGTCGCGCGGAATGATCGCGAAATTTGTACGGGCGATGTGTATACGTCGGCCGATCCGAGCGATAAATCTCGGGCGGGGAAATTTTGTAGAGAGCGGATTATCCGCCAGCCAGCCGCGGACACAAATCACGCGGCTGCAACGATATCGTCAGCGATTCGGGAGATGAGACGGCACCGAAATTATTGCACGCTATTATGCGAGCGCGGCTCACTTTGGGAATGGCGTCATTCCACCTTCCGCTCGATAGCGTTGACACGCGAGAGCGGCAGATCGCGGCAATCTTTCGCCGATACGATGATAATGCCGAGGAAATACACGATTTGTAACCGGCGGCCTTGAGCTTCGCCATCGCGTTGATCCGCAATCGTGCGAGCGGAGCTTCGATTTAGTGTCTTCCGATGAACGCGTTCTCCAGAATAATTCGATTCAGGAATCTTTGGCTTCTCGGGGGAAGTCCGCGAGTTCTTTCCGTTGTTCCACGAATGGATCCTCCAACGAGGGGATGTCTGAACGAGCGTATGCATAGCGCAACCTGATTTGGAAGTACAGTTTCGTCTAATCTTCTCGCATCTCTCTTCATGTTCCCTCGGTCTCTCTTTCCTGGCTCTCCCTTCCTCTCTCTCTCTCTCTCTCTCTCTCTCTCGCGCGCGCGCGTGCTTTCAACCCCTCACTCTCGCCGTCCATGCTTCTTGACGACTTAAGTACCTCAATTTGGTACGTTCGCTTAATCCCCTTCCCGGAGGACTCGAAGGGGGTAACAAAGTAAGGGAAGATGGCGGGAAGATAGAACGAGGCCGACGTCTGACGCCAGCGCAGCTGCGTGCTAAGCAAAATGCGAGATGCGGTAAAGTGCAGTTTGCAGTTCCGTTCGTCCCCGATGAAGCCTGTCAGACGGTGGTGCGCAAAAAGCGGCTGACTCGCATCTAAGAAACTTACATCTAATTAACAGTGATTAATTAACGTGCCACGCGTTTCCATCCCATCGCCCTGTTTCAGACACTGCGACGAGTTTCTCGCTCTCTCTCTCTCTCTCTCTCTCTCTCTCTCTCTCTCTCTCTCTCTCTCTCTCTCTCTCTCTCTCTCTTTCTCCCTCTCGCGTCGTATGTGTCGTATCGCGTCTATCTTGCATACGAGGTGAAAATTTCTGCTGGTTCGTGCCGTGATTAAGTCGGCAAGCCGAAAGTGGACTTGAGGTTAAAAGTTAAAGGTATTTCTCGAAAGTTCGAACAAAAATGAGATCGAATATCCTTTCGATGTTCGCCGCCGCGACCGATATGGAGTTCGAGTTTGTTAATCCCGTTTCTTCGGGAATATTAAGATACTTGTACTTAAGGTACATCTTAAAATATCCTTTTGAACTCTCCAAATCCGCGAGACTTTGTCGATCGATGTTTGTCCGCGTCCTTGCCGGCGCATAATTCCGTATAAAGTATCGCCGCGGTTGATCAGACGCGAGAAGGTGGAAATAGGTCTCCGTTATCCAACAAAGTGTACTTACGTAACCGAAATTGCTACATTAGCATGTAGTAAATGCAGACGAGGCGTCCCTCGCCCCACTCCCCCTCCTCTCTCTCTCTCTCTCTCTCTCTCTCTCTCTCTCTCTCTTTCACCCTCTGTCTTTTTACTCCGACAACTTATGGTTATATAGGCACTAACCCGCGACATGCCTGAAAATTTATGGCGGCATAACTCGGCGAGAGAGGCGGCCGCACGAACGCGAGACAAAAACGGATTTCAAGTGCTTTGTTTGGCGTGCAGCTTTGTAATCTACGCGCAGTTGTCTGTCATCATTCACGCACAGGCGTACATTAATGCATTGATTCCGGCAGGCGGGCTCTTAACGGCATCATTGTTGCATTTAGCGGCGAATAAATGTACTTTGTGAATTATGCATCATATATTTTATATGGCCTTGCCATTCGTGCAAAGGATTCGGAAGTCTCGCGACAAATTTCAGGAATATATTTTCCATCGGGTTCCGGTGGAACTGACTTGCGCAAAAAAATATTCAAATCGCGCCGTAATCGCGGAATCATCGCGACAACTCGGGAGCGCTGATTTAGCGCTTCGCGTACATAAATCAGTTTGCGGACAGTCCGCTTGATGTCTGCCAGGCTCTGACTCAAAGGAACCGTTGAGTAAATCTGATGATCAAACCGGAGTATAGCCCAGTTTCAACTGAGCAAGAGAATAAATCTCCCCTTTCAAGCTTTAATCGAGGCGAAGCGTGTCGCGCGTGCAAGGTCGCGGTTCCGGAACACCGTTCACGGAATACTTCGGGGTACGCGCTTCTAATGCATGCTCGTATTCCCCGAACGCGGTACGTCACGTGAAGCGTGTGATAATATCCGTCCGTGAATAATTCAGGGATTAGTAACGACGAATACCCAGGTGGCTCGAACGCAGCAGGACTGCAGGCGCTGATCGATACCGAGCAGCGACGAATCTCCCGACGTGTCGCTATACGCGAGTTTTAGGACGGCTATTAGAAAGTGTGATGGCTTGCCAGGAGAGTTCGGACGCCTCGGAACCGCAGCCTCGCGGTTGGCACGGTAAATCAACAAGTTGATATCCGCTACCCGGCCCGACTCGGGCCGACATCAGAGAGCAAGGAGGACCAAGAGACGCGGAGATGGAACGGAAGAGAGAGAGAGAGAGAGAGAGATGGAGCGGGAGAATAAACAGCCAGCTCGGTAGACGAAGATAATGACTGCAGAAACGACAGGATCGCGTCTTCAAAGCGCATAACTCGGCGCATAAACTCGCTCAATATTGCAGACACGGTAGCTCTCGGAAGGCATCCGGTGGCATAACACGCGACTTCCCGCAGCCGGGGAGCGCGTCGTCGAAATATAAATATTATACAACTCGGGGAATCGGGCGCGCCGTCGAAAAAGCGCCCTCCTTCGGGGGGGGGGGGGAGGACGAACTTCGCTCCAGCGAATTCCGCCAGCGACCCCGGAATTGTTAATAAACTTGCTGACGTTCGTGTCTTCTTCTCCGATGGGGGGGGGGGGGGGGGGCGGGAAGGGAGAGTTCTCGCAGCGGCGCGACGCGATGCGCCTCTGGATCGTGCTGCGATAGGCGAGCGCTGATCGATGCCCGATGAATTCTACGTCGTTCTTCCAAAGGGCGCCGATTATTGAATTTCCCGTTGTCGGGATCGACGAAGGAAAATCGGACGGATATCGTTTGCGTATCTGATGCGCGATTGATATGGATTGATACGACTGTGCTACCGGCGCAAGCTAACGCGACGCGTGCAATGCGCGAATCCTTCGACAGATCCGTCATTAGTAGATTTAAGAACTCGATCGGCAACGGCATCTCGTTATGATGAAGAATTCGCGTTACCTGGATATCCGGATCGAGTGTCACGAGTGGGACGACCGCGAGACGACACTTGTTCCAGCTTCGCGGACAGTGTCGTAATTGATGAGAAGGGAGTACAGACCACATACGGTACGCAGTAACATATTAATCGGCGATGAGCACATCCGAGGAGGCCATAACCGAGAAGGCTCAGTAACCGGAGTCTACGAGACACGGTAACACGCCGCGGACCTTTATTGGCCACTAACTTCCCGGAACGGTCCACGTGCGGGCTGACCAGTAATGGTCATTACTACTGGTCCTCTCCTCTCTCAAGAAGCGATTTCAAACTCCGTATTCGACGGACATTCGGCGGAGTCAAAGACACACCGGTCGCCGTTGCTTTGAAAGCTTCGTTTTATCCTTTGACCAATTCCTTCGCGAATTAAATCGCATTTACTTAAGCCAAGAGTCTTTCACGGCATAAGGGCACAATCCTTCTCCGACCGAATCGGCATTCCTTTCTTTGAACAGCTGCACGCCAGCTCTACTTCGCGATACCGAAACTTTCTCGTGGCGATTCCGCGGCGCCGTAAGCGGGTCGGCTCGATCGATTATCGCATTAAGAAGCGCGAAGGGCGCCGATATCGTGCGTCGAAGGGGAAAGCAATTGGACGATAAGGCGATCCGACGTGAAATCGCGACGTGAAATCGCGACGTGAAATCGCGACGAGCCGGGCGACGAATCGGCCCCGATTCGGGGAACGGCGCGGTTTATCTGGCCGCGTCGATCGCTGTTTCGAAAACTTAGATTATGGTCGTCCCGGCAGAAGGCGATTACGGTTCACGGTACGCCGGTGCGCAAATTGGTTGGCGGGCGGTTTGCTTGATTTATTGCCGCTTCAATCGACAAGCGGATCGCTACGTAATGCGCGCCTAATTACACGGTAAGACGCTAGTTGATAGCCGTCTTCGCCGGCTCGGAGCTTGCCGTATCGTTAGCCGCATCGAGGAGATAACTCGCACGATATCCAGTATCGTCGCTATCAGCACGGTTGCTGCCTGACAATCGATTGCGCGCGTAAATCCTGCACGCGGAAGGCTGCCGTGACAGAATTATTAAATGATACGGATCAACACCCGTAATCGCCTTTATCACTTCGCAACTTGGACCATCGCCGCCGCCGTCAAAGCCGAGTGATTAAGATCGCCGCCGAGAGGAGGTCTGAAATTAATACCGCCACCTGCACTCCGCCATATCGATTTATCGACGCTCCGCGCGTACCGAAATGGCCGGTCCAAACGAATTACCCGGTCGCGCATAATGATACGTTTATAATACGTTATAATAGACGTTGATGAGATTGGCGATCCAGTCGCGACGTTAACCAGCGGTTCCGAATAAAACGGGTAACGCGAGTAAACAAGCGATTCAACGGTTTTGCGTTTAGTGGGATATCAAGGCCAATTATCGGCCAGCGTTGTTTCGCTTTTAAAGCTACGGCGACTAATCCGCGAATATCGCCTCGCGCTACTTTCGTCTCGCAAAATGTCAGCCGCGCTATACGTGCTCGTGACACGTCCAAGCGAAAATCGAACCTTAAGGTGACAGGCTAGAGGTTACAGGCTGTAGCAAGGATTACGTTACAACGAGCGAATTAACCAGAAGGTTCTTTCAACGTTAAATCTCAACGTGAAATGATCTGTTTTACGAGCGCGTTAGAGGTACCGCGTTAAAGCTGCCGTTAAGAGTGTCGACGTCAGTCTTAAAAGAAGAAAAAAGCTGTCAAGGTTCGATGAAAAATTGAGTGACCGTAATATTTTACGATGTAATAATCGCGCGAGGACTGACTATTATCTACGAAAATTACTTACTACATGAATTTGATGCTGCATGCGAGCGGTTACACGCGAGACGCTAAATCTCCGAAGATATAATTTCATTTCGTAATAATGGAATTATTACGCGCGTAGCCATTATCGAAAATATTTAACACGCATCGAACGTTTCAAGGTTCGATTAAAATTAAAATTAAAATTAAAATAATCCTGACATGTTGTTAATAATTCGGCGCAACCGGCGAGGAAAGAACGACAAGTGCGATTACTGTCTAACAGAGACAGTCGCGTTCAACGCCACGACGCGGCATGCTGAATCCGAACCGAACGAGCGGAACGAGCTCTGCAAATGTTAAATCGACGCGGAAATAACCGTTATCATTATCGTCAGTGCTCCTCGTATAACGTGCCATCAAAGTTCGACGACGTTAAAAATAAAGCAGTCCCTTCGTTTCTCTCTCCTCCCCCTCTCTTTCTCTCTCTGGCGGCCGTCTCGGTATCGATCAGCGAGATTCCGTGTCGTAAATACATCGCGGGAAACAAACAAAAGTTCGCGGAAGTTTTATGGTACCGACCCGTAAGGGAGTGGGCACCCGAGACGGGCGCGCGAACTTAGGGGAGAGGAGGGGACGCGACCGCACGCGGGGAGAAGGATGGAGCGAGCGCGGAGGTCTAACTCGCGTATCCATTTACAAGTTTTAAATCGTTCCGCCGGTGTGCCTTTTGAAAGAAACCTTTTACCTTTACTCTCAATGCACGATAAAATTCTGAAACGCGTCCGCGCCGGCCGCCGCGCGGCTTTTAAACGTTAACACGCGCTCGCTCGCTACAATGGCGGGGTCGCATTATACTCGAGTATCGGAGGGAGAACAAGTAGATATATATGTATATACATAGATATATATATTCTATATATATATATATATATATATATCCTATATATATATATATAAGAAGAAACAAGGGCCGAGACGAATGGGGCGAAGGGACGAAGGGAAGGAGAAACAGCGTGCCCCCCGAGCGGAAAGAGGACGGGGTGAGAACGGAGAGCTGCTGTTCTCTCGTCGCCCGCTACTTCGATTTCTTTGCACAAGACAGAGTGGGATTGCACCAACAGGGATAAAAATCCTGTTTTGTGCAGTGCACGGTTACCGGTATTGACGCAATTTTACCCCATCTGACTGTACATATTTGTCCATCGCGTAATATAACACGTAAATATCCTCGGTACGGGCTTCTTGAGCGTTTGCGTAATCCTAATCTGGTGGATTAGGTTTTTAATCTCGCAACGTCGCACGTCAAGTCCGTAAGGTTCTTTCTTCTCTGTGTTCGGAAATTCGTGTTTCAGCACTCGGGACCAAGCACTGAGCACCGCGAGTTGATAATTTATCCATCGCTCTACTCGGATTATTAATCAAGCCTGACTTAATTAGAGGCATTACGTCACCATTGAGAATAATGAGAGGTGCGACAGCTCTCTGTGCGTGTCATCCAGCCGGCATAATGTGCTTCAAGGACCGTTCGCGGATTATAAGTAATCTCTCTCCGCTGTTTTTCATGAAAGCCGCGAGGAACTCGCCGTTCGATCGGCATGCTCGTTGAAGGGATAAGGGATACTCTGTAATCTTACGATGACGAGGATGATAATCCCATGCGGTCGCACTCGCTCGTGGATCATCCGAGAAGCCCTCGGAGGCCAAGAGGACGGGAGGGTCAGGAAGGATCGTACCTCGAGGTGTGCTTTTTATTGAAATGAGCGCATCTGGTGTCCAGCGAAGGGTCGTCCAGCTGAGCCCGCGCTTTTTTCCCGCCCCTCGTTCGCCCCCTCGAACCGAGAGCGGTTACATCCCTTTGTACGCCGGTGACCACGCTGCGAAAATGGAGCCTCGCGGGGAGGCCCGGCCGCAGGCGTAAATATCCTTATGAAAATTCGAGCTCGATCGAGGGTGGAGCGTCCCGCGATTTATAGGATCGCCTGCGAATCGCTGACCATGCTCCCCTGTCCTCCTTCAGTCCTCCCTCGTCGCTTCTGACACTATAAAAGAAGCGGCCATCCCCTCGCAAATGACAAATGGATACTTGGAGCTCGAGACGATTAAAGACGTACAGGACTTTCCTCTGCTGGAAACATCCTGAGAGCTTACCCACCCTGGGACATCTCCCACTCTCCGCCGAGTATCCCTTTCATCGTGCTCTAAAGGAAGACGATTTCTTAATATGTTGCGCGCTTGGAGGGACGCGCGTGCTATCAAGGAATGTCAACGGCAGGTCCACATCGTGGGGACGCCGTGGCGCGCTTGTGGGGGGGTAGAACCGTTAAAGTGAACGGGGAATAGAGAGGCTATAGGGTACGGTAGTTAAATGTTACCGGTGTCAGGACACAGCCTTTGTGTTAGGGGAGTGCCCGAGAGCTCCGTTGGAGTTAGCTAGAGACTGGCAGAGTACTATAAATTACATAAATGAAGTAAGCCCCTTCCACGCTCAAACGGACGTCTTGCCAAGTTTATAACTTAATCACTCGCGCTACCCGTAGTAGAGGAGGAGCTTAGGTGGATGAGAGGATGCGAGAGACGTAACAGAACGGTCGGGATGGCAGCGGCTATGGCAGCGCAGCCGGAGACGGATAGCGCGGAGGATGTAAGAGAGAAAGAATCCGGATGGAGAACAAGCCCGAACGATTAATGGTGCCAGCGTTGAATAATTGAACGTGTCGCGCACATATTGCCTCGGCAGGTTTCCTCCGCAAGGCCAACGGCTCCGATCCGGTCCATCGCTAATTAAGAGCACGTTGTATATCGCGAACCTCGACTGCGAGGGAAGCTTCGTCGGCTCTTTCGATCTTTCATCCGATCGGGGTGTCCGTCTGTCGACGATATCAGGGACGCAACATTGTAAATCGCGCTATCGACTGTGAGCTTTGACGGTATCGTGCTTCGATGCCGATTTCACGGAGATGGGCTATAATCACGCTTAGATTCCTGGATGATCGTTCGATGCGTTTTACTACGGATCGTCAACCGCTTCACTTCCGCGGAAGTGAACCAATTCCTGGTTATCTTAAGCAGCATCGCGTTCTGGATTCAGACAGCTCGCCGGATATCTCGAGCCTGAATTACCAGCGAGAGGAGCGCGGTGCAGAAGCGAGAGATTAAAATCACCCGGAGAGCAAAGTTTTTAATAACCCTTGATGCTTGATTAAGTTACGACTCTCTTCGCCGGCTCGCACGCTGTCTCTCCTTCCCGCTATTCGTCTTCGGCTGAAATAAATTTCGCGGAGATTTCGCTTAGACCGCGCTCGAGCGCTACGAGGGAAGAAGCGGGACTCGTTTGCTCCGTCAGCTAAATTGATGGAAATCTAGACCGTTCCTTATTCCCGCGAGTGTGCAATAAAATTTGAAAGCTTGCGCCGATCCTCTCGCCTCGCTACTGACTATCCCAATTCGAGGTTATGCATAATGAATACATTTATTAATGCATTTATTAAACCGACTCTATCTCATCTTGTTTCCGAGACGATCGAATATCGAATATCATTATATTCGCGATTCGCGTGAGAGATAATTTAATTTTAGAGCATCCGATGCGATATTCATAGCTATAGAAACGCAAGATAGACGTTATATCGCGAACCTCGGAAAACAGATAATGTCGTCTGTCGAAAATGATTGCTATAATTTTCATCAGGCTTGCTCGATAAAGATAATTAAGAATTTGTGTGCTTCTTTTTTCAGGCTTTGGGTTCGTCACGTTTCAAAGCGAGGATGTCGTCGACAAAGTCTGCGAGATCCATTTCCACGAAATCAACAACAAAATGGTGAGTCAGGCCAGTCGCGAAAGCTTGCCCGTAGAGCCAAGAACAGAACGCTCCCTTTGCTCTAGCTACGTATCCGCCGAGGTCGCATCAAAAGGTATTTGCCTTGTGCTCGTTGTCTGCAAAGATACGGCATCGAACAGAATTAATTTTGCGTATAATTGAAAAGGTCTATCCTACCGTTATTTGCATTTGACACGCACTCGTGGCGTACACATGCAGAACTAGCCAGAGATGGAAGAGCTCAACGTGGCCCCTCTAGCAGAAGAGTCCTCTTCGTTTATCTTTCACTACAACGAAAAGGTCTCTCGCGTCCTTCGAGCGTTTTCTTGATGCCACCTCGTATCGGTAATAATCCCGAAGTGAACCCGCTGCACGCGATCAAGTCAGCGGTTCTTCCTGGACAGTGAGGGTTACGTCTTAACGAAATTTTTAGCAGAAGCTCTTTTAGCATTTTAGCGAAGGATAATGGCTACCTAACGTTTAACAGCAGACGGAAACCGGAGCAACCGGTTGTAACAATAACGATTCCATTCAGTCTTAATCCCTCATCAAGAGTAATCCCTGCATTATTCGCCATGCCATGAGCAGCAAATGAGCACAGTCCTAGTAGACAAATACGCCAGCATCTCCCGACCAATCTCCTCAATCCAACACCATCATCATCACTAGCAGCATCACTCTTTGCAAGTCCCATCGAAGCCGGTCTTTCGTCTCTCGACTCGTCCCTGTCACCTCACCTGGTCTGTCTGAAATTTCAAGGTCGAGTGCAAGAAGGCACAGCCGAAGGAAGTGATGCTCCCAGCGAATCTGGCGAAGACGCGAGCGGCCAGCAGAGGCGCATACGGTGAGTTGGTGATGGTCGCGACACCCACCCCCGCAACTTATCGTTACGCGCCGTACCCCCTACCGACGGCGGCCGCCGCTGCCGCGCATGCAGCCGCGGCGGCCACCGCCGCACCCCCTCACCACCACTTGCTGGCTCCGATAGTCGCCACCGCCGCTCCGAGCGCGGCCGCTACCTACCAATACGCGGCCGGCGTGGCCGCCGCACCTACGGCCGCCGCCGCCGCCGCCAGCACCGCCGCCGCGGTTTACGACGTGAAGCGCGCGATCGCGGCGGCGGCCGCGGCCGCCGCCGCGGCTTCCTATCGGCCGCATCCGGTCGCGACCGCGTCCCGCGCCGCGGCACTCACTTACTCCATGAGCGACCTGCTCGGCGTGCAGGGCCTCGACATGGGCGCCGTTTACCATCCGATACCCACGATCGGCCTATGACCCACGATACTCACACCCCTCTCGCGGCCGCAGTAATCGCCGCTCCTGGACTATCTGCATGGTCCGGCGGAGGGAGGGGTCGTGTCGTCCGATTATTGTCGATTTCGTTTGGTTTCAATCGGTTCGCTCGCTCGTTTCTTCCCGCGTCGCTTGTCTCCGCTGCAGCGCGTTGTATCAGAAAGGGAATTGATTCCATGTGCCAAAGGGCGACGTAGGGCACGTTTCGTAAACGTGCCATTCTTCTTTTTTTCTCTCCGGAGTTCGCATTTTCGTACGTGATCCGAAATTGGATGTTTCGGCTAGAGATTCGGATGCAAAGTTTACGCGTTCGCGCAAGACACTTTATCGCGACTTCGTCCAAGATTCAAGCGGCCAGGAACGTCGACGACGCGTTGTTTACTGTCTTTTGTCTATTTTTGTCTAACTTCTCAGTGGGAAATTAGTCCCCCATGAGTTACTTTCCTTGATGAAGTTTCATAGCAGATCGCTGTTTCGCGCATTTCTCCGATTGAGACTGTTCTAGCCTTCGTTTCGAGCTAGCCAACGAAAGAAATCGAAAGTATTAATTAATATAGATCGATTAGTCATTGAACGACCGGAGCGGTGATAGATACGAATGCCGGGAAGTGCAATATTGTAGATTAGAGCTGACCGCTCGTTCTTGTTTCGCCAGTTCGAAATACATATCGAGAACGCGATATCTCCGCGGATCCGCTGCGCGGATGGCAATGTTCGGCAAAACTGTGATCGTAGAAAACAGACGGGAATCGCAGATTTACTCGATGTAGTGGTTGACCTATGGGGCCTCATTTTCTCGTAGAAGGAAACGTAGAACGCGCGTAGACAACGAGAACGAACAAACGTATCGCACAAAAGACTGGTAGTTACTTCGTAGGTGTGATTAGTAGGCAGTGATTAGCACGACAATAAACAAAAGTGTTCAAACGTAAAAGGGAAACGAGCCGAAATGTTCCGGGTTTGCTCAATAATATGCCGCCGTCAGATCCAACGTATCGCCATGGGGAGTTGTCTCTTTCGTTTCGCGAATGCATTCGAATCCGCGGCGTTTCGCAGTGACTCGCGGATCAAGCTTGATCATTCGCGATGAAATACAAACGCTCGAAGATCGCTTCGAGATTCAACGGAGTCTTGACCTTTCTCGCCCTCGGGAAGAAGGCATCGTCCGTTCTCTGAGTACTCTCCGAGTACAGTCTCCCTGTATCCTCAACTGCATTCCCCGAGATCGAGACTGATGTACATCGAGACGGCTGCGTTAATTCTCTAAAAACGCTTCATTAATACGCTGCGGGAGAATAAACGTGTAGCGCGCGCCGGAGGCATTCTTATTAATAAAGACAGGCAGGATGGACGAGCAGTAAGTATAGGAGTCGTGTCTAATTAAGTTCCGATCATCCGGCCGACGTCGAGTAATGAAGTTCTCGGCGTCCGTCACACTCTCGCCGTTAAAAGCACTTCAATTAAAACGCCGTGGAACTTAACGCCGATGGCGAAGGTGCAGAGGCACGGGAAATCGGTGGAGGGGGAGGGGAGGGGTAGGAGGAAGTGTCCTGTCGCGTCGCGAATTTCAGGGTGAGAAAACGAGACAACTCCGCGATGGGGAGGGAAGGCACGCTCGCGCGGCGGCTACTCGATTCGTTGCCGTAGAATCTAGTCTAATCTTGAGGTATTAGCGACGCGAAATTCTAAGGAATTCGTAGGAATGGCCGTCTGTGTGGTTACGCGATGTCTGACGATAACTAGATGCCGCGATGAAAAGTTCAGGGAGGGAGGGGGAGGGGGGAGGGGGGAGGGGACTGTCGCGTCTTGTGGCGTATTTTCGAACGTCGTGAAAATGACGGGGATTCCCGGGCGGGTCGCGCGGTCGATTACGAATATTTGATGAGAAAACAAAGAGATGAAGCAAAAAAGATGATAACATCCCCAGGTAGCGGCCGCGCCGTCTGTACGTGCAACTCGCGACACGACGAGCGATAATTGAAGGAAATCAATTAGCGGCGACGCCCCCGATGCAAATTGCCGGCGACGCGGCGGTCGGCGCGCGACGAGAGAGAGAGAGAGAGAGAGAGAGAGAGAGAGATAGAGCTCGCAGCAAATGGTTGGCGACACATTCGGTGCACCACTTTCTCATTTGTCGCGCCTTCCGGAATATTTTTCGCAAGTGACTTCATGAAATTTCATAATGTCGAAGCAAGAGGGAACTCAGTGTTCCGAAAACGATACTTAAGGCTCAGAACGAGAGACACGAGCTATCGGCTATCTATATGTATATACATGCATACGTGAATCTATATACATATATGTCTAATACGTATAATAATGTACTTGTATTCTGTACTTGTACGGGAGGTCCGAAAACCGGAGGGGGACAATATTCCGTTGCAACGGATATCGCTAAAGATCAGACCGAAAGGGGGGAATTGATTCGCGAGAGAGGAAGCAGACAACGAGGCTTATTGGAGCACGAATGTAGACGCTAAGCGTTTCCAAACCGACGATTGAGATAGAAAGTAGCCCTTAGTAGGACAAAGTCGAAGCATGGACCCGAAGAGCGAGCATTACCGGTTTCCGGATGTCCCGTATAGATACGTACCTAACGATCCATTATAGATTACGCCAGACGACATATACGTTATATTGTTTTGTATTCTGTACCTATTTGGTAACGCCATAGCATTTGATATTGATATCGATATATTTTGTGAGAGAGCCACATTATATCTTATAGTTTTCTGTAATAGATGAAGCAGATATACATATCTCGAAATCTAAATATATATCTATACATATCTATCTATCTTATAAATATCTAGGTAATTAGGTAAAGATTTGTGTTGTTACCAGACCTTAGACATTATTGAGACTCTAGGCGCTCTAGGTTCGATTAGTTAGAGCGAGAATCTGAGTTTTGTGGGCGAATTGATATACAATGTACACGTTCCTACCGTTGAGACTACTAGTGGACTCATAGCTTTTGAGAAGTCACTATGATATATCGTTAGCTTAGACTATACTCTAGGCACCTCTTCGCGGAGGGAAGCCCGCTACCTCTGATCGACCAGGGGGTGAGATTTCGCTCCCTCGTGTCGTAACATTGCCGACTTGTGTTACTTCGTTAACCGCGAAGTTATTCATCGGGGGATTTTATTCCCGGGGAATGAAGCGCTCGCTCTCGACCGGGAGAGAAAAAGAATGAAAGAAAGAGAAACAGAGAGAAAGAGAGAGAGAGAGAGAGAGAGAGAGAGAGAGGGGGATAGATAGAGAGAGAGAGAGAGAGGTAGCGCGCGCTCCTCGGCGAAGAATACGCATTACCAGCGGCTTCAAAGAGACCTATTACATTGTACCTATTACTTAACGAGCTACGTTACATAGTACGTTTATATTACGTTACACGTAATATTATACCTCTCCCTATATAGGATACATGCTAAATATATATCGTACGTATACCTATCTATACCTATGCCTCAGCCCCCCCCCTCTCTACCCCCGCCCGGCTCCCCAGCCGTATCCCGTTCCAATATTGTTCGTTACATGGTACTTAACTCTTTTTTAAGCCAAATAGCACCGTTTATAGCTTGGCAATAACGAGACCTGTGTCCTAGAGAGTACGTACTTAGCCCGAGAGACGCAACAGAGCACGCGCTGTCGATTTCGTAAGTAAGACCAGACCCTGAAGGTCTCTAGTCGGGCCCCAGTGACACTTCGGCTTCGGCTGGGCTTCGTGGATTTTCTGGCTTTCGCGGGGAATAATCCGACGACGATGACGACGATGACGACGACGAGGACGACGACTCGCATGCACGATTCATAACGGACACTCGACCGGATGCACCCCCGACCCGTACGCGGCCTCGCGGACATCCCCCTGCCGCCCCCGCCGCGACGCGACGTAAAATTCCCGTAAGAGTGTCTCAATGAGTTCCACCGTTGTGCGCCGAAGCCGTCGATGTGACGTAAACGTTAATCGACCGGCAAGCCGATCGTAAACTCGAGCCCGAGTGACAGGCTTTATGCGCCACTCGGAAGTACGAGAGACTGTTAATGTTAATGTCGTACGTAAACGTCTGCTCTACGTGAGATCGATACGTCGCATCATGAGAAAGCACCGGGGTGTGCACGTTAGACGCCAACACTCTCTGGAAACAGAGAGAGAAGGGGAGAGATAGAGAGAGAGAGAGAGAGAGCACGCGCACGCGCTCGCGCGCGCGGGCGTAATTCGCGCGCGGGTATTTATGTAGTATCGCCGAGGTTCGTTCACGTGTTTCCGATGAAGCGACGACAAAGATACGTATCTGCATTATGCTGCAAAACACGATTCCCTGAATATGCGCAGACAGTGCTCGATCTACATGCAAATCTTATTGTAGCCCGGGAGTGTCCTTAGAGAAAGCCATTTGTAAGACACACACATACAGAGACAGAGAGAGAGAGAGAGAGAGAGAGAGAGAGAGGGGGAGAGAGGGGGAGAGGGAGGAAAAAAACGATAGTAAAAAAAAAACAGAAAAAAAAAAGAAAAGAAAAAGTATCATTGAGCGCTTGACGTAATCAAAAGCAGCCTGGTAGAGAGTGACTTTAGGTACGGAATACTACTAATAATACTATTAATATGTATGAGTGTATATTTTAATTGGCTAGAATAAATACGCTCTTATACTTTCTCCATCTGCGTATATATTGTGAGAGCAACGTCGATATGGAATACTAGCATACTAGTGAGTCAGTAGTAGTCAGTAGCATTGTGGTCGGTGTTTTTTTTTCAATATTGTATCGTCGATATATAAATGTGGTAGTCGGCGTCGGTACTATGCCACGCGCGAGCGGCATGTCGACCAGCGAACGCTGGTCGTTGATGATGAAATTTGCACGATCATCCGGCAGATCGGACCGCGAATGGTCCGCCGGTGGCATACTACCGACTACCTTAGTCGATATCTAATAAGCTACATAGAGAGCCTAGCAAATATTACACTTAACGGTAAATAATTAACTAATATATATTACATATACCTTTGGAGGCTACAATAATCATAGCTCATAGGAGGGTTTATTTTGTCGTAGATTGGAAACGGTCGCGCGTAGTTACTTAGTACCTTATCACACAGTTTAGTCGATGCGCTATATAGTCGATGCGATTATACATTACATATATATATATATATATATATACATAGTGAGAATCTTAGTTGTGTGGTCTTTTGGATTAGTATCGAATTATGAAATTTCATGGATGCCTTGATTCGCTCTTTTCTTCTTTCTTTCTTTTCCATTCTTTCTCTATCCTTCTGTCTTCATATTTTTATTTCTGTCTCTTTCACATACTTTCTCTTACTTTCGGATTAACCTAGAAGGCTTCTATAATCCTGTTTCTCATCTTCTTTTCTATTTCTTTACGTTATCGTTTATCGTTTGAACCTAGTCGATCGAGTTACACTTAAGCCGATTGATCCCGACGAATTTCTGCAACGCTTTGCTTCATATTACTTGACTTATCTCCATGTACATATTCTTAAATGTCTACTACGCCTACCTTCGCCCGCTGCGAAGAAAAATATTGGTCCGGCGCCAGCTACGTCAACCATGCGGGGAATAATTGACGCGCGAAGTGAAACTTCGCTTGCCGAAGTGAAGTTCGGCCGCGAGTTCGGCCGACGAGCGATCGATATCTTTCTTCGTTGCGTAGTTGCAGAAATTTTCACGGGAAACTCGAAATTACCTGCACCTTATAACGAAACATGCAATACGAATGAGGGGAAAGGAGTAAGGGGGAATGGGAGGGGAAAAAGGAAATTAGTGAATCCAGAAGGATCGGCGTAACCGGAACCGCCCTTATTAATCGAGTCTGTTTCTTTTTATAGATTTTATGTGGTCCCTGGGAGCATTGCCTGATGGTAAGTATGAAACATGTACGAATTTATATCTGGCAGTGCTTATTGACAGTTGCCATTACAGCGGATATAGATAGAATAGTAATAATACCGTGTAGCTCTCTCTTGACTGGCAACCTTGATGCATTATCTATGTCTATTTCATCGGTCTAACGTATGCTTTTATCGGCCGGTCGATATGAATGAATCTATAAGCGAGTTAGAATTCATCAGACTAGATATGAGTCTCATTAACTTTGTCATTAATAAAATTTCACCGCGCTACCGTTAGCAGATAGTCGGCTGAAAGTCGGAAAGTTTAATCCTCGTCACGGACGATATCGGCGTTTACACGTCGTTTTCTGTGCTTCCAGTAAATTACTTTCGATCAAACGCGACGATCTGTCACGAAGCATTTTGGAATCTTGAAATCGAAAATCAATCGTCCTCTTCTTCTACGAGAAGAAATCAAGGGACATAAGTCCGCTTACGCTCGTTTACCTTCTTTCGTTTCTTACCGGAGAAATGCTTTTCAATTCGGAAGCTTCGAAATAACGCGTGCATACGTACGCGTAAAGCGCTATTATTATCGTAAAGACCGTACATTTCTACGTAATAAAAATCCTAATGGGGGATGCGCGATTTCGTACGGCACAGCGAGGGGCGAATTACGGGATCTCCGGTGACTCTTTCCAGCTCGTTCGGCGGTAAACCGCGAGCGATAATCGCAATCGCGAAGAGCGGGCAGCGAAACGCGTTCGCTGCCTCGTCTTCCCTCATCCATCCCCTAGCGAGTAACGATGCAGGTAACGACAACGGAGATTTTCGTTATGTTCGCAGGTTTCCCAGCGGCGGCGTACGCGGCATACGCGGCGGGCCGCGGCTATTCTGGGTACCCTAGTTTCGGATTACCCTACCCGACAGGTAACCACCTTAGCCTTAACCACCTTAACCACCACAATGCGGCCCACATCGCGCCCCTGAACCTGAACTTGAACCTCATACAGGCGCAGCCCGCGCCCCACCATAACCCGCCCACTCCGACACCGCTCTTTTACCACCCCAATCTGGACCTCTACAACGCCATGCCTCTGTGAACTAACTCACCGCCGATTAACGGTGCCGAGTCGAGCTGTGCGCGCACTTCAACTAATCATGGCTACAGCACGTTAATTGACTGCGCTGTTATCATTGCGTCCACCCGGTTCCACCACGAGGGGCGAGCGTGTCGCGACGCGATCGCCATGCCGGGCGAGAGATAGCCGCCCTCGTGTTCGAGAACGCATGGCGGGACCATGCGGATTAGCGCGCGGATCCTCCCGAGGCTCGCGTCGCGGAATCGCACGCTAAACGATTCCCGCGGCGGACAAGCGATGATCCAGCCGAGCCTCGCTGGTTCCTTTTGCTTCAGCGAGCGATTTGCTGAACTCGGACGACGTCAGTGGCGTCAAAATCGAACGCGCGGCGATGCGCTTCTCCTCGCGCGAAATGCGCCTACCGGACGACGATTTCTGCTTCGAATGCACAGAGGATTCCAGTTTGCAGCGCGGGGATACAGAACAGAGGCGGAAACGGAACCGCGAGAAGTACTGCGCCATGAGAAACTTGCTTATGGAATGTTACAGAGTATTCGGCGATAGATTATGTGTAAACGAACGGCGAGCGGTGCCTCGATATCGGCGAGCTTTTCCCTGAAAGTGAGAAGCCTGTGCATTATCGGAGCGCTCGTGCGATGCTGCTTTCGTGTATGCCTTCATATAATCGAAACGAGAGTCGCAGGAATCGACGCAAGTCACGTCGGCGTATGATTTTCAGGACCCGTGGATTAGCCGACGACAGATTCGTTATTCTCCGCACGTATCTCCGTTCATCGATGAACGCATCTCATTCTGCTCTGCTGTCGCTGTCCACGCGTCGTTATTAAAAATATTATTAAAAATCATCGCGGCGCTCGATGGATCTCGAGCGACGCGGCCGTTTTATTGCCGCGCCACTTCCCTTGCCGGTGCTCTTTTACACAACTTTTTTTCAAGGAACAATGGATTCCATAGAATATAAATAATCCATTCTCTTTCTCGTTCCGCGGTAGGCAATAAATCACCGAGTGTTTGCGAAAAAGTGGCGTTACCCGTGGATTCGGAATTTATTGAGCTGTTACAGCCGCGGTGCACCATCGACTCCCTTTCTCTCTGGCCTGGGAGAGGCCATAATTTTTCAAGAATTCAAAATCTCGAAATTCTTCTATGCGTATATATATCTCTCGCCGCGAGCGTGGAAATGGAAGATGCGCGTGGAGGAAAAAATATTTTATGTCGAATGTGTGCAGAATAAAAAGAGTGATTATTCGCCGAGTTATTCGAGCGATTTTATTTAATTTATGGCTATATTGCCCCCTTCGAATAACCCCTCGGCGAACCACTGCGTAATCAATCATTTCTTTCAATAACGAATGCATCCCAATGGCAATATCGGTAAAAGCAAATCTCCAGCTGAAGTTTGCCCCGAATTCGCGAATAATGTGTCATTCGGTATGTGTCGAACACCGAAATAGACTCGTTAGACGATGCTCTCGAGAGCGTTTATAGCACGTGATGAAACCAATATTCTAATATTTTCTACGAACGCGTACCAAGTACAACGTCGTCGAAATTCACTCCGACAGGCCCGATCAACGGATCGTGAAATCGATCGCGATATAAAATGTGCAGAACGATGAGGGGAAGGGAGAGCTAAAATGTCATTGTTGATCCCTGGCAGGGGTAACGAGTACGTATCGACTGACAATGATACGTGAGGGAACCGCATCGTGGTCCACTCCGACACACGTAGCATGTAGACAGAGACGCAGAGAGAGAGAGAGAGAGAGAGAGAGAGAGAGAGAGAAAGCGCACACGCATGATTGCAGCGATTAATAGGCTACCCGCGGGAAATGAACACATCCATCTTTCGATATCGATCCGTTGAAATTGGAGCGGAGGATAACTCGCGGACCTTTCGAGGTCGAGCCTCCTTCACATCGTGAAAATGAAAGTCGCGGATGCGTGGAAAATTGCACTCGGGCAAATAGATAGAAGAAAAGTCTACTTTCCCCCCCCCCCTCTTTCTTTCGGGCTTGATTGATATCCGTAACGATTGTCCGTAACGATCGAAAATGAAGGATGACAAACCGATGGCGCAAACCTTCGCGGATTATCAGACTCCATATCCGTCTGCTTGCTTTTATTTTCTATCGCCGACTTTTATTGTTCCCGCTTTAACGAGTGTCAAGTCGTTGTTTAAGCTTCCTCGCGGCTTGTTATTATCTCGCAAACTGTTATTTGATTTCGTTACGTGAAATCTAACATGGCACATTGTCGATGATTGACGCGCACACCCGACATTCTATGATGTCGGATTCGCTCGCGCAACCGAAAAAGAAGGAGGGCTAAAATAAAAGAAAACAACGAGAGAGAGAGAGAGAGAGAGAGAGAGAAAACAACATGAAACTTTGGTTACAGACTCCATCGTATTAAATCCGCGAGGTACCCTTTATCCAGGCTCGCTGTCATTTCAGGTTTGCGATAGACGCTGTTTATAACAGAACCTTCACGCGTGCAGCTTTGCTCGCGACTGTAAACTGCATTTCAATCTTGATTTGACCGAGTGGGCAGAAGCGCGGTGTTCGTCTGGTTTTAGAGCTACTCGCTATTTTTCTACCGTGCAACGCGCTTTATCATGGCTCTCCGATCGTAAAGCTCTCATAGCTGCTTACCGCATTTTCCCTTTTGAGCTTTGGCTCGATTGTCCATCCGCGATCGTCGTGCGTCACTCGCCCTCGTTACTCGCCGCTTGGTAAATGTACGCACGTTTCGCTTCACGCATTCAGCGAAAGGCGATTGCGATCGAAGCTACGCACCCCTCTGTCCCTCATAATTCTAGCCCTTGCGCGCGGCTCGCCGCTGTATCAAGCATGTAAAACGGTAATAACGCGTCACGTCGTTAACGTCGGACAAACTGCGACTGGTGCCCCGCCGTCACGATCACGGGATTAATTAGCGAGATTGTATCGCATCCGGCGATGCCGCGCCAGATATGCGACAAACGCGTCGAGAGAGAAAAAGAGAGAGAGAGAGAGAGCGCGCGAAACGCGATTTCTTCGGCAAGGAATTGAAACCTGCGTGCCGAGACTCTTCGATTCTTAGAATAATACGCGGGTGGAAAGGGAATTCATAAATAATGTATAATGTTTTTCGGACATTGCCCCATCTCTCAAAAGAGGCCCCTCCTCCTCTCCACCTCTACTCTTCTTCCGTCTCTCTTTTTCTCAAACCATTCCTCCAGGGATGCTCTTCCACGATCGTTTCCAATTTCCCCCGGCATCCGCTACTTAACGCATTTGAATAACTTTTCGGGGATCGCCATCCCCGAAAAGTCCACCTCTTCCCGCCCACATCCGCCCATCCCCGGTCTCCCGATTTATGCGTGTGTGTGTGTGTGTGTGTGTGTGTGTGTGTGTGTTTGTGTGTATGTGTATGTGTGTATATGTGTGTGCATGTCTTATTGCGTACAGTTCACGAGGCATGGTGGTAGAAGGAAAAGTGGATATCATCCGCGATGATTGATCGCCATAGAGCAGAGCTCCTCGCTACCMCCCTCCTCCCCCCCCCCCTCCCCGATCCGCTTCTCCCGATGTATTCCCAATGTCCGAAAAACATTCGTCGGTTGAGCCACCCTCTTCGCAAACACGGCTAGCGGGGCGATCTTCCAGGGACAGGATCTGACATGGGGTCGGATATTTCTGGGAGCGCGGCGGCGGTATATCCGCGGAGGACCTCTCTCGGGGGAGGAAGAGGCGACCTTTTGCTCTTGCTCTTTCTCCAACTGCAAATATTCCGCGAGTGAGGGCAAACGGCAGCCGCGATTTAACGATCGTTGCCAGACATTCACCTTCGCGTCACGGAACGAAAACGGCGGCGAAACGAGAACGCGCCGCGATACGAACTGAATTCGAGGCCGCGCTCGTGTTTCATATGTCGGTAAATATGGAAGCAATTTTTCCGCAGACCTGCAAATAGAGAGACAAGCACGCGAGAGTTGTTCTTACGGAGATTAGTTGAACAAGTTGAATTTCCGTTCTCATGAGCTCTCGTTTCGACGCAGCGAGGATCGCACCGAAAATCGCACGAGAATGAGATTCATTTTACGTTGATCAGAGAAAAAGGTGTTCTATCTCGGTACTTCAGGGTGAAACGATTATTATCTCGAACTTGATTATCGTTTATTCGTGATTGAAAGGGAATATAGAAATTCTAAGAACCATTTCGTATATACGAATAATCGATACGGCGTGTTTACAATGTTTACAATGTATCCGTATCGGATCGCATCGTTATGATCATTTCTCAATGGAAACTCCGCAAACGCGTCAGGAATATTAAAAATGCAAGCAAACACGATAAATCTGATTGTCGGATTTTTCTCCTCATGTATCCCTCGAGATGAATAGAATGCGCAATGCATCAGCGCGATGCATCAGTGCAACATTATGCAGCAGATTCGCCCGAGTTACGTTGCGAGTTTCCAAAAGCAATGCAGTTTCCGCCCGATAGTTTATTTGCCAAACACTGACACGAGATCAGCGTGCGTCTCAATTAGATCGGGGAGATGCACCATCGCCAGCTCAAGCCGATGAACTAAAGATTTACGCGAAGGATCATTAACGGATTCCCCATGCTCGAAATTACGTGACGTGACGTAGCTAGCCTCTCGCAAACTGGACAAGCTATTTCGATTTTGCCGGACACTCGCGTCGTCTTGCCGCTGTAAACTCCTCTTATCTCTTAAATTGACAACGAGTAATTTAAGCGAACAGCATAAGATACCCCCCCCCTCTCTCTCTGTCTCTCTCTCTCTCTCTCTCTCGGTATAGCGGAGGAAGGCGAGGTGGAGCGAGAGGCAACGCGATCGTAGTTTGTCCGGACATGACACGTTAGACAGCGCCGTTTAATGGCCAAGTTCGATCGAGTTCGTTGTCTTCCACGTTGGCCCTTCGCCCTAGCCGGCGATTTCGTAGTTCGCTGTTGGAGAGCGACGTGGCCGAGGGCCGAGGGAGGGAGTCTACGTCGTAACGGCGGCGCGCCACGAAGCAGTAATTTAAAGAAGACCGACGAGCGGAGAGACTAGGGACTTAGGGTTTGATGGTAGTTTCAGGTGTCTTGAGACTACCGCTCCTATCGACGCGTCGCTGCACGATTACTCCGCGGGGTACAGGGTCATTCCCGAGCAATGAGAGCCGGAAGCGGCGAGAGAGTGGTCGCAGGGAGGTCGAACGGCGAGGGAGGAGGATGCTTAATTTTTCAATGAGACGCTCATCGGGGTAAAGACGGGAACGAAGAAGGGGCGACCCACGTTCTCCCGCGTCTTGTTCTCGCAATGCCCGTTAATGAAACTGCTGCTCGCTCGGCTAGCTTCTCCCGATCCGATCGCGAGGCGAGGGAGGATAAAGGGCCGAATCCTTTTATTTATTTCCCGTGACTCCTTTCTTACGGAGACGAGAATAACGAGCTGCAACATTTTTCCCGGGATAACGCCGCTTGAGTAGACAGCGTAACGATGACGACCGCGACAACGAAGACGAAGACGACGACGACGACGATTTCCTCTTAGAATGCAAACGCGATAACGAGCTTCTCCTCCGCGCCAAGGAGGACGGTAGTCCCTGACGCCTCATTGGACATCAGTCGGTTTTTCAGAACGACTCGAGAGTCGGAGGCTCCTTCTATTCTCGTCGTCGGTTTACCGCTCGCTCGTGTACACGGACCCCGCGAAAATACGTCAAGCCCTCTTCCTCCCCATCGCTCTTCCACGGACGGACCGACTCGCTCGTGCGAGGATCGATTCTCTTGTACGGGAACCGACCCGAGCTTGTACTACCAGCGCGCCGGGGAAACCGGTCGGATTATTCTGATAGCGGAATATCGGATAAGCGGGCGGCAAGGGGACGGGGAGGGGAGCGGAGGGGAGGGGCAAGGCAATCTCGTGAAAGGGATAAAACTGACGCGCGGGCGTTGCGGACGGGAGTGCTTTGTTATCCACTTATTGTTCGATTCACGTCAATGTGTTATCAATACAATTGTTCTCTCAGAACCTTGCCCTGCGTTCTTTTGTTCTTTCTTTCGCTCCCTTTTCCCTATACCGACCGGTCGCGCGATTCGCGGCGCGGACGATAATAGAGACGAAGTACGATCTGGCTTAATTACCGTCAGCTAAAGTAACGTCATGCCTTGCTGCTCTCCTGTGCTCTTTCCGCGGGTGCTGATGATTCATCGAAAGTATCGCGTTCGCGATTATTTTATGTTAGAATCGAATAGCAATCAAACTCACAAAACCCCGAACTCGCATGCGCTTGTTTTGTTTCGATAGGATACATCGTCTCGCTTTCTTTCGACATAATATTGCGCTTTCATCGCAGCGTCATTGTTTACGAGACCCGGCATCGACCTTGACTTATGCTACACCACGAGCGATTGGCAGCTCGATTGACGGCACTTCTCTCGAGCACTCCCTTCCGCAGATACGGAATATTTCGATTCGATTCAATCAGAAGCGAGAGCGGAGAAGATAAAAAGAGGAAGCAAGAAGCGAGAAGTTTACGTGCTCGCAATTCGCGTACCTACACGCGATCCGGTCCTTTCATCGGCGAGCCAGGGAGGCAAGAGGGTGGCCGGGCAGCTGCGGCGTAGCGGAAGGGTTGCGAGGGAGGAAGGGGGAGAGACGCACCGTCGTATTTCACAGTCATTACCGTAACGTGTTACCGTGCGCGCTCGTTGCGCCACGCAATAAATCGTTGGTTACCGTTACCGCGGTAGTCCTCGGGGGTGGCGCGGGAGGGGGATGAACATGAGGGGGTTATTGTAGCGCTTCAACCCGCCACCGTGCCGGTGGCGTCGTCTCCGCTAACCTGACGCTCGTAACGATTGCGACTTCCCCTCCTCGATACATTCGCGCACGAGTGTATTCCTCCCCATGCTTTTTTGCAACCCCTCTCAGTGCGGGTTGACTTGATCCCTTAAATTCCGGATGATTGCGCGTACGAGCGCAATGGAGACATCTTTATCGGCGTCATCGTTTCGCCGTTTCTTTTCACTTGCCGCTGTCGGAACGCTCCGCGATTTTCTGCGCGAATTAACGTTTGAGTTAAAAAAGAATCTCCCTCTTCGCGTCGCTTTGATCGTTCCAAGCGTATAAAAGAAAAAAAAAAGGAAAAAAAAGAAGGAAAGGAGAGGAGAAAAGGAAAGGAAAGAGCCGGAACGATTATCCTCCGGAGGGGTGAGTTTTTGAAAGCCGAGTATCGTCGGTTATCGCGCCTCGCATTCGGACCTCCCGTCTCGACATTAATTCTCTCCTTGCGCGATAATTATTTCACTTTTCGCGTCTCTACGCGGCTTTTACCGTTTAAAGTCTTTAGAACGCGCAAACGCGAGGAGCACAAACGTTCGTCACGTACCGCGGTGCCATTATGTTTTAAACGGACGGTGAGACGCGAACGGTGCACACAAGGCGCACCGGGATACAACGGTGTACACAACGGGCGCAGTGTTGCGCCCCGGTAAACAGCGGCCGGTATACCGTATTTCTTTCAGGGGGCTGCCAGATTTCCTCGCGACTCGCGTTCACGCCGGCCGCTCGCATCTTTCATTTCCGCGCGAATTGCCGGCACTGCGCGCTCAGACGCGGACGACTCTCTCTTTTTCTTTCCCTCCCTTCTCTCTCTCTCTCTCTCTCTCTCTCTCTCTCTCTCTCTCTCTCTCTCKCTCTCTCTCTGTCTCTCTTTGCACTCCTCTCTCTTTTTTACGCGCGATTGCTCCAATACTCGCGAATTAATTCCGCGACAAGCCCGATCCGCGCCACTTTCGAGAGTACGTTCCGCCGCGCTCCGTTGCGGCGTGACGGATTTTCCCTTTTTCCTTCCCTCCCGCTTTTTATTTCCGTTTTTGCGCTTCTGGCCTTTGTTCCGTGCCATCAACGGCAATGCATATAACTCCCGCGCACTCTGCGGCTCTCTCCCTTCCGTCGCTCCTGCGTCGTTTCGTTCTTTGTTCGAGTCGCGAGCAATCCGACTCGCCTCCATTCGCGGATTCAAACCGCGAGTAGACGCCGGAAATAAAACGCGGCTAGCGAGGAGGAGTCAATGGGGGTGCGACTCGTGGGGAGGGATTTCGATTGTTCTTGCGCGCTGCGCGCTGCAGTTTTCTTCGTCCGCGCTCGCGCGTCTTAAATCCTCGCGGCTCCGTCGCGAGTTCAGCGAGACGGTCGTAGTCAGTTCGCGGAAACACGGAAACGCGATTAGCGGGGGGAACGGAGGCGGGGTGTGCGCATCGTTTCCGCACCGTTTCTTTTCTTGCGCTGGAATTTACACCACGGCGCATCCGTCAGCAACGAACGTCTGTCAGCTAGAAGAAAGCGACTCTCGACGATTCGCGAGCGTTTCGCCGTTCGTTGATAATATTTTTCTTTCCAGCGCGCCGCCTGTTATTGCGCGCGGATATATCCGGCGAATCCTAATTGCGGAAACGTGCCAATTATGTAGGACGGGAATGCTGAGCGGGAATCGAATCATGACGCGAGCGACAAACGTTTCAATCTGTCTAATTAAATCGGCGCGTTTGAACGTGTAAATCCGAAATATCGCAAACACCGGGGAATTTTTGTGTACAAATAAATCGTGCCGCATCGACGGAATGAAACGCGGAATTAATAGTCGACGCGCGTTCGAGATATCGCCCGCGCGCACGCGGGAAACCCTCTTCTTCTACAATCGCAGCAACGAGAGAGACACGCATTTCCCACGGCCCGTGCCTCTCTCTCTCTCTCTCTCTCTCTCTCTCTCTCTCTCGCGAGCAAGCGAGTAAGCGCACAATCTTCACACATAAATATAGATACACGCGACAAATGCACGCAAATATACACGTCGCGGATCGAGGCTAACATAATGCATCGCAGCTTGAAAGAAACCTCGCGACTCCGCGCTAAGAATCCCAAATATCTCTCCGCGAAATATCTCTTCATATATATATATATATATATATATATATACATACATAGACATATGTATGCGTACATATATACAGATAAAGCGTGCGCCGTTTCCGGAGATTTATACGGTATCGCCGTCATACGAGGGATACATACGGCGGCACCTGTTCTCACCCCCGGAATGCGAATGCAAACTCTCGCAATGAGAATCGCGTGCAAGCACGTGCGCGCCGCACGCCGGAAAACGTCCGAGAGACTGCGCCGGCGGATCGTAAGAGTCCGCGTGTGCTTCGGAAGTCGTCGGGAAATTGTCGGAATTAGCGCGAATCAGCGCGTAGATTCCCGTGTCTTTCGGGTGTTTCCGTAGCGCGCGATCGGGACACGCAGATGTGCGAGATTCGAAGCAGCAACGTTGTCGGTGGCGACCTTCGTCACTGGAACTTTGTTTTATTGCGCATTAAAACGTGCACCGAACGCGAACGTGTTTTCGTAATCCCCGATGATTCGGTCAGGTCCAAGAGAGGGGAGTAAAACCCGTCACGGCAGTTTATCGGAAATGTTTCGCGCGCATGAACGCGACGTCTAAATATTTTTGTTGTTTCACGAGAGGTATCGCCGGCGAGCATGCGTGAGTTGACGCGTGCCCGCGTTGTGCCCGCGATGTCACGAGATAAAGGAAAAGTTTTTATCATTCTTTGTCGTTTCTCTTATAATTTCGTTGAACAAAGTTGCAGTATGCCGCGCGCGATATTTGTAAACTCATTCTGGTTCTATGTCTCGATGCTCTTCCGGAACATCTTGTAAATACGCGAGATTGTACAGTTATTTATCCGCGTCATGCATTATGTATGTATAAATAACGGGACAAATATATATATATAAATAAATATAAATAAATAAATAAATAAATAAATATACATGTATATGTATACGTATACAGAGCTGGGTGATGTAAATTAACGTTGCTCATGTTTGTTAAACTGCGAGTTTCTGAATTATTAATGGGGGATATCATCAATTTCTACGATGCTGATCACAGCCGGTGGTCACGATCAGATGCGATACGATAAATATAGAATTAGTCGCAATCGATGCGATGCGCGATGTACCTATTCGCCGGGCGGTCTTCATCGCGCGTTATTAGAATAATCTCGCGAGCGGCGATTGGCGCTCCGCGGCTCGACGCGGGAATCGCCGACGAAAGAATCCGGCGCGCCGGATATCTCCGCGGCAAGGCGAGCAATAAACACAGGATGCAATCTCGATGCAAATTACCGCCATCGTCCCAATCAATCTCGCAACGAGCGGATTACAATCCCGAGAACATGTCCATATTTGCGATTCCGTCAACAATTTCGTAGAGCCGAGCGCTGCCATCGCCAGCCGCAACGTTCGTCTCTGATCTTTCCGGCGATATCAGGGGGTATCAGGTGGTATCAGCCTCCTCGACGATCGCGACGAGCGAGATTTCGCTTCGCTGTTAACGAGAGCATCCGCGCGAATCTTGCCAACTCGCGTACGTCACGCCTGATCCGAGCCATCGCCGGAAGGTCGATCCGAAGGTGTCTTTTCAGCATTGAACGAACAGACGAACGAACGCTTCCCGCGTTAGCGGCGACGGTCGGAAGCCAATTCTGAGTTTTACCACCCGAAACAGCCTGTTCTCCAACGTGAGTCGCTTGACCGGAAATTACAAAATGTTCACAGACGCATGGCTGGCAAACTCTGTGGTCCTCCGTCAAGCAAAGCGTCGCCTGCCTCTACCCCCATTCCATTAGGTACTGCCAAACACAAGAGATTCTAAAGAGTGACGGCACGCGAGAAACGCATACGTCACGTGTACATGTACGAATACACACATACACATGCACACATGCGCGCGTACACACGACGCGCCGCGTACCGAAACACAGGAATACCTTCGACAGAAATATCTCGCGCGAAAAAGTGCTCGACTTCCTGCGAAAGCATTCACTCTCAAGCAAACAGCAACCAGAAGGAATGGCAAGGAAAGAAACGGGTAAACGCGTAAATACCAGGGCAAGAGAGAGAGAGGGAGAGAGAGAGAGAGAGAGAGAGAGAGAGAGAGAGAGGGAGAAAGGGGAGGGAGGGAGGGAGGGAGGGAGAGGACGGGCTGAAAGACGAAAGAGAGTGCATGGAAATCGAGCGGGACGAGACTTAATGGTACCGTCGATGGAAACCCCGCGAGTACCCAGCTTTCTCTCTCTCTCTCTCTCTCTCTCCCTCTCTCCCTCTCTCTCTCTCTCTCTCTCTCTTTGCCTCTCTCTGTCTCTACCTTTCCCTCTATTTCGTCTTCTTCTTCTCGTTCGCGTAGAGGTAGACAGATCTGCGTATTCTTTCGTCGTTAGATCGAGCGGCGCGCAAGACGAGCGCTCGAATCCACGATATATCGAGTCCACAATGGCAAGGCTATACTCGTATCGGGAAACTGGGCGAACTGCGGCGAACCGCGAAGCTCGCTTCTGACGAGCGAAACGATCGATCAAATTAATCAGCGCGCTGGTCGTCCCGCGGACGACAGACGGACGACATAGCTAAAAACGGTCAGTCGGAGATGACGACGATGCAAACGTCAACGTCAGGAGAGATAGCGCTTCATCATCGTCGAGCAGTTGATGCGCCGCGCGGATGCGCGGCTCTCCGCTGGATCGTCTCGGGATCCTGTTGATGCGGCGGTTACAAGCATCACCAGAGTCCCGTGGGATCGCGCGGGATACGAGGTAGCCTCGCCGTTAGTCGCCAGCGGCCGTTGTCGCACCGTGAAAAACGCAAGGAGTGTGTAACTGGCGCACAGAGGGAGAGCTCGTGCCGAGATAATTCTCATCTCCTCAGTGCCAGTGCGTGCGCGCGCGCGCGCGCGCGCGCGTGTGTATGTGTGTTCGTGGGGAGGACGGGAGGGGATAGGCTAGCAGAGCGCAGCTGTGTAGTAAACGTGAAACACGGAATAATGATAAATCGACGATGTAATCCAAGTTAGATATCTTAATGCGAAGTTATAACGAGCCGTAATGAGAACGCAAGTTAGATAATGACTGTACTCGTAGGCACAATTAACGATTATTAAAGACCGGCGTCCCCTCCACCCTCCCTCCACCCTCCCCTGTGGATTCCGGTCCCTGTCCTCCTCCCCTTACCTACCCTCTCCCTCTCGTAGCTAACCATCGTCCCTCCACCTTGCCTGCCGGTTCACCCCGCTCCGCTTCTTTTCCATTCCATTTGGGAACTTTAACGCGTTTCTCTCTCAGCATAGGCGTTGATCTCACGTAGTTGACTCGAGACTGTAGTCACGTTCTATGTAATCTCTAAGCTAAACACACTTTAATCGAAAATGCTTAGCGTAGGAAGTATATACGTAGGTATTAAACGCGTGATATAGACGTTTCCGAGTGCCACGGTTGCGGCGCCTCGTCGAAGCGACGCGCGCGCGCGCGCGCCAAAGTTACGCGTCGATGTTTCATAATAACGGCGAAATTCGCCGCCGGCAATTACCGGTCGATCGTCAGGGTAGCGGCAGGGTGCGTTAGCGTCGTAACGAGGGCGGTTCGCGAGGCCGGACGAGGTTGCGCGTGACGAAAATCGCGAACGAAATCGTCGCGAGATTCAGCAGCGTGAAAACCGGACCGCCAGCGAAACTCGAGGAAAGCTTAAAACTTGGCGCGGTCGATTCCTCCCCGACCAAAATACACCCGGTGAGGAGTGAGGAGGCGGGGGCTGGAGATGCAATTTATCAGCAATTCCTACTCCGCGAGCTTTTGGATACCTTGGCAGCAGGAAATTAAATTTTTACTAAGATAGCCCATCGCAACGTAAATTTCTCTCAGGATGGCGACGGGCGGAGAAGAGCGGGGGGGGGGGGGAGAGAAACGAACAAAATGTAAAGGCGGTAGGAAACGATCGGTAGGAATGGATCTCAACGTGCGAACGACTTGCACGCCTCGCGTGCATTCAATCGCCTGCCGATTTCATGGCACGCAGATCGTCGAGCACGTCGCGCGTACGAGGCGCCGTTTTCGCAGGCTATTTCTTCCGCAGAAGAAAGTTACGTATTGGTAAACGTAGAGTAAGGCATACGTCGAGTTAGGTATACACGAGTGAAACGTACGACAGGAGCACCGACCCTCGTAGGAGAGATTAGCATCGAGATAAGCCGCTGAAAGACCACCACTGTTGGCCAGTTTTCGCGCTTCTTCTTATTATTCCACCGTATCTGAACTCATTCCAGGCCTGTCCGAGGCCMCCCCCCCCCCCGTCCCCCGATACGTAGAGAGTCCGGAAACCGCGGAAGCAAGGCGCGATAGTAACGGTTACGTAATCGGGGATTTATTGCTAAAAGCTCTTTCTCTCTCTCTCTCTCTCTCTCTCTTTCTCTCTCTCTCTCTCTCTCTCTCTCTCTCTCTCTCTCTCTCTCTCTCCTGTATTCTCTCTCCCGCGTATTAATTACGTTCTCGTTGCGCGTGGCGCATTAGAGTTTCTCATTTAGTTGGAATAATATCCCAAAGCGACCGTATACAAGGACGTAAAAAGGAGCAAAACGCGATTAAGATTAATTAAGGATATCAAGGATATCTGTAAAAAGTAAAAGAGAGCGGATTAAGCGGGCAAATCGCGCTGATGCGGTATCTCCGCGCTGCCGCAACGTTGCGCGTTCACCGTCACAGCGAACGCAGATTAAGAGTAATTAATTACAGCGCGGATTTATTAACGGTAAACAGAGGAGGCGCAGGGTTGATGTCGTCGCGCTAATTCCTCCGCCTTGCTTTCTCGGTTTCACCCTTCCTACCCCTTGCTGGCCCGCATCCCTCAGGCGTTATTCCAGCCGTATCGCAACGCGGCATGCGTTCACAGCGAGAGCTGCGATCGAGTCTGGATTGTGCGTTCCCGAGTTGTCGTTAATGAAGGTCCTACGAAGAGCCATCCGTGGATCGCGCGCGAGGCGAGAAAGCGAACGGGAATAGTGGCGTGTAACGTTAACGATGAGCCTCGCGCGCGAAAGAAAGAGAAGAAGGCAGAGGAGAGAGAAAGGCGACGAGCGAGTTGTCCGTCCTGAGTTGTCCCGAGACGTTATGGAGAAGGCAGATTCACGGAAGGAGCAGCCAGATTTATGCTCGTTCCCGCGAATTGTCTCGCCGAGATTACGAAACGAGCCGCCGAAACACAGATTGTTAAAGGCTTGCATCCACATCTTCCTTTAACGCCGCATTCAGCCGTAAATGTAGCCGTAAATTATGCCCGAGCTTTCAGTTGCGGTCCGCCTGTGCGAACATTGTCATCCGTTAGTGTCGCGAAAATCGGAGAGTCGCATTTATGTCTGTGCCGAATCTGTGCACCGGATCGTGGATTTTTAGACGAGGCTTACGTTTCGACATCGCGGGGCCTTGTTGGGCCAACGTGGCTCGGTTGGTCCTCAAGTGTCATTTAATTTCGAATACTCCTTTGATATGCCTGATACGCAAAATTCAGCTGTGCACGTCGGGCGTCAGGCAGTTGCGTTTAGCGCTAAATGCACGATGCGAATGCAGGCCTGAGAGTTTGCGAGCGAGACGATTAAGTGCTCGCTCGAGTAAGCCAGATAAGAAGAGGAGACACTTACGTCGTGAGCTTATATACATTTGTTAACGACACGATGCTTAAATGATATTATCGATACTTTTATGCGCGGCCACGGTTCGCTCGCGTCGACGTCGCCGTGCTGTTCGAAGACGGATCTTCCTAACGCAACGTTTCCGTTTCGTCGTTTCTCAACGGGATCCCAGATAGAAGACGTCCCGTACGATTTTCGCGCGACATTCTCCTTTGGAGCGGCGCGGTTGACCCTAGCGAACTGCGGTCCGATTGTTGCTACTCGTAAGATTGTTGTTAAATCGCTATGATCGCGCGTGGATAAGGATAATACTTTGCCCGATCCCGAGGATGACTCTCACGATGCCCTTTGCGCTCCGACCATGAAGCGCAAGCGTGCCACGCAAGACTACTTGAAGAATGAACGTAACATTATTAAATTCAAATGCAATTGGAGAACGTTCGTAATATGAGAAAACACATACCGTCCAAGATAATGTAATATTTGTGAGAGCAGTATGGCGCACTTCTCAAGCCGATTGACTCGCGGGTAATGCTTGGGATTGAACTGAAACGTCAATTAGGGACTGGGACAAAGGGAGAGGTTTAATAAGTATTCCTTTCGGTTATGGAGTGAGATGTATCGGAGATCCTTTGATACGGATGAAAGTTTATAATGTTCGTACACCGTGATTTCCTTTGCGATGATACGCAAAGGTTCGATAATACACCGGATGTTGCATCTATTACGGCCGCTATTCGTTTTCGAACGCAGAGATAGTTCGCAGCGATTTCAGACGCGTTGACGTAGCCAGAAGAAGAAGAAAGACCTGGACTCGCGTATGACCTCATCGCGTGTGATACTCGCGAGCTAACGTAATTGTATTCGCGCGAGTCTAACTCTTGAATCCAGGCAGATATGCCCGTTTAAGTTGAAGTCATCGAACGCGAATGAGCCTCTCGCGGCTCGTTCTCTTGCCGGAGAACCTCTTCAAGTTTTCTTGCACACGAAAAATCGTTTTATCCGACAATCGCCAGTCCTTATTAACGCATAAAGTCGCAATTCTAGATTCACGCTTCCGATGATGCTCCTTTCCTTAGCTTGCGCTGCACGACGCGCCTCGAGGATAACACACATCCGTGAAAGTAATTAATTTAACAGACGATCGATGAGGGCTCGGATGGATTAATTAGGCTAGCAACGATGCGGTAATCGCGTAACAAGGTGACGAAAGGAGAAGGTTTTGTAAATGTCTCAATGGGCTGCTCGGTAACACTTAATGCCCGTCAGAGATCGCTCTGGAACTGAACGATAGAGCGAGTTTCGCTCACGCACGCGCGTATACATACCGAACGCCGTCATGTAACGATTCTCCGAAGCTCTATTATTATTAAGATTAAGAATTATGAATAATAAATGTCTGTAACGAATAAAAAGTACCACGCAACGAACGAGGAAAGTACAAGAAGACGAATCTTTTCCGACATTGCGCGTGCCGGAAGAAGGGTACACCGATTGCCTCCCATTGTTGAGGTCTGCTTCGACCACCCTTCTTGCAGCACCACGCAATGACGTAACGTTTCTTAGTTTGAGCCTCTGCTATGAGCTAGGTATCACCTCACACGATCAGTACAATTCGATCCGCGGTTGACCGGATGAGCTCCCATTGCTCGTATCGTGCGCTGAAACTGTGGATTCTCGATACACACCGATTGTCACCTTCCCACAAACGCGTCCCGAGGCTACAGTTTTTAAGCTAAACACGCACAGACACACGAGGAGTGTCCGCGATTGCTCAGAGGAACGTCCGCGCGTGTCTTGCGCGTGTTCGGTGGAGAATTACAGGAATCGCAACGTCGCGAACGACTCTTTAGCCAGAAACGCAAGACTTGCGGAACAAGCACGGTCGCTGGATTAAGTATGATATTAATCAACCGTAATTTCGTATTATCCTCGCACAATCGTAAGCGCGGAGTAAAAGCGGCAGAATTAAAATCCTAAATAACAGAGCGGGAACTGATTACGTTCAGTGCTTTCCATTACCCGAGGCAAACGTAACAAACAGATTTCTCATTCTTTCACGGGCATTATCGCACGGACAATTGCAATTTTTTCTTCTCTTGTAATCCTTTCCGTTTCCTAATGGCACCCGGATGCATTCATGCAGCGTGCGCTTTCCTTTAGAACGTATCACATAATCTCTTGATATATATATATATATATATTCCCATAGCTTTCACGATTCTTGCAAATGTATTTGTAATGTCTACGATCGGTTTACAGAGAAGGGAAGACAGGTTCTCGTAGATATCGTTAAAAATCCACAAATGGAGCAGGATACCCGTTAATCGCGCACCTTGACGCGCTCTACGAAGAATAATACAATTAAATTTACTCATGAAACTTAATCCAGCACCAAGTTCTGCAATACACATACACATATACGCATACACGTACAGCTAACGATAGATGATAAAGTTATGTAGCGTGATCGACAGAGATTTCTACATCAAGTAAGATCGGTGATGTCTCTTGTTGGGTAGGAGCGGTCGTGTACCGCGCAGTGGGGCCAAGGGTAGGCCGAATGTCCGTGAGCCCCAGCGGGGGTTGCACCGGTAAGCTTCAACCCTAAAGTGCCAGGTTACTTCCACCAAGTTCTCGTGTTCTCGCTCGTGTTGACGGTAATCGTAATCCGTAGTAGCGTAGTACACACCCAGATTCTCCGCTCACATGCTCATGTCGCTCACATGCCGTCGCACGAACACGCACGTACACACACAACGAGCCCACACAACGGGCATCGATCAAGGATTGCCATACGCGCATCCCCATTTTCGTAGAAAATGTAGAATCGCTGGGATGAACGCGAGCGTATTCGGAGAGCAGTCGCGCGTTATGCTCTTTTCACCCGGATTTATACCGGGATGACATTCTCTCTGCAAGAGAAAAAAAGATTTTGTTTACCGGGAAATTATTTCGCCGTATCTTGCCTGGCGCGAGAATTATTGACGTATCCGCTCGCGTGTATTATCGAATGTTTCGATTATTATTATTTCTTCTCTCTCTCTCTCTCTCTCTCTCTCTCTCTCTCTCTCTCTCTCTCTCTTTTTCCAATTTTTTTAACGCACGCGGCGATTACATCGCGATATTTCCAGCCGGACATATTTTTTTATGTTATAAATCGCGAGATTATTCCGGCAGATAAAGTAGAGTCGCGAGATGTCTTTCTGTCGGCTGCTTCTGTTAAAATTATCGCGAATTTATTATTCAACAATGTCAATAAATGCTATATCGCGACGGCTCTCGCCGTTTCGTTTATCAATGTTTGATTTTATTCATTACGCTCTCGCGTAATAAACAAAGCTCCGATCAATCGTGCGAAATATACGCGAGCCCATACTTCCCGATCATATCGCCATACACATCATTCTGACACGTTCCACCATTACTCAAACTTAATTAGATAACGAAACATCTATCACTGTTGCCATCTAGTTACTTTAGGTGCCCATAGCTCGATATTGTCACCGATAGTGTTTATTATTGAATTGATTGAATTTTTCGTATACAAATATATTACACCTTTATGGAATGCTTAGGCAACAGAGAACCGTATGTTAGTTGTGCATCCGTTGTTCATTTGTATCGTTCTCCCGCGAATCTGCGTCCTGTCTCCCTTCGCCACGGCGTTTCAACGCGAATCCCTACGCCGATCGATTTGCGAAGAAAGGATGCGCGCTCCGTCGCGAATTCGCGGCGGAAATCGTCTGCGCGAAATTAAAATATCCTATCCTCCGTTCTCCTCGCGTCGCGATTCGGTGCAGTACGAAAATCGTCGTTTCCCTTCTCCCTCCACCCCGATCGGTGTTTACATTCGTCTGGGCAGATGGCGAACGTTTAATTTCGCGATCATTATGGGATTCGCGACTATTAACTATTAATTTCATCATCGTGCGCTCGGACGCGTTCTGTCGGATTAAAACAAATTAGCGCGATAGATCGTGCGGAACGATACGCATCGTTACGTCGTATATTATGCTTCATGCTAAATTGGCAAACGGATGATCGGCGCTTTCGAGCGAATCCGGCGCGATCAAAATGAATCGACGTGACTGGTCCCGCGAGCGATATCGCGCTCGTAAAAAGGCTCGCTAGCCCGTAACGGCCTGCTCTGTCGCGCTGCAGTTTAATCGCGGGAATAATTCGCGATCACTATCGGCTATCTCGATCGGCGAGGGGTAAGTATCGAAGAAGCGACGTATGAATGGCACGCCTGTACGATTTCACTGGCAAAAGTTTCAATTAGTTTCTTATTGGCCCCATCTCAAGTTGGTTCGTTCTTTATGTACTCTTGTGTTACGTTCTCCCTTCCTTTTTCTTTCTTTCTTTCTTTTTTTCTTCTTTTCCTTTCTTTTAATCTGCTCCAAAGCCTCCCCTGATCGCAGCACCTAAACGTGCCGCACCCTGTGACGTCGACTCGCTTCTTCGATAGTTTCGCCGGCCAAGGCCGTGATTTCGAGACACGACCGTGGGAGACACGACCACGAAAAGATATTCCCGGCACGTGTGCACAATTTTGTTCAATCACAGCGATATCGCGGGATTGTTGTTGTTGATCGCTGACTACGGCGGATCCCGCACCTTCGATGACACCTCGCGATATTCGCCCATGCGAGTTAGAAATATCGACGTTACGTCCTGGGATTTACGTCAAGTTACGGTAAAAGGATTGACAGAATTACTCGATGGAATAATAACGTGCTTTTTCATATGCATTCTGCGCGACGCTCTACATAATCCGCCGAACAAGCAGCGGATCGCGACGTTGCGTCCGAAAAATGGAATCGACACGCACGTTGCTCGATTTGTTAAGGCCTACACGCGGATGTGACGCATACGAGAAGTTCGAAACGTTCGAAAGCACATTACCGAGTTACCGTATCCATCGCATGAACGCGCACATGCATACGTAATCATTCCGATCGGTGTGTTGGGAGTCTACTTATGCGTATAGACACGTATATCATATACACATTTCTCTCTCTCTTTCTCTCTCTCTCTTTCTATCTTTTTCTCTCTTTCTCTCTCTCTCTCTCTCTCTCTCTCTCTCTCTATATATATATATATATATATATCTTTCTTTCTCTCTCTCTATCTCCATAGTTCTTAGACTAGCCCGCAAGTAATCGTAACGAGAAGAGCATTTCTGATCTCCGCATATGTGTCTACGCGCACTTTGACATCCCTCGTATATTATCTCTCTCGTACTGGTGTTGGATGACTGCCTAGCTCATAGTACATAGTTACATATCCAGAACTTCCACCTCGTTCTTACTCTGCCCGAGCTCTCGGGCCTGAACGTTAGTTTTCACTAGAACTTAGCCTGACCGTCCGTAGGCCTGTTTGGAACAGCGTATCACGGGAGCTCCGTGTGTCGCAAGGCGTGATGCACGACAGAGAGAGAGAGAAAAGCATCGGTAGCCTTTCGCGATCTTGATGCCGCGCTCCGAGAGGAGCACCGGCCAAGTAAAAGTGAACGTGGGCGCGCGTTCCGGCTGCGGAGCGCCAGAAAATCCACCGACCTCCTCCGACCGCCGTGCCCGCTTTTAGAGCTATCGATAGCCGATACCTGAGAGCTCGCGCTCCCGTCGTATTTAGCGGGGAAAAACGAGGTCATCAGATTCTCATCTGCCGCGCTCTCTGACGCATTAAAGGCGATCTCCATATATCGGATAGACCATGATTCAAGATTAGATCGCCGTTACGGAGCTAAACGCGAGCTGCCCCCGAATGGGACGAGAGGATCGAGAATGTCGATCGCCTCGACTGAGCGAACGGTCGTCGATATTTTCGGGCATCTCCCGTGAATATTTGAACGCTCTTTGATTGTTGACCGTTAATCTCGCCCGCCGCTCGGAGCTTGCATGTATCCGCGGCTCGTTGTGTATAGTTCTAGTGAGAACAGCCGTTCGCGTGTGCGAAAGCACTCTTGAACCCGCCGCGTGACCCACAGCCCGTCGAGAGCGCCAGAGGACTTTACCGCAGACATTTTCTGCTCTTTCTCACCCCCCCCTCTCTCTCTCTCTCTCTCTCTCTCTCTCTCTCTCTCTCTCGTGCATCACGTGATTTATATATCGATATCTCCTTGTAATCCGAAGTGGATTACTTTCGCGGATTCTGCTGGTCCCTTCCGCCGTGGCGATCTCGGCCGCCACGCCGCGCGCTTATGTCGGTCAATCTTTTTCCGTGAGACGAACGAAATTCGAGTTGAATGTCGCAAAGAAAAAGAGAAAAAGAAAAGAAAGAGAAATATAGAGGAGGCAAGGCGACCGGGCTGGAACCATTGCCGAGATCGATGACGAAGACTCCGTGAAGATGCTGTCACCTAGGGGCGAGTAATCTACCATCTACCTACATCTACTATCTCTTAGAGACGTCGCCGTATATATGAGATGACTTTAATTGTTATATATTGTTCATAGTGGAAGAGCCTAGTTCTTTTTTCACCACAACGGGTCGATTCCCTTTGTTTAACGATCAAGAGAAAAGCTTGCCGAAATGATGGCGTGACATTAAAGAATTACGAGATCACGATCTCGGAAATAGCACATCTCCGGATCTTCCCGCGGTGGTGCAGACAAGTGTAGACAATTTAGCTCGATAAATTAAATTGGATTATATAATGTATAGTTATCTCTGATTAGAAACAGTTTGTAGTACGAGAAACATCTTTTTAACTAATTCAACTAACCTTTGTAATTAACATCGATAGTAAACAGTTGACGCTAAGATTGCCCGTATCTCGCGTATCTCGGTTACGTGATACAGCGCGTATACATAGTGTACACAGAGTTTCACTAGGAATCTCTGTTTCCGAAATAAGATTGGAATATACACGTCAATACTTTATTACGTTGATATAAAAAGACATCTGCGGGAAGTAATTACATTGCGGCATTAATGTCACGTACGTACAAATCAATTCGGCAAAGTGGCAATCTTGGCTGATATTTTAGATCATACGTATATATAGATTACAGATTCGATTTAAAATAGTACATCTCAAGCGATCGCAACGACGTACCCTCGTGTATATGGCAAAGAGTTTCTCTGAGTGTTGTCTGTGGAGTTTATCAAAGAGAATTATATCCACGCATAGATAAAAAGTAGATATCCTCCGGCGAGAGACGGCCAGAAGCGGCGAGATGATTCCGCCACGATTCGCGCCTCTCTTGCCTCTCTCTCTCTCTCTCTCTCTCTCTCTCTCTCTCTCTCTCTCTCTCTCTCTCTATCTMTCTATCTATCTCTCTCTCTATCTCTCCGCGTAGAATAGAATAGAATCAAAGTAGATTAGTCACGTATCTAGAACGAGAGGGTGCGATCATTCTGTTCTGTGTGTCGTGTGTTGTACGTCAGTTTGACTACTTTCCCCCGTATCTTCCCCGTGCAGATGTATGAGCTCCCAAATGTATCCGCGGCTAGAGCCGCTCGTAAAACTCACGCCGTTACTTCCCTGCCGTTTATTTGATCGCTAGCATTAGAACGCTAATTAGTGTTAGCAGCGTGACACGCTGGCGCGAGTTCGTAGTCTAGAGGCGATCTGCCACGACGATGTCTACATGGGTTTACATATTTATATATCTATATATATATATATATATATATATTTATATCTGCCTACACTATATTTAAGCCACGATTATTACACGCCGCGGCCTACAGCCACCGAGATGCGTGCGCAGTAGTTTAGGCCCCGCCGACGTAAATTCTGCCGCCTCGAAAATATCCGCCAATTTCTTTAACGCATCCAGCTAACCGCTCTTCGAATCGCTTCCGTTGAATTTCCCTTGAGTTTCCCCTGGATTTAATTATTTAACCATCTCCCATCGTTCATGGATTCGATCATTGCGAACGTCCTTGGCCGTGCAATCGTCATCAGCTGATTAACGGTGTGACTCGATCAACGTGTTGCTTCGTCAAGAGCCTCTGTGCATACCTTCCTCTCTCTCTCTCTCTCTCTCTCTCTCTCTCTCTCTCTCTCTCTCTCTCTCTCTCTCTCTCTTCTCCCTTCTCCTCTCTCTCTCTTTCTCTTCTAACCGCGCATTGGCTACGCAGCTTTCGGTCGCAGGAGTGATCGGAACGTGTCCGTCTTAACGCCACAGCTGCAGAATGTGCAGGTGTAACACACGAAATCGCGAATAATGATTCTTCTCCTCCGTAACAATCCTTCGAATCCTCTCTCTCTCTCTCTCTCTCTCTCTCTCTCTCTCTCTCTCTCTCTCTCTCTCTGTTTGACATTTGCCATTTTCAATGGGCGAATCGGGATAGGCGAACAAGGCGCTTTCAGAAACGCTTTAATATTTTAGAACCTTCCGCCTCAATTTACTGCTAATCGTTCGCAGCGCGTCCCTGCATCTCGCATGCTTATACGTTATTCACGGATCTACGCCATGGAATATTTAATTATCTTCCGGATCTCTCACTTGAGATCCACTTTCGCAGCGAGCAATAATTAAATACGGTTATTGCCTGAAAAAGTGATCTTGACGCATTGCTTCATCTAATCAATTATAAAAGCGATCCGAAACATCGCTCTATTTAATCAATATCACAGCCTCATACGCTTCTCGCGATCAAACGGCTATTTGGGTATCCTAAAAATATAAGAGAAGGCGTACGTATCTCTTCTCTTATTTTGCGATAATCCTTCTCCCATCATCTAATCTCTAATCATCTATCCTTTTTTTAACCCGATCGAGATGATCGAGAATGAGAGAAAATCTGTGATAACAAAGCCGTCGTGGCCAATATGCGTCACCTGTATAGCGCTTGACAACTATCTCCTCAAACGACACGAATATCGCATCAGAAAGGGTTATATCTTGACGATTCCTGAAGAACTCGGCGAAAACTCGCTAACGGCTCGATTACTATCTCCGTGCATGACACGCATGCAACTCCACCCGCTCTAAAGTTCCTGCCAGCCGATGAGCTGTCCGAAAATGCAAGCTATCAGCTTTCGATCTCGATCTAGAATCAATTTTCGGGCGAAATTATCTCGCCGCAGGCATGCATTGACGTATCCTACATGTGTCGAGTCGCGGTTCTTCGGCTCGCCGGTCGGTAATCTTCGGGCGATCCCTTGTGTTTCGCTAAAGCAGCCCTAAGTTGAATGAGCGATTCCCCGCTAGAATTTGGGACTTGAAGCTCTCCGGCTTCGCCCGGGGTCCCCGAGGGGTAGATTTCGCGGCATACTGTCCTTATCTAAAGTCTCGATCGCGTTTACGTCAGCTGGAGATACACTCGAAATAGATGAACTCTTGGCCTAGATCCCTACGCGTCGCTTGCATAAACGGCCGAACTCGGGCAATAAGGATTTCCCCTCCCTTGCCCGGGAGCAGATTTAGTGTGTAGGTATTTACGTAAAACATCGTCGCGTCGCGTATATCTTTTTTATCCGACTAAGGAGATCTCCCTCGAAATTCCTGGTCAATTATTCCGCATGTTGAAACTCCCATTCAATCTTGTCGTCTTAGATTCCTCACCCGGTGCAAATGCATCCGGCATTTATATATACGTTCCGCTAATCTAATTCAAAAGTAAGATCACGTTAAAACAGGCATTAAGGTACGCCTGCCAAATTCGAAAAGATCTCATCGTCGTATCGTACGATTAATTCGTCGGGAGACTCATTGTTCAATCGTCGATTGCTCGTGTTTGAATGTACGATATCTCGATGACGAAATGAATCACTTTGCTCCGTTCCCGCTAATTTACTTCTTCTGATACTTTCGATCTGGCCGGTATCTCTGAATCAGAGCGCATGGTCTAGCACTTTGATATACCTGCTCGCATGTACGTACACGTGTGTCTATATTTATGTGCACATACATACACGTGTATATCTCTATTTTTGGCCGGATCCAGATACGAGACCCGAAGAGTTATCGCTGAAGCCGTCGCGAGATCCGGAAACCGCAGCCGTTTCGACAGGCCGCGACCCCTTTCTTTTTATAAAATTCCCGATAAAAGTCCGCTGGCAAGGATTTCCGTTTCATCTGTCGATCGCAGATCGGCCGATGCACTGTCGCTTTTAGAATATCACTATGCTCTTTCTGAAAACTCTCTTCCCTTATCGATGCAGCAACGGCGAGTGCCAACGTTTCCGTAAAGCCACTCGCACGAGACATCTCACTTATTCGTTACCTCTTCGTCGTGAAGTTTCAAGACACTTGACGAATTCGCGACTCAGAATTGCCCTCGAACACGGACAAGCAATTCTGACCTCCCTGGCAAGCACGTAATTCGTGCTGCAGACGTCTCTATCTGATCCCCGCCGAGGCCGAGTATCACGTAGTCCCTCTTTTATTTGCGCAGCTTCCGCGTCCTCGCCAGACGCCGGATTCATTTATGTCGCCGAGTATCGAAAAGATATGAATGCACGTAAATCGTCGGGCCAGGGCGGACAGGTCTACAGAGTATTTCCCTCCACGGCCAGCTCGGAACTTCCGGTCAGAACATGTCGATAGAGACAAGCCGCACCATTAAGCGCCGTGATACCCCATACAAATCACGTCGGTCCACGATTTATGGTCCATTCACCCTCTCTGGCAATCGCGTTATCAGTGTCGATGGTCGCGCGCTCAAAACGAGGCTCCTCCATGAAAACATGTTGTCGCGACAGCATATAGAAGGGCTATTCTCTTCCCCATCCCTTCCCTCCCGTGCATCGACAGTGCATCAAACGCACGTTTTAATCTTCAACGATATTCCCGTCTCATCGATATCATTCTCAGATTACTCGCGTGTTCACTCACGAACGTGACTCACACGCGCACATATGCTTGCTTGTGCACGATTTCGTTGCACGGCGCTAAGATCATCCTCCGTTTCGGTGCTGTTCATTGCTGCGAATAAAGATGAATACCTCCCCCTCCTCTTTTCACTTTCTTTCGAATCACGATTCAGATTCTGGAATCGTCGGAAAGATCTTATCGTTTGTACGGGACAACGTTCCCTCGATTCTATCGATTCTTCACGATTTTCAATTAATCTTTATTCCTTCTTTCGCAGACGTTCCAGGAGTAATTAATAATTGTGATCAGTAAATAATACCAATTCGCAGCGGCACGATATTGGTTACATTTATTCGGTAAAAGAGACTCTTCGTTTATTGGAAATAAACGCATTCTCTCGCCAGAAATTCTCTATTGTTTACGTCCTCCATCGTATCGAGGATTGCAGACTACGCTGAGAAATTAATCTGTAGCATTTCATGCGTCATGTTCGCAGATACGGGGATACATAAGCTTAATCCGCTTTCCTAGCCACTTGCATTGCACCTTATCTGCATTCCAGTTTCTTCGCGATTCTTTTAACGCAGCGTAACGCGTCCAATCAAGGCAGCCGAGTTGAACCTTTAGGCTGACCTTTCGAGTATTTTATGCACTTCATTTGATCTCTTTGGTATACAATACACGGTTCTTTTTGCAATGTTCACGTAATGCGTGACGAATACGACCCAGTTTCGATCACGACTCGGATTATTAACGATGCGACCAGTGAATAGAGCGATTCCTGATCATACGTGTGTGTGTGTGTGTGTGTGTGTGTGTGTGTGTGTGTGTGTGTGTGTGTGTGTGTGTGTGTGTGTGTGTGTGTGTATGTATACATCGAAATCATTGAAATTGAAATTGGAACTTTTTCCGTGTCGCGTCTCGAGCTGCACGTAGCTGCATCGGAAGAAGAGGTTCAAATGCTCGTTAAGAGGCGTGTTATGAAACGTGGAATACCTTTTATCTCGTCGCTCGCATATTCTGCGAGCGTGCCAATCCACGCAATACATCAACATGAACTCCCCGCTCCCCCTCTTTCTGGCCCTGTCGGTTTCAGCGATTCGCATTACAGATCGCACTCCCCGTTCCCGTTTTTGGTTTCTCATCATTCTCAGTTCTCTTCTTGTTCTTTATTGATGTCAGGAGTGCCGGTGTACTACCACGGAACAGGAAGTGAGAATGCCGGCCGTGCGTATACGGAGGTGCCGATGCAACACATCCAACGCAATGCACTGCGGAAGAAATGTATGAAGTCGACATTCACTTTGCTCGAAACACGCACCGAAACACCATCAACCCCCTCCCTCTCTCTCTCTCTCTCTTTCTCTCTCTCTCTCTCTCTCTCTCTCTCTCTTTTTCCCTCTTTACGTCGTCTATCTTCCATATGAAGCACGCACATACATGCTTTTTTTCGCCATCGTCGGACTTTCTCTCTCTCTCTCTCTCTCTCTCTCTCTCTCTCTCTCTGTCTGACATGGAAATCCCTCACGCGCGATCTCTCAAGGTACAACCGTTCCCGGGAATTCTTCACGAATCGTCCCGCCTCGTTTATCGCGTATTCGTACGTTCCTGCCTTCGCCTGTTCCGTATGGAAAATGCATATTAATACCGAAGTGCATTTCGATGCATCGGGTGCTACTCGAGGGAATCTCTGTACGCTACGCGGCCAGGACGGCTACGATCGATACCCAGTAGGTTCCATTATTGCCGCAGCCAGACCAGTCGCATCCGAATCGAGAGCGTAGTCGGCGAACGCCAACTCGCTGGGGGTGCTCGCAGCATCCTCGCTCCGATGGGGAAAGCTGATACCGTCGATACCGCGCGAAAGCTTCCTAAGTGCCCCGAGAAAACACCTGTCACATTTTTCGCCGACGTGTGCGGCTTTCGTTATTCGCTTCCGTCGCTGTCGTCGCACGCGCAGCGTCGCCGACGCTGCTCATCCGCCGAGCGTAATTCCACGCGCGGGCGTCCGCACGTGCGAGCGTTTAAGGGCCACTCTTCGCGCTCCGGCTCTTCGCAGACGCAGAGGAAGCAGCCGCATTCGTTCCCGGGGATCTGCTCGGAAATGAAGCTCGAAAACGACAGAGGATGAGAGGGAACGATTGACGAAGCAACACAGCTCGGAAAGATCGCCGCTTTCCCATGGGTCTTCTCTGTTATTTTTCTTTCTTTCAGTCATCGTCGCCATTCCACCACCGCCATCACTTCTCCTCGCTCTACTCCCCCTTCCCCTCCTTCTTACGTTTCCTCCCCCCCTTTTTTTCTTTCTTTTTCTCTGTTTCTCTCTCTCTCTCTCTCTCTCTCTCTCTCTCTCTCTCTCTTTCTCTCTCTCTCTCTTTCTCTTTCTCTTTCCTTCTTGACATAATGTTTAGCTGCTCCGGGCTATCGCACCGAGTGCGAGATAGATCCCGGCGGGGATGAATAGCGAGATTGCACATACGCGCGTTGCAATTGCGGCGCAGTTGTGACCCGAGTTTTATGTTTCAGTGGATCTAACCAATGGACAGCTCACCCCAAACAACAACACGCCCTTACTTACGCAAGCACTTTCTGGTACGTCTTTAAAGTTTTTCTTCTCCTCGCGGAGCATCGTGCGCTTTCTCGGGTTGCTTTATCACGCTGCGATCGATTCGCGCGGCAATGCAAATGATTTCGGCGACGATAGCTTTTTCGTTGACCGGTCGGACGAGATCGCCAGCAACGAAGGTCGTGCAAATCGCCGATGCTAATCGACGGAAAAATAACTCTCGAGGAAACTCGCGATCGAGTCTGCGCGGAATACCGCGAAGGAATGGCCAAACGCAACGCAACGTTTGAACGAAGCTTTCGTCGTGTCGCTTTAATAAACAGCGACGTTTAACGTTTCGACGAACGTTCTCGCGAATGAAACTCGTGCAAGTGGGATAAGTTTGCGCAGGAATTAATCTTGAGCGTTATTAATAGAAAGTTTCTCGATCGACCGACGTCTGAGATTTCCGCAAGGCGGTAGCGATTCGCGATCGCGAGCAACGGCAAGCACGGCTGCTTTATTGAGCATGATTAACGCTGCATGTCTATTCTATGTCATTCTCGAGCTACTATCGAGCTATCGAGCTATCGCTAGCTTCGACTCGACTCCAAGAGGGAACAACGGAGACTGTCGCGGCAGGTCAATCATAGCGCACTCATGATGCCATTCGCGGAGCGTGAATAAAAGCAGGCGAGACCGTGTACCGTTCTCTCCTTCCGTCAGAGGCATTTTTCAGTTTCCCGGAAAAGTCCTCTCCTCGTAAAGTGATACCTTGCGGTGAGGAGACACCGCTATCCGCGATCCCAGCGGACACCGTCTCGTTGCTCCTCGTCTCTTAATTCTCGCGCGAATCGTCGAATCGCCGGAGACGTCACATCAGCAAAGAGAGAGAGAGAGAGAGAGAGAGAGAGAGAGAGAGAGAGAGAGAGAGAGAGAGAGAGAGAGAAAGCGGAAGTAGAAAGGGAGCTACGCGCGAGGAGGGAAGAGGAGGAAGGCGCAGGTATCTCCCCAGGTATCTCCCGGGAGGAGCGTCGCACGCGCCGAGGGCGCCGAGATGCCGGCAGCGAAATATGCCTCCTCTTTTTCATTTCTTCTCTTTTTTTCTTTCATCCTTTTCCTCTCTCCCTTCCCCGCCTTCCTTCCTCCCCATCTAGAATCTGCCCCCGATCTGCCCGCCGTCGCGCCGTCGTGCCGTCCGCAATCTCCTCTCAAATAAATCAAACTTTTGAATCGCGCCCTCCCGCACGCCCCCGCGCGCACTGATGCGCGCCCTCTCCTCGTCGTCGTCGTCGTCCTCGTCGTGGCACCGGTATAAAACTTTGTAACCGGCCGCCATTGTCAAGAGTTTAAAAGCTGAATGGGTTTTTAGATTGTACGTCGGGGCGCTTTCGGTTTCCCGTAACCCCGCAGCCATCGCCAACCATCTCAGCCCTCCCTTGTTCTCCCTGCGGGGGAGTTTCAAATTCTTCGCGTACCGCACGCTCACGACCCTCTCGCCCCATCCCCGATTTCTTCCTCATCTTCCTCCATCCGTTCCTCCCACTTCGTATCTCTTCTCTTTCGTTCTTCCGCGGCGCTGTTCTCGTGGCCGCCGTTAATCCAGAAGTACGTACCCGTGTGACATTTACGCGGCGGACTGCCGCGCGAACAACGCGAGGAACGGCGATACGCGGTATCGTTCGAGTCGGACACATTAATCTTCGGCGCTTCTCTTATTGGCTGTCTGTCAGGCTTTTTACGAGCGTTGAAGTTCGACGTGGAATGCGAACGACGCGGCGAGACAGTGTTTCCCCCAGCGCGATGCACTCTCGGGAGTAACATTGGCGTGACCCTCGCGGTTCGACCTCTCCGCTAGGAATGATCAAGCTAACTTTTCGCGTAACCTAATGTCCGCTGCTTACTAAGAACAATGGAAATGAGGACTTTACGGTACACCTCTGGCAACATTCTGCGGGACACTCGCAACATCTGTGAGACCGGATATCATAAGATGGACCAGAACGAGGATGCGAGCATAGAGAGATCATGTAAACAGGATGATAACCGGCTTGCAAGAAATGAAAGACCGAATACTCCCGGATCATCTAGATGATCTCCAAAACGTTGGTGGGAAAGTTGGACATCAACATTACAGACACATTACAGAATACAGGACATATTTCTACAAGAACATGAAGAGGAAGAAGAAGAAGTAATAACCGTATTGGCGTTTAATCTCGTGCATTATGCGCCGAATGTTAGCGTAGCGCTGAGAAAGCATGAGACCAACACGTCGCCCCGCCTTCCTCGCCGAAAGCAACGTAATATATCGCTTGCAAGAGAACAGTTCATGGTTCATGACTCGAAGCATCAACAACATCGAGGAGATTTAGGTCCGGCGGCATCGCTCGACTTGTTTGTTTGTTCGACGGGAGACTCCCGGCTCTCGAGTTTGGAATTATTTTTGGCACGGCGCTGTCGTTTTCCTGCCAGCAATTAGATCCGGTGCAGAGAACCGGACGAGGCTGTTTCGCGAGATTCTCCAATAAGGTCGCGTGAAAAAGCGACTTTGGGAATTTCGATTCTGGGACTTTCCTCATCGCGCGCCTCCCAGCCGATGAATAAAATAATATCTCTCGATCGGATATCCCTCGTGCACGACTCTCCAGTTTCCAACGAATTCGTTCAGAGTTCAGCGAGAGAAAATGATCTTCCTCTTCTGAAATATGAACGCGGTTTCGAATCTCGCGTTTATCCGGTTACCGCACCAAATTCCATGATTGTTCCCGTCATCACAGTTTCCCCCGCGGTCCCCCGCTCCTGCCATTTATATTCTCGCAGCGTCTCTACGTCGTACGCGGATAAGTTTCAGCTTTTTCGCCGCTTGTCTTTATAATCGTGCCGATCCCAGCCCCGTTTGACTTGCTGACAGCGCGACAGAGATGTTGATGAAACAGTTAGAGTAATCTCGTAGTCGAAGCCTCTCGTAGCCCGCTACATCTTGTAATTTCTCAGAAATCGATTGCTATCACTGTCACTGTGCGATTGCCTTGCTCGTCCCGGCATGTTGCAATTGCAATTTACACATATATCTTCAGCCACGTGCTTCTTTTTTTCTATTCCTCTCTCTCTCTCTCTCTCTCTCTCTTGTTTCTGTGATCGTACACACAAAGCCTGCCTTGCAGTGTGCTTAACGAGTGTTTTTCTTTCAGTTCTCTCTGTTAGTTTTTTCCCTCCAATGAAATGCATCGCGGGAAGATTCGTTAAAGGGATTTTTTTTCTTCTTGTATTCATGTATGCGTGTGTATGTGTGTATGCATGTATCGTGATACGTGCTCGTTGACGTAATCGTATCTCGCTCGCGCGATCAGTAAGCGAGCGAGGCGCACGCATTTACTTGCTGGAAGTAAAGATCAGAGATCGTTTTTGCGCACGAATGTGCGTGGCGATAAACGTCACATTAGTATATGAATTAATGAATCTTATCTTTAATGAGATTTAGCCTGCTAGAGCGTATCGTTATTCAAGTGAAATGAGTTTGATATTGGTAAGCGGAAAGTGGCGAGAAAGCTAAAAACTAGAGGCGAACGAACCACGTGCGTCCGGGTACTTGCATGGAAGATTCCTAAAAGGGATAAGGCATGCAAGGCCAGTATCGCCATCACGAGCCGGGTAAAGCAATCCGAATTTCACATCGCCATTGAGACAATCCCCGCGAGAAGGCAGGAGAATTGCTGCTACTCGCGGCTTAACGTCATTTAACAATTCATTTCATTTTCATTTAACAATTAGACAAAACGAATGGCATCTCGAGTCCGTTTTAAGCCTCAACTATTACGGCGCAGTCGTTCCAGTGTTTATTTCACGCGAAGCGGGAAGTCCCGGCGATTTTAGACGAGCGTCGTCAAGTTTAGCAAGCGACCCGTCACACACGGAGCAACCGTGTCGTTGCAGTCCAATCGACCCGCTAATCAGGTCAGACTGGGCCATGGCAGTTGAGGACTTTCGCCAATTAGCTCTTGGTGCTTCTCGATCAAGCGTATCAATCTCGGAAGCTCGCGCGCATCGCGACGAGGACGAGCCTCCACGTCGAGGCCCGTCCTCGTTCTCGCGACGACGATGCATGCTCGATCAGAGTTGAAGAGAGGGATTGAACATTGACGCGGGTTCGTTGCAGTGATGAACAACTACCAGGCGGCCGCAGCGCAGGCCGGATTCCCACCGGCGTCGCCGCACGCGGCTGGCGGCCACGGTGGGCCTCAGGGCCGATCTTTCCCGGCGGCCAATTCGCCGGGCCCGATTGACATGTACAGCTCGAGCGCCGCCGCCGCAGCAGCAGCCGCAGCCGCGGATTCCGCAGTCGCAAGCTACGTCCAGGCCGCAGCTAGCCCGCAGCCCCCCACGACCGCGTTCCCCGCGATCGCCGTATCCCGTGCCCCGCTCAACTACAGTCCCGTAAGTCCACTTAATGCTCCCCCATTATCACCGGATCGGGTCCTCCCCGAGAGCGAGAGTGATGGAACGGAAGGACGAAGAGTGGCGGTCGAGGCTTCCAAGCGCTTCGAATCACGGAAAAGTCACACACGAGGGTTGACGGTTGATTTACGCGCGCGCCGACTGCTTGTCTGAATGTAGAGTCGCCGTTTGTCTTGCTCTGAAGGGATATATATATATATATATAATCTTCTAATGCACGGATGGATTCACGATCGGCGAGGGTAATCGAGGGTAATAGGCTTTCTGCGCGACATGCATTCCGCGTTCATACAGAGGCTTTGCACGGGGTATCAGATACGCATCCGTAAGATATCGCGATATCAAGATAAATTCTCTCAGCATCGATTGTCCTCTTCATCGTTTCGTTCCGTACCGCGACATCACCAGCTTCGAGCATCTGCGACAAGCAAAAATGTAGGTGTATAATAACTCCATCACCTTCCCTCTTACAGATATTAATTACATTCGATGCAACCGGTTTCTCAGACTTACAAAGGGAAATTGCTTTTATATACACATTATTATCGTACAGCTTATATATATATATATATATATATATATATATATTTTATATTCTATTTTTATATTTTATGAGTAGGTCTCTGGTCCGTCAGGTATAGTATGACAATTATTACATTGACTTGTATATCGAACGTATGTAACATCGATTATAGGATTTCCATAGTATAGCATTCTAATGCATTCAAAATATTAATATTTAATTTTTACCCGAGACTTCCCACGCAGTCAAATCCCACGCAGTATCTATTATTATCTTTGTTGTTATCATTGTCCTTACGTTGTGGATTTTCGTGAAGCGACAGCGTAAAAGCGACTACAACGTCAAAGGCCAAATACCGCAATTGCACGCCGCAATTTTAGATATGCAGGCAAACGCAAGGGTTTATCTCTGCGCTCACCCTTGTGCCATGATTATTATTTTTATGGGAAGTTTGACGAGAACGATATCTTGTACTGTTTCAGGGTCCTCTAATACCAGCGGCGTTCACTAATGGCTACCATTGAGCCTTGTTAAGACCTAATAACAGGTATGTCCGCGATCAACGATATTTTCCGCATGGTAGATGACGGACTTTACGAGGGAAACTTATTAGACACAGAAAACACGACATATACGGCACAATCGAGTTCGCTTTTCCGCATCTCGCGCAGTTGTCTCGGTGTAATGCGTTATGCGAGAAGAGTTCTGCATTTAACGGTAACGAAGTGCTGACAAAAATAATCAAAGATCAGAAAGAGACGAAAGCAACGTTGAATCTTGAAGCCGAAAGATACTCGAAAGCAAAATACCCGCATTGAGAAAGAGATTTCACGTTTAGACGCAGCTTTACTTTCCGTCCACTGCGTCGAGTCGATTTCGAATTAGAATTGGCCGCGTATTTACAAGCGTCCATCTAACTTGTCGAAATGTTGCTTTTCTTTTCGCCAGGATGGACGAGACGGCAGAACGCAGCACGGTCGCTTAATATGATAAGCAAGCACGGAGGATTTGAGGCAGCTAAACACGGTGCGGGCGATCTCTGGACGAGAAGTAGAAGTAAAACATGTACACGCTTATCGATGATCGAGAGTTGCAATACACCGAAGAGCAGATAACGTCAAGCGCAAGCCGATAGAATAAAGCAAGATCCAATCGATGCAACTTGAAAAAGACCAGGCCTGCTAATTACGGCCTGGACGTAATTATTACGCGAATAATATAACGACGCATTAAGGAAAGAATTTATAGAGCATTAGTCGAATTCAGGGAGTCGGATGCAACTGTAGTTAGATGGAAGGAAGCAAATACCGCTGAAGCTGAACGGAAGAAGATTGATACGAGGGGACAAGACAACGCACGTCCAGAGAGGATGAGAGGAAACGGACGAGAAGAGCGACAGGAAGACCGACTGTCATGCGAGAAACAGGAAGAGGAAACGATGCGCGCTGCAATAGCTGTGGCCGAAACTGCGTGTTGACGCCAGCCCGTTCTCCGACATTAATAAAAGGAATAATAATATAATAATAATAAATTAAATTAATATTATTAATTGCTAAATATTTAAGCGGTTAAGTCTAGAGTATATATATATAAATAGTATATATATATGAAGATATAAATATATATATACATATATATATATAAATATATAAATATATAAATAATTGATAATTATTAGACGATAACGTATGACTTCTAATATTTAAGGCAGATAAAGAGACGGAAGAGATACCAACTCTCATGAAATATTATTATAACTATTAATTATTACATGATTACTATGGCGATTGCAATTATTAACGAGCGCCATGCACTGCGTATGCTCGCGTAAATAAATAAATAAATATATATATATATATATATATATATATGTGTGTGTGTATATGTGTATATATATATATATATACATATATATATATATACATATACACATATATATACATATATATTATACATAATGATAGGCACAGACGTGCGTTCGCACCTGGGAGAGTCTTGGTTTCCGGGCTTTCAAGTTTTAATCTCGTGTGCGCGGGGTGATTGAGTAACTTAGGGGTCTTTCTCGCGAGAGGAAGACAGCCGACGCGGAAAAGAGAGAAAAGGAGCAAGCGGGCAGGGCCTGACGAGAAAGGGAAAGAGAAAAGGGAAGATAGACTGGATAAATTATGAGACGTTTTTCTGTTTTTCCTTGCCCTCGGCTCTGTGCGTGTTCGCGTGCAGGCGCCGAGCTCTCTCCTTCTTCTCTCCTAACGTGCCTTTTCGCTGACTAAAATGGCGGAACGGTGCTTCTCTCCTATCCTGTCGCAGTCCTATCTTTCCCGGGTGCGCAACGAAATAACAAAGCGGAAGGATACAGCGGCGGACGAGCGAGGGAGGTTCGCGTACGTAGATACGTTGCATATTTGACGTCACGCTGTTAGCATTACTTGCGGAAGGTCGGAGACACGCAGGGGAGCCGGCGTCGAATCTCGGACCGGCGCGAGACCAGAAGCGCAATAGCGGAAGACTTCCGGATGGAAGAGGAACAGCACTAGACGATATCGTTAGGATCACAGAGTAGCGGAATAGTCCTTTAGCCGCATTTCGCCGACGTGTCCGCCATTTATATCCCGTTCAGGAAACGTGGCTGCTTGATGCGCGCGCGTGACCACGCGCGCGGTTTCACCATCGCGAACACCACCCTCGCGGGTGGCTGTCGTGTGTTTTATGGCAATAAGACGTCTCGCGGCAACCGGAAGGGTTTTGGAAATTTGTATACTATTATTGTAATCATATATTTCCTTGTTATACTATATATTAGTTGTATAGCCAAGCTGCGTTTTAATGAAACGGAGCGGAGGCGCTCGACGCGACCTCCATGTCCTTGCTTTCGATATAAGGGGGATATAAATGGCGTTTCACCGTTCACCGCCACTCCGCTGTAATTCTAATTGGACACCGAACGCTCGTCTCCAAGTTCCACCCGGGGTCCCCGCTTCCGGAGACCCCGCCGAACGACGACCGTTATTATGAGTCTAATCGGCCACTGTATAGCTTTAAAAACCGATTACATGCAGTAACCCCCGTTACAGTATACACATATATTACGCGTATAATTGATTTAAAGTAACGAAGTATATGCATGAACCTATAGACGAGCCAGCGCGATGAAAGAAGAAAGACGACACGAGAAGCTTCTTTCGGCGGTCACACCGCGGCACACGCACACGCACATACACACCTACACACACGTAATAGGAACGACACAGGACACATGCTCCACATCCCCGGCGTCTAATCGTCCAAGGCCGAGGCTACACCGACAGTCTGGCTTAACCGATCCTGATTGACGCGCAAGTCTAGCGATTTGTTGTCCCTCACTAGATCATGGTCTACTTATGACACGCAGACAAGACAAGGGAAGTTTTAGTTCGAGCAGCTCGTCGGCGTTAATCCACGTAACTGCGAACTCAAGATTCTTACACGGGGGAGGCGGGGGAAGAGGAAGTAAGGGGGAAGTAGGGTAGATCAAACGATCGGCGCGAGACCGAGCCGATGAAAGAAGCTAGTAAATGTACAGATAGAAATGTCGCGCGGCCGCGATGCACGACGAGCGTCGGTCGACGCGCCTCAAACGCTGACACAACAGAAGGGCGAGGGACGTTATAGGGCAGGAAAAAAAATGAGAAACGAAAAACCTAAAATTATTACGGGAGAGAGCAAAAGGAAGGGAGAGGAAGGGGCGGTGAGAGAGCGTGAGAGATAGACAGAGAGAAAGCGTGCGTGCGTGCGTGCGTGCGTGCGTGCGTGCGTGTTTACGTGAGTGCGAGAGTTTAGCCTTTAGGATTAAAAGCGCGCGATCACCGGATGCGTGCGAACCGTCGCGTATTAGGCTTAGGGAACTAAACGGGCTAGCGAGGAAAGACATAAACGTGAGAGCGAACATTATATTGTAGCCTATGTATGTCGCGAGGATGACCGGACATCGGATGTTGCGCGCTTCCACTAATGCAACCCTGGATGTTGAGAGCCAATGTACGCTCGAAACGGAGATGAGAGGGATCCCTTTGGAGATCCGAGTCTCGATTGGACGATGCTGCGCGAGATTCTTAATTCGAACGCCACTCGATCGCTTCGTTTCCCTGCGGGTGACCTTTCATACTCGGGGATTCCGGATCGCGCGGTGTGGTCCAATCGGCCGCTGAATGATGCTATGATCGAAAGATTCCAGTGGACTACTTGTGATGTGGGGCTTAGGCTAACTTTATCGCGATCTTACGACATTGCGCGGAAAGACGAGAGGAATTTCGATTGACAATTTGATTCGATTGATTCCGCGAGGCACGCGGCTTCCCGAACGAACGAGCGAGTGATGTTTATCCCTTCGAATAATAACCGGACGGCCCACTTCTCTGGAAATTCTAGCGACAGATATCAGATACGGAGAGCTGATTATTAGCGATTAGCGATAGCGTAGGCTAAGTTGCATCGATAACCATCACGCTCAACTAATTCTGAGTTACATCGGTTTGATAGCTCTTTCCTAGATTAAAGCCCTAGCTAGGTAATATAGACGGAACTTGCAAAGTAAATTTCAAAGTTAATCTCGCTGGTTGATTATCAACCGAGACATGCAGCCGATCCGTGGATCTCTGTGTCTTATGCGCGACGATCTTCTCGATTTTACCATCCTGATGCAGACCTCGACACATTTCGAGAATCGTTGCAAACGATCGCGTTAGCGCGCGCTTGTCGAGAAAGAACGTATCAAAATCTCTTGCTCCTCGAAAGATCGACGATCGCACGCATAGGAAGGGCTCCGCGCCAGCGGCTATTGCCGGTGATAAAGTTGCAATACATTTAAGAGGCACGAGTACGAGAGATCGAGTGTTCATGAGAGGTTCCTCCCTTCTTTCTGGCAACGAGAGCCGCGCCGCGCCCTTAATAAATTATGCGCGTAATTTATACGACTGGGGATATTCGCGTTTCGTTGATATGTCGCTGAATGAGTGACGGTTCCTTATTGCACATTATCATTACTATAATTAAAGAGTTCACGAAGAGGAAGAATCGACCTCATCGACCGATTAATTAGACTTATACAAACGAATGTACGCGCGCGCGCGCGCGCGCATGCGCGCTGTTATTATTATTGCATTGAACAACAGGGTAAACAAAAAAAAAAAAGAAAGGAAGAAGGAAAGATAGAAGGAAAAAAGAGAGTAACTCCAAATCGGGCACATGCGTCACGTTGAACGGCAGCCACTTTGTTCTCCTTTTTTTTCTTTTTTTTTTTCGGATGAACGTGCACGCAACAAGAGAAGGGCAGAGTAGGATGATGATGATGATGATGACGCGCGCAAACGAGTCAATTCTTAACGAACGTTAGCAATACTTTTTCACGACCATAAAGAAAAGGCGAAAACAGCGATGAAACAGGCTGAAGCGCACTGACAGAAAAGTCATAGTATTCTTAAGTTCCTATATCATGCGCGTAACGCGAACTCGGTTCGTTTGGGAATAATGCATTGAGCAGATCGAGACCTGGAAAGGAGGGGTGATCGCGTGGTGGTCGCAGCACACTTCGAATACCTCCCGTTTCCGCCGAGTGAGCGAAACAAAATGATAGCTGTCTCGTTAGCTGGGTCGAAGGTCGGTGCGAGAGCGTGCAAGAAGCGTGATATCTTCAAAAAGAAAACGTTCAAAGTAGGCATACTGCGTAGAGAGTAAAAACGCGATTGGCTTTGACCGGACAATCGCCTTTTTTTAATCAAAAGGAAGAGAGAAAGGAAGAGAGAGAGAGAGAGAGAGAGAGAGAGAGAGAGAGAGAGAGAAAGGGGGAGAGAATAACTGCTTCAAATTGAGGGAATTATTATTTTGCCGAAGCCGATAAATTGAGAAATAATAAACGAAAAGTATCAAAATAGATTTGACGCGTCCTCTGTCTCGTTTGCAACGATGAAAGATTCATTTTTTTCAGTCAGCAGGAAAGAACATTAGCCAAATGTTACCGTTGCAGATATGGAATACCGTAAAGTAGAGATAATTTGTGACTACGGCGTACGATACTTCGATCAGGCTGTTCTGAGAGAATAGGGACGAAGAACACGAGACCCAATAAAAATGCGTACTCGAGAACAGTTACAAGAGACGAGGCGTTGATATGTTCACGGTGTCTTTTTCAGTTAATAAAGCATCTAATGATCGTTACGTTAAATTTTACCGATTATGACTATCAATTATGGTCAATCGCTGACATTTATGTATCACAATACACTTTGCCGGGTTCAGTTCGCGTTTCAGTCGCCTGTAAAAGAGATTGCTCGTTAATGAATGATCGATTCCCAAAATAGATCTCCATCTCGCGATTGTTCCTTTTGCAGCCTTGCAGTCACAAGGTATCCCCGCTCTTGCGGGGAACTTTAAACAGCTGCATATGTTCGCGCGTTCATGTTCTCTCGTTTTCTACGGTTACGTGTTTCCTTTTTCCTTTTTTCAAAGTGCTTTCGTTATACCGTTATACGTTATACGCGGCAACGATGCTGGATCTGCTACCGGGTGAAAGACGAAGCCGCGACTTCCCGTACTGCGCCCGATTGTTCGTCGCGCACTCTGACACGTACTTTATCTTGATTCGATTTATAATTCGATCGGCGGATGGATCGCGGGAGAACGACGTAACGGCATTCGACCGCAGCGATATACTTGGCGGTAACGAATAAGGAAACAAGCGTACACACACTTCATGAACTTTGTAAGGGAGAAAGGGAGATTTTGAAACAGCTACATGCACATACACATACATATAAACAAGGACATAACACCAGTTCAACAGAACGTAGAGTGTAAACGACGAGATTCGTCGCATCGTAGGCTTAAGAGAAGGCGCGCGCGAAATTGAGCGGCGAGCAAAAGAAGAAGAAGAAACGTATAAAAGAAATATTTAGAAGAAAACAAAAAAGAGAAGAGAAAAAAAAGGAGAAGGACAGAAGAAGGAGGGAAGGACGAATAAAAGTGCAAAAATAGGAAGGAAGAACGCGGTTAAGCATACGAGTCGTAACTTTTGGGAGAGACTTCCTATCCGCTTGTCGCGACACTGGACCGGCAGTTTGGTGTTCAAGGCGGGTTCTGAACAAGAAAAAGAGTTCGCCGTGTTCCATCTTCAACAACGGAACTACCAAGTTTCGTCGCCGATCGCTGGTCTCCTTGCGAAAGATCGCGAAAATTCCGTTGCTTCTCTCCGTTTAAGTCCCACGCCGATACGTTTTGGGATGACGGTGCAAACCGGTGTAGAAAACATGAATGGGAATTAAGAGGAATGATTTACCGATTCGATGATCGGTTTAAGGGATTAATAAACGAGATAATGTAAATGGAAGACGTGTTCGGAATAATCTGTTTCGCGTTCTCGCTTTCAAGGTGTTTAGGGAAATTCGAGCAATGATCTTTTAGCAATTGTATCGTGCTTTTTCAAACCCAAGTAACGTGAGCTTGCTATTAAATATCTCGGGAAGGCCTAATTGCATAACCGATCGCTGTATTTCGCACGCTATGTCGTATATAACAGTTTACATAATAAAAACGCAAAATCGATTATCTGTCATTATTATCTGCAGGGCTTGCGTTGCACTTTCACAAGTTATTATTTTTCTTCGAGAAATGTAGAACCAAACAATATTGATAAATGTAAATTGATGTCTCATTTATCTCTTCTCTTATTCGTTGCCATTTGCGAATAATGGCCTGAAAAGAACAGAGATATTTTTAGCTTTAAATTCTATGCTCCCACGCGCGGTCTATATTCCTTCAAATAACTTCGTTAATTGGGTTGTTAACTTCGTGAACAGGACCATTGAATTGTTTACTACTGCCAATCAATCGCGAGAGGAAGTGCCCATAAAAGAAAGCCTTTATTAGAAAAATTTGCGTATTCTGATCGGATGCTTTATCTGATAATTGTTTAGTGAGAACGAAACGCTACGGAGTAAATTAATTTAGGGATTCTAGACACATGTACATGATTAATTTCTTCCGCGATACGCTGTTTGCGTGGAAAAAAAAAAAAGAAAAAAGAACAAAAAGGAAAAAAAAAATATTCATCAGTCACGAGAAAGTTCCGTCAGTCGTTGAATGCATTTTGTCTCATTACGGTATTCAAGACACTAGAATCATTATTGCTGATGCTAGTACTCTAGCTTCCGTGAATATTTCTAGTTTCTAATCAGTTTCTAATTTCGTTCCTATTCGTTTTGCCTTCCTTGTTTTGCATCGGTTTATAAACTCGATGTCGTTTACAAACGACTCGAATTTTCCTTTTCTCGAATTATGATGCACGCATCTTCGCGATATTAATACATCGTTAAGCAAAATGTATACTCAATGAAAGAATGGCGGCTTTTGTTGTTCGGAGTTCTTCCGGCACGATCTCTCTTAGGAAAGAAAAAGACAGAGAATTATATATATGTACATTTAAATATATATATATATATATATATATTTATATATATATATATATAAATGTACATATATTCAAAAAGAATCTACGATCAATTATTAATTACAAAGAGATTACGCGGTCGTAATATACAAGTAAGTTGACAAGTTGAAAAAAAGAATGAAAGATGAAAGAGAGGGAACGAGAGAATGAGAGAGAAAGAAACAGAGAGCGAATGAGGACGAGTGAAAACTGACATGTGCAGGAGACAAAAGTATAGAAGAGGTGTAGGAGTGACAAAAGTGTAGGAGAGAGAAAGAGAGAGGGAGGAGCGGAGGAGAAAAAGCGAATGAACTTGTAGCAAACAAGAACAAGCAAAATATATGTGAGTATAGTCCATGCGCGTTTATATTTATATATATAAATATGAAATATATATTAAAAAATATTGAGATATATTACATATATATATATCTATATCTAGTATACAAAAAATATAAATATATAAATATAAATATAAATATACATATATATATATATATATAAATATACATATTGAATGAATAAGAAAAGCAAAAAATATATTATAATTATATATAAACGAGATATATATATATATAAAAGGCGAAAAAAAAAGGATATGAGGATTATGAAGATGAACAGATATATTGAGACATTGTTTTATGCATTTGTATATATAGTTATCAATGTTTTAAAGCTAATATACTATTGTACTGAAACTTTTGGATCACCACCGATTGCGATACAATTATCGGGGCGACGGGGAGGGTGGGGTGGGTGGGTGGGGTGGGAGGACAACGGGGTGGCTAAGGGGAGGTTGTGCGCGAGGCGCGGCTAAAGTAGGCCGGACTCTCCTATCCAGTCTATCCGCGATTTCCAAGAGCTTTTTTTACAAGATCCATTTAGACGAAAAAGAAAAAAAAAAGAGAAAAAAGACAAACACGAATTGCTGCGAGGCGAATTAATACGGCAACCGGTCGCTCGTCGTATTCAGCCGCCCCTCGTGCGACCGCACACGGTATATACAGATATACATACGTATAAATAATAAGATAATAATTGCGAGACCGATATACATATATATACACCACGAGGAAGACATAGACATAGAGAAAGGGAGCTGAGCTGGTGGGGCGGGGRGGRGGGGGGAGGGGGATAGGAGAGGGAGTGTTAGGAAGAGGATGGCAAAACCGGACAATTAGAGAATGGCGGAGCGGACAATTAATTAGTTAGTTAAGCGATTTACCGCTCCGTGAATGAGCGGCGAATCGATAAGACGAGGTATTTTCGAGCACGGGAGCGGGAGTTTGTACGAGAGACGCTAATGTCAAAAACACAAGAACATGCACACGTTTTTGAGCCACGCACGCACACACATACGATTACAGGCAGGTCCAGGTTTGCGTCGCGGCAATTAATTCTCATTGCGACGCCGGTAAGAGCTGTACGCGCAAAACGAGAGAAAGGGAAAAGAAAGACACCAGTACACTAATGCACATCAATGATGATATCGGAACACCATCGAGGAACTTAATAATAAATTTAATCATGAACTATATATAGTAAGACGTACGTATAACATAAGGGAATACTCTATAGATGAAATCAAAGCGCTATGGAAACCCAAACGACGACGATTAATTATCCTTCGTGGTATCCGGACGTCAGCGAATGGCAAGTACGACGGTGAAAGAGGGATTCGATACCGGATTTCTAACACCGGCGGCGGTCCGCGAGCTTTTCGCGACCGATCGACGAGCGATTTCTTTTTCTCCCTCGTTTCTCGCATTGGGAATCACGTTATTCCGGGTTAAACCAGACGAGGAAGAAGGCTAGGAGGGAAGGAGAGGGACGAGCGAATCCGAGCACGCGTCATTTCACGCGCATTGTGGGGTAAAAAGCAATATCGAGTAATAATTTAGACACCGCGAACCCTGCGCGCGCGCGCGCGCGGATCCCCTCGTGATTAATTGTTGTTATCGTCTGTACGAGTCGCGCGAGCGAGGATAAATAAACCAGTGTTGACCACGTCACACATGACGCGGCACATGATCCATTGTGGGAGTTTACTCAGAGGTTTTCCGCATTTCTGCCTAATTGCGCGGCAATAATTGTCCGCCGCGTTTACGAATCCGCGACGCATCAATTGCACGAATCATCGCACTCGTTCGCAAGCTTCGCGATCTATCGAGCGTTTCAGCTCGATAAAGACACACCGTATATATATTCGTCTCTTCATCAACGGACGCGTTCGCCAATTGACACGCATTAAAGATCACACGCATGCTATTTTTCATACACTCACGCACGCACGCACACACACGCGCGCGCGCGCGTACAAAATTGCAGTTTTACACCGCCAGCGTTCAAGATTCGGTCGATTCGATGAGACTCTCGTTGGAAATCCTCGTGAAACGGTTTCCTGAGCAAGATATTGCTATATAAAAACACGCGTTCATCTGCTACGCGACAGCATTGATTCGTGTACCGACACGTTCATGCGCACGCACATTCACACAGCCAGTATATAGATATATAGGCACGCACCGAGGTGACACACACACACATGCACACGCGAAGCGCTTGCGCTTTTTCTCACGGAAATCGATATCGATATCACTTTTTACACATCTTCTATTTCTCGAGTGCGAAATACGTTTCCTAGAGCGGCTAGTTTAGCGTGTCCTTCGCTGCGCGACACGAAATTACGCGTTTGATTTTCGGTTTCCTCGAACGCGAGAGAACGCGATCGGTCCCCGTAGCTTCTTCCCGCGATGCGAACGGTTTGAGAGCGCGGAGAGATCATCAGAGAAGATCATCAGAGCTCATAGGTGGACAAGTAATCGGGCAATTTCGCGCGAGGATTATCGGGTCTAGGTACTTCGCTTTTGGAGACTAATAGTCTAAGTTACACCCTAATCTCTTACACCCTAATTCAGTAAACGATCTTTTCTTCCGGGAGATTCAAGTAAGCGGATGGACAGGGGTAATCTTAATTAGTTTTGTGTTCATCATGAAAACTTGTCGAAGGCATCGCGATAACTCAGTCTCGAAGAATAGAATCGACATGCATCAACAAAGTCCTCCTAATTGTATTCCGCGGGAGACTCATCAAGAATCGCCCTGCACAATGAGAGATTGAGACAAAAAGATTCAAGTGAGTTCCGCTCCGCACACGCACACATATGCACACGCATACACTGAGACTGCAACTCTTAATTAGATCAGCTCTTTAGCGCGGATTCGCTTCCTAGCCAGAGATGACACGCGCGGATTCGAGAGGAGACGCCGAATCTCATCGGCAGCTGGAAGTGCTGGAAGCTCTTCGGGAAAAAGGCACGATCCGATCGAACCTCGAGCGGGAAGAGTCCTCGAGTCGCGAATCAACAACGTTCGGCATCTAGTTTGAAGCCTGAATCGCCGAGCAGGACGATTCCTGCCAGGACCGGTGCGATTCCCCTCGCGCGAAGCGGAACACTCGCTTGTTCCATTTCCGTTAGGTTCTATCAACGCACGTTGTCGAATTAGCGGCGTTATCAACGACAGATTTCCGTTAGCGATTCGGACAGCTAGCCCTGTTCACTGTCTGACGAGGACCGTTATCTTTGCTCTTTCCAACGGAATCGTCCAATCGTGCGATCAGAGAGCCATTCGTACAAATATGAGAATCGGCAGTGAACGCGGCTTTTTCGGATTTTCGAGAGACGTCCCGAGAGACGCTCGTCGATGCGGAAGGACATTGAGTTACCTAGATAGACATCTGCAAGCTTCAATATTATTAGCAGAACGACGGACGATCCCCATCACGCACGCGAATACGATTCGAGCATATGCAAACCTCATGCGTACAATATATACAATGTGTATATAGACACACACATATACATATACACACACTTCCGCATACATTCACTCGCAAGGCATCTCAAGTGCATAACGATCTGATGACACATGTTCACACGCGCCATGATCGAAAGCTATCGACATTCTTCCTGCGTGCAAAACCGCGATTTCAGCAAGCTTTGCTCCGATCGTCGAACAGCACCATCGTCAACCCTGGATTCCATCAGCGTCATTGCTAGAGTCATTCTCTCGTGCGTTACGCGATCCTTGTCGATCTTCATCGGTGCGAGCACAATTATAATCACGTGGTGATTAGCGGTTTGGCAAAGAGTGAGTCTTTCGAGAATGTTTCTTCCGTTCAATTAGCGCCCGTAGCATTATGGCTTGCGAGCCGCGAGCTATCGATCCGTTTCTTCGCGAGATTCATTACCTGCCAAGCACGGTCCTGTAACTACAAAGTGTTATCGGTTCTTCGGTTAGTTGTTCGACCAGTTGGGCAGGCGGTGGTATTCGTTCGTATCTCTGATAGTTTTCGTTTTATATAAATTTTAATTTTATTTAAATTTTATATAAAAACGTTCTATATAAATATATTTATTATATATAAAAGAGAGAGGAAGATTATATATATATATATATGTGTGTGTATATATGTATGTATGTATATATACATGTATGTATGTATATACTGACTCGTCTAAGACTGTAATTTACTTCAGGAGGATCTAATAATTTGAAATTGCGCGCTTTCTCAGATACAGGCGCGAACTGACGTAATATGATTTTATGCTACGAGCAGCATTACCGTCATAATTTTCATAGTCGTGCTATATATGCACGTGTATAAATATTTTCAAACGTATGAATCGCGCACGCGATTATTTTCTTCGGTTATTACTGAAATTATATCATTATTATATAAGCTAGTAAAAATTTGCCGAAACTATGAGATCATCTCGCTGCTACAAGCGCAGGAGCTTTATCGAAATTTCATCCGATTCATCCGAAATCCACGACGTAGCACGACTCAGCATTTTGACGTCACGAATTGTCCGGGAAATTGAGAAGTCTCATGCCTATCCTATGAAGTAAATATCACTCATTAGCATCATTGTTTACAGGAAAGTATGACGGGCGCGGCAAATGCGCTTTGAGGTTTTTCACTGCTCTAAAGCCACTTGTGAACATTATTTGAGCGATCTCGTCACAGATTTCGACACATCGATACGTTACGCGCGAGGATGTAAAATTTATCCAGTTTCTCGTAAAAGCGACCGTGTGTACAGGAGGATCTGTCGTCGCGCTAACAATTTGCCCGCAATCGCATTATTGCGAAGCGCCGAGCGGTCTTTATAAATGATCCTCGTCGCCGACGAGCCGATTACTTCATAACGATCCATCTTCGTAACGGTCCATAACGAATCAAGAGATTTCCTATCACCTTCCCGCGATTCCTGACGTTTCGAAGGCTTAAGTTCCAGCTTGTTTCGGCGATAGGAGCCCGCATGTCGGATCGGTGTGCGCTTTACATACATCGTTGTCGCACGATGACGCTTCATCATTGACGTCGGTGATGCAGCGAACGGGGGAAAGCAAACAATTCCCGGGCATACTTTCTGTGATTCGCAGCGAAGGGGTCGCAATAGCGGTAGCGAGAAGGGGGAGGGGAGGGGGAGGGGGAGGGGGAGGAAGCAAGGGTAGTTGAACGCGGTAGATGGTCGACGGCAGCATGGCACTTGCTTGCAATGAGGAAACTTGCAATATAACAAGCAATAACTAAGCCCCTTTTAATTCCATGTATACTTAAACGATTATGTGGATGCTTAAACGAGATTTATTGAATTATAAACGAGCAAGCCAAGAGATAAGGTGAAATACCAATTTTACATATTCTTACTAATCGTAAACGATTACAGTACATATAGCGAGACATACATAAATTATACGATTATGTATCGACTTAAAAGAAAAAGAACAAAAAATGGTATATAATATATACATAACGATAGGCCGCCCGCGTGCGAGCGGGCGAGCAGACGCTAATCTAATCTACATAAGTACGTAAAAGTTTCAATTTTACACTACCGATAATAATGACATAACGATAAGGCTATCACGTAAGGCATATTGATGATTTATAATAATTATAACGTTGTACAGAATATTTATGAAATGGCCCGCTGCTGGGGAGAGAACCGAGCGTCCGCTTCTTCTCACCAACAACTCGCTCGCGATCGCCGAGATCGCGAGCTCGGCCTCGCTCGCTCAGAGAACGAGAATCGGCATCGGCGGAGAGACGAACGGAGGATCGATTCTCCGTCCAAAAGCGCGGCCGGACTATAATGGATGTTTTGTAAGATAAAAACAAAGCGATCGCGCGGAGCTCGCAAATACGTGCCAGCGAATCGGCCGATCCGGCTCGATCGATCGGTGAGATTCGAACTCGAGTCGAATCGACGCCGTTCTCGAGCGGGTGAGGGGCGCGTGGCTGCGGGATCGGTCGATTGCGCGACACTCGAGCGATCGTACACGGAGAGTATACTCGGTCCCGGGATGTTCAAGCGGGAGAATCGAGCTAGGAACAAAAGATAGAAAGTGAGAAATTATCCGCCACGCGCGTGGCGCGAGCGAGGGCCGATAATCTAATTAATTGTGTATGTATACAAACAAAAATAAATATAATATTGCGATTATAAATATTGAACTAATAAAAAATAAATAAATAAATAAATAAATATATATATATATACATATATATATATATATAACAATATTATACCCCTCTGTACATATAAATATATATTATATGATATATATATATATATACGATGATTATTACGATATGATTTATTATAAATATATATATATATATATATTTATATATATATATATATATACATAAATATATATATGAATATAATTGATGAATTCACATTATTATGTTTATTATCGTTTACTTATGATTCTTGAAAATTATTATCATTGCGACGACGATGAAGATGACGATAATGATGATTATGATGATGATGGTGATGACGATGATGATTATAGTGATGATCATGACGATTATTATTATTATTATTATTATATTATATTATATTATATTATATTATATTATATTATTAATATTTAAGAAAAGGTTCACAACGTGCCGTGTGTATGTGGGAATAAAATATATAATATAATGGACATTGTTCAATTCAATCAAACGTTTTTGTGCTTTATTGTACCCCACCTTTCATGTATCATAGATTATTCTGTAAATTAAATATAATAAAATTTCGAAATAACATCGCAATCCACCGCGAGCTAAGTTGTCTATCTGAATCGTCTTAAGATAAATTAATTCTCTGATTATGTCTCTCAATTTATTTCGCCCTATTATACCATTATATTATTCAAGGATCAAGTATTCAAAGTCAAATTCACTTACGGTTACGATCGATCCGCTCGATCATCCTGTCGATCATCGTCGAGATTCACTTTTCGTGCTGTGGCGTTCCAGAAATACCATGATTTATAATCGTTCTTCGTACTTTATATAATAAACATTTATATTAGATTTATATTTATACTTATAACGCAAACACTACTACGAATAATTACGCAAACACAACGCAGACACAATATTGCAACGAATAACTATGAAATGAATATAATTTAACGCGATGTGAGGATCATTCGAACGATGCCGCCATATCGCGCGCAACGTGAAGTCAGCCGCGTACGTCGCAAGAATCGCATTCGCTTTCCTCAGACGAGCAACATGGCCGCCAACCGGCTCGTAGCTAAATCAGCTGTATACTAACCTGTCAAATAGCGACGTGACTCGCAAGTCAATCGAAAAATCGACTCGCGACTCGCGCTTCAATATATCGCAGGCAGGATGGGGCTTTTCTTCTCAAAGAAGAAACAATCGAGTCGCGTCACCGAACAGGACAAAGCGATCCTAGTAAGCAACTGTCTTAACCTTCCCGTCAGCTTATATCACATGAAATTGCTAAATCATTCTCTTATCAGCGACCGTATTTTACTTTGCCTGCAAATTGTTGTCAGATGTTTCATTTATGATTGCATTATAAATAAAAAAGAAATGAAATTATACGCATCGCGTATGTGAGTGTTGAAAACATTATGTTTTATGTTCTAACCTCGAACATGAATAAAGACAAACTGTCATTCTGCTTGTATTTATGCAGCAAGTGAAACAAACGAGAGACAAGATCAAGCAATGCCAGAAGAAGATTGAGCAGATTTTAGAGAGAGAACGATTGCTCGCGAAGCAACTTTTAAAAAATGGAAGAAAAGAGTAAGTAAAAATTATTTTTAAGAGCATTGAAGTTTGATATAACATTATTCTACTATAAATTATATGTCGTATTAGACTGTAAATTTAAATGCTGTTAGTTTAATCTGCTCAATTGTTACAAATATTTATCAAAAATTTAATATATGCAGCCGTGCGTTGCTCTTGTTGCGCAAGAAAAAGTATCAAGAGCAAGTTCTGTTACGTGCCGATGGACAGCTAGAAAATCTTGAGCGTATGATTCATGACTTGGAATTTGCTCAAATTGAAACAAAAGTCGTCGACGGCCTAAAAGTCGGTAATACAGCATTGAAGCAGCTTCATGCTCTACTATCTATCGATGATATTGAGAAAGTTATGGACGAGACGAGGGAAGGTATCGAGAAGCAAAAAGAGATAGACGAAATATTGTCGTTAACGGTCACCGCAGATGACGAAATTGATGAAAGCGAAATCGAAGCAGAGTTGGATGCCTTAATGGAAGGAGAAATTAAGGAGAAAGCACCTGAAATCCCAAAGGACGTTTTACCAGAAGTGCCAAAGGACTTGCCAGAGCGGGATAAAGATCGTACAAGAGAAAAGATTCAGGAACCGATTGCGGTAACCGCATGAAACTTTCAAGAACTGACACAGACTTTTGTTAAGATAAGACTTCGTATAATAGCCTATGTATGTATATATGTACAGTGGATAAGATTTGTAATAAAAATATAATTTGTAAGACTTACAAATCTTATCAAAGCTTTAGCTAAAAGTAAAACAATTTTAATAGCTTACTGTATATGTTAAAATATGATATTTAATAATATAATTCGTTTTCCGATGTATATTTTATCTGATACGAAAATGCTATGATGCAAAATAAGTTGTATGAATAAATATAATTTTTCGATACGTGTGTACGTGTATGTATGTGTATTTAAAAATATATTATATTGCTTGTGCAGGTAAGTATTAAAATCTCCTCGTTCCACTTTTTTCGTTAATTGAAACTGCATGATGGTGTAAAATTTTATAACAAATAAATAACGACTGTTTTACGTACTATTTTGTAACGATTAATTTACATATGGATGTTGTAATTATACTGGTATTATTTTGATAATAGTAATTATCCAATATATCGATCATTAGCATTATTAGTTTTATTAATATCTTTCCCATCGACGTTTTATTTCTTTGTCTTTTATCAAATAGATAAATACGTTTCAAAGTGTAAAATAATTAAAAAATTAATTGGAATAAAACTATATAGTTATTTTCTTACTACTTTATTCACTGTTTTATATTTTGATATCTTAATCTGTATATTCTGAAACAAGCTTTATATTTCTCCCTCACAGCAATCCATTTGATGCATGCGTGAGTTATAAAAATTGTCTTAAACACGTTATGCAAGGTATATGATACAATTATCATCTTCATGATCACAATATATGAAAGATCATGCTAATCTTAATGATGACATAAGCTATTACGATCTGAGCTACACTCATTTGTAATTTGCATAATTTCATTTATTCACTTCTTGAATGAATAATCGTGCAATGTGCGAAGAATAACCAAGTTAAAAAGTTAAAAGATTGTTTCTCAAATGGTTATGATCTTCCACAAGTCATTAGCATTACTATATTTTCCGAATCAGGCACGTATGAGCTCTATAGAAAAATCTTGAAGATATCAGACCATATCTGTTTTCACAGCTATTTTGGTTCGCGAAGTAATTCATTTGTAATTGCATTGCATGAACTGCCATCGCGTTACATGCGTTGTTACATTTACTTTACGTTCGATTTTAACGAATTCGTAATGGAAATTCAGGCAGTAATATTGCTTATCGATCATTTGTCGCAGCGCAGATATAACTATATTTTCTTGATCAATAATGTGATTTTCCAATTGAAACATTTTAATCGGGAGATAAGACCTTGTTCGACTATAAAGTCACTATGCCCCTTCCTGATGTCAGTGCGTACACGAAATATCTTGATAATGCCAGTCTTACAAATATTTGCAAATGCTCGAATCTTTCCATTCGCTAAAAATCTATAGTATTTCTTGCTTCTCCCGTGCAAGAATGATAAATGATTATGTAAGAATTGCAAAATGTATTAGCGACGTTTCACAGATCCTTTTTACGTTCATTTTATAATCAACATTCATTATAATCAAGATTCTAATATAACTTATTGAAATAACGAAATAACGTCTCTTCTGTTTTAATTCTATGTTACAACTTAACTTTTTAATAGTTCTTTATAACATTGAATATTATTTACGATATTATCATGTAATTGTACAATTGTTATAAACATTTTATAAATAATATATATATATATATATATATATAAGTTTATATGTAGAAAATAAGTATCTCAGGAAAACTATAAATTTATATTATCACAATAGAATGAAAGAAAGAGTACATACAGTTTTATTCCACTTTATATTCACTGTCAGCTTCATCATTACGTATGCTATGTCTGTTATACATATCTACAAGAGAAAAAAAGTCTTGCTGCTGTATCGCGCGTTGTCAACAGCTTTATTAAAATGCGGATAATAGCGCCTGGATTTGCAATTGAGTTATGGACTTTGTTAAAACTCAGAACTCGCGATCAATATCTTTGTATTCACGTCGATCGCCGACTATACACCTTCTCTAAAAACATCTTCTCTTGAAATCAAAGTACAGCCTATAAGCACCGATAACGCATTCTAATTTATCTTACAAACACTGTCTGGCGTCTAGATGCTGCCAGGAAAGCCAATCTGTATCGTTAGCGTCAAATAATGATGGTTCGCAGCTTTAATCACAATACTAAACTAATCGTTCGAAGGAGAAACTGTCGGAATTTCAATTATCCAATTCTTTCTAATCGCTTTACGCATCCAGCCGATGCATATGGAGAATGTTTTCATGCAACAAGAAGATACATATTAACTATGAAAGACAAGCAGGCGACACTAGTATATCAAATGCCAGCGAATAAACTTGGAAAGTAATACAAAGAACGGCGCATTAGAAATTATTAGCTTTTTCCTGTGTGAACCGTTTCCCCATCTTTTCCCATCGTAAATATTCCAATAAATAACAATATTTCCGTACCTCCTACTATTTCTTATCATATAGCAGAATACTGAAGCAGAGTATAAAGCAAAGCAGCGTATAGCAGGAAGAAGATACGAGGATCTATATTTAAATAATATTTATGCGTAGATAAACGATTCCGCATTTAAGGCCGAGCGGCCTTGAACGAGGGAACGTAATCAAGAGAAAAGAGGGAGAGGACAGAGGAGGTGAGGGATATAAAAAAAAACGATAATTGTACGTACTTCTTGACCGACGTACGATGTGTTCGTTGCTTTCGCTTCTTTCTTAATGTTTGCTGATGTATGATTTAATGTTTCATAATCAACTAACGAGGCACATCACGCGATGTGACTGCGTAGAGAAATGTTTAACAAATAGCATGACTGGACGCTTTGTTCTAATTAACTGACCATTAAACGCATATTGGCGAACGTTTTTCAATAGAGATCCCAGCTTATTTATTAGCTGATGCATATTCTTCTTCTGGTATTATTCGTAAAAAGTATTGGAAGGAGGAATAAAAGATAAATTTTGCTTGAAACAGTCTTAGACTGCGTTATTATAAAACGGAAGATTGTTACTGATAACATGTCTTTCTCTTTCTCTCTTTCTTTCCCTTTCAAGGGTGCTCGATATTGTTGACGAAAAGCGGTTTCTCTTCTGTATCCTTCCTTTAATTGTAATGCACGCACACACGCGCGCAATATGCAGATGTAAAATAAAGGCTGCATTAATGGATACTCGGATCGTACGTACGGCATAAAGACTTTTTTTCCACAGAAACCCGTTTCCTCGTTACTTCATATTAATTGAATCGTAATTTTTGGCATCACTCATGATTTCATGGCTCGGAGATATAACGGCGATATTCTTCCCTCTTCCCTCAAGCGGAAAGCCACTTGGAGAAAAACACTTGAGATAATCGATAGCATCGACAGGCCAACAATTTTAGATTATTAAAAGAATAGATTACAAGAGGGATTACGATTTCAAGTATTTACGGACTGCGCTATTTTGTAACTTTTATCAGCAAGATATCATTCATATAATTATTCGGAGTATTCATCTTTCTCTAGTCACGCAGGAAGACAATGACTACCTCTGTACGGATTTCTTGTCCGTTTTAAAATAGCGCTTTTCACGGTTTATCGATTGATTCCTTTTCTCCACTATCTCATATTTGTTTTCCTCTCTGTTTAAATTCGCATACAGATGCGGAGGAACTTTTATTCCTATGAGAATATTTATGACGTGGTAAAAATTTATGAGAGCATGTCGCCTTAAAGAGACTGCGCGCAATATTGTTTCTCATACATTTTGCAATGCGACGAGGAATTGAGGTTTCCCGCCAGAGTTGCTTGTTACTCTTCCAAGCGGCATAAAAATTATTGTTACTGTTACAAAGCATGCATCGTCCTTGAGAATAAATTTTTCTCCTGGATTCTACGCGCTTGTAGAACTGAGGCGATATCGTGAAAACACGGCGCATTGAAATACGCGAGAAGCGCGCATTAATTATATATTCTCAGAATGGCAAGGACATTAATTTAGATCAGCCGAGTATAACCATTGGAGGTGGCAGATAGACACTCGGTTCTCTCTTATCTAAATGCACCTTTGCATCTCTTATCAGAATAACAAGTCAAATTACCTTCAAACAAACTTGAAGGTTGTTCTATGGACCTCGAATCGTCTGCCTCTTATTGAAAATTATTCCCACGAGCGATAAACAGATATACGAAGTATTTAATATCCACCGAGCCGGACCAAATGCGGCAAATCAGACTTCGCGGGTAGATTAGAGCTACTTGCTCGGGCATTCACCTGTTGCAATTCTGATCGTTACATACCCGTTTCGCTTTCGGCGTGCGAGAAGCAGATATAACGCTACGTATGCATGTTTCATCAAGGCTACATCAACAAGTTGTTTTCGCTTCTTCCCGCTTCTAACAGACGCTGATAACTCTTTACTTTTTCAATAGCCACATCGAGATTCGCCTTGCATTATCATCGGTGATATTAATAAGATTTGCGTCTCTGAAGCCTTCATGTCTCGAGACGGATAAGTTATCCGCAGTTCTTATTCGTATATAGCCACCGTTTGCTTTTTACATACGAGCTTCATCGCGGTTGTTCCAATGTCGCAAGATCACGTTTCGTTTTTCTCTAATATCATTCTTCAATCATGCCGATTGCTTAAATGACATCGATAATACCGTCATCGCGTGGACAGAAACTTGCGGATAGAGAAACATTACTCGACGTGTTTCATACATTATATCTCAAAAAACTATCCACACGTTAATTATACCGTGGCTTCCAATGACACGCCCTCGATCGTGCATTACTCAGGCATATTTGTCGTTAACGAATTGCCGTTGGATGGATTTTTCCAGTTTTTCTACGTCATTGAATACCGATTAGTCAGCATACCGGCAAAAATTTCCGACGCGTGATTCTCTCGAATCGAGCCGCACGGCGAATCGAGCGACAAGGGATCGAATACGCGCGAAATGTTAACTAAAAAAAGTTTATTCGTCAAATAACATCAAATTGATCCCTGACAAGTGGCCGTGGCTTTTTCTCTTTCCTTATCGCGAGCGATCTAATTACGCGATACTTACAAGATATACTTTTAGCATAACGATCTATGAATGACCATGCATTGCACATACGCGATATACGTGCAGGAAAATCTCTGCAATTAAGATATTTTTCAACGAGGAATTCGGAAGATAAAGGGAAACGATATTACGATACTGAGATTAACTTCATTTCAGCCGATCACAGTTCAGTCTATCACAGACGATAGAAGTTTGTTGACCCCACTTGGCGGAGCAATTTATTTTGCTTTATTTATGCGTTACGTCTCTAACGCTCTTTCTTTTTCCATTTAACATTATTAGACGCATCATCACACGTGTAACGAGATCTCATTCCTCCAATTATGTTTAATAACACACCCAGCCTCTCGTATCGCGCTTCATTATTTTCTTACATTTTGTCTGCCATTCTCCCTTAGCAGACGGAGAAGCAATCCCGCATGCCTCATTCCCGCAAATCCATAAGGAACAAAGCAAAATGCGTTTAAATGCAAAAGCATTTGGCTACACGGCGAAAAGTGGCCGAAGAAACGCCGCGTGCGCTTATCATGCCTGTGCCGACATCAATGACACCTACACGCACGTTTGACTCCAGTAGTAACGGACAGCATGGGTTAGACGTGCCGCGAGGACGGCTGCGCGTCAGTCCGCGCCGAGTGCTCGTCGTGGGAGTTGCGCTCTCTTGGTGCGTCGGTAGAACAGCTGTTGGTATCCGTTATCGATGCACAGAGGAGCAGCGAGAGCTGGTCCACAGAGAATCAGGGACTCAGTGAGTTAGATTAAGTGCGTGCGGGAGAGTAATTTCCGAAACTTGAGCTTCGATCCATCTGACATCATCGTGGAGATCGGTACAGGTAAGAAGTCTTCCTCTCTCTTTTTTTTTTGCCTCTAATGACCCTGAAGTATGTTGTCTCATCATTGTTAGCTGTATGGCAGTAGCCTGTATTATCTGTATTTGGTCGGTCCCATGCGGAAGGTATATTCCTCTTAGGCAACGACGAAACTTATCGTGACGAACAACAATCACAAAGGAAAAGTTGCCGAATGTGATTAGAAGGACGCCGGTTTCTTCGTTTGCAGTTTGCAGGATCGCGTAGTCGCATAGAGGACTTAGCGGAGATAGCGAGTGCTTGAATCTGTATTTACGGCCTTAATTGCATGCATTAACGTTGTTAACGTGATGAGTTACCATGGAAACACAATTGCGAAGATAATTCGCAGCACAAATACGATCCTCCCGTCGATAGGCGTGACTTGGCTAATTAGAATTAGTCTCCCGTATGTATCTCAGATATAGCCGCGAGCCGTGGCTTGAATAAATTCCCCGGCTTGCTAATCGAATAATCATGCGGAAATACTTATCAATACGCAATCTGGCATCTCGTCGAGCCGTCGTAAAACGCAGTTAACTGCGTATCGTTGCGCGCAACAAATGCACCTTGAGATCTAAAGGACTGATTCGTCCGCGAAGAGAGCTTTCGCGGATGGCTTCTTATCTTTGGCGTTTACTCTTCGCAGGTGCAATGGCTCGAGCTACACGAGCACGAACACAAATATTAATGTACACAATCAACACACGTGCGGGAGATATATTTTCCATCGCCTGAGAAGGAAAATTACTCGCGTGTACGCGAGTTCACGTTATTAACACGCCGTGAGAATTGTGTAATACTCCGTGTTGGCAAATTTTCTCCTTGCCGCATTCAGGCAAGATGACAATATTCTTCTCGGCTGCATTCGGCCACGTATAATCTGCGCGCGCGCAGATAATAATATCGCGGGATATCGCATAAAATCGGGCACGATTCGCGCGATTCGAAGTTCGCGCGCTTCGAAATTCGGACGACTTTGATCTCGATAAGTCGTTTTCCTCTTTAATTCTCTTCAAGTGCTTTGCGACTCGATTTATCGTCGCCTCTAAAATAGGAATAAGGCACCGGAATAATTAGAAAGATCTCGAGCTATAAGATCAGCGTATTTATGTTGAGTCTGCAAAAAATGCGATAACTCACGCCACTGTGACGCGAGCCCGTTGCGAATGTATTATATGCATTTCGTCTTCGTTGAATTTATGCAGTCGCGATTAGTTCCTACGTGATATTCAACACGTAGGAGCGTGATAAAAACTTATGACACGATAATGCCATGAGCCTGGCTGTATATAGTAACTTCTTTCCCCGAACGGGAGTACGTTTTAAATATAATTCGCAAAACGAGAGCGATGCGTTCCAAGTACTCGAATCGATTCGAGACATTCATGCGGATCCGTTAGAGTTGCGAGCTTCGTGAAAAATGCAACGAATGATCACGAGAATTTAACAAGCACTTGTCACATGTACAATAATATTATACCCGAATAAAGAGAGAGGGAGAGAGAGGGAGGGAGGGAGGCTTTGGAGAGACCGAGCTATATCGAGACGCGTGGTTGCATATAGAGCGGCCTTTAATCTCCCCAAACTCTAAACCGTATCGCTCCCCCGGCATTATCTTATGGTAGAGAACTCAAACGTGTCTTTTTATACGCGGGAAATACGCGGGAAATACGACGGAAAGTACAGGGAATAAAAATAGAGAGAGAAAGAGAGAGAGACCGTACGGATCCAGTCTCGACTCTGCCGTCAGTTGGAAGTTACGTGAACCTGCCGATAGCAATAAATAGAGCTTCTGTCATGGATATCTCGCGCGCTTCTGCGCCATGCTAAAGCGTAGAGTCGACTATTTACTTATCTACTGTATTCGATATGTGCGAGGTGTGAAACCGGGTTAAGGTCAAACCGTGTAAGCGGCGGGCACCCACGTAACGGTTGCACCACCATCGTCATCGTCGCATGAGCTGCCAGAATCACCATTTTTCTGGCCGGCTTATGGGAGACCGATGCGACATATAGCGATGCGAATATGCACGTGCAAATGTGAAAGGGATCACAAGCGTCACGCACGCGATCTGCGAAACTGTTCGATAAAATGCAAAATGCACGAAAGCATCAGATGGATCGATCGACCTGCAGCCAAGAGGTGTACGCGATGATTAAGCAGCCATGAGCCTATGCGTGACTTGATGCGACCAATGATGTGAAAAAATAATCGAGGGTGCATCCAACAATGTAAGCAGACATCGCGTGTTCGCGTTTAGCTAATAATTAAATGCAATAATTAAATACAGAGGCAAGAGGTAATTCAGGAGAATTTTTCTTTCATGATGACTGGATTACTCGGATTCGCGTCGTAAAGTGTCGGTTCGTAACTGCTTCCGTAATTCTGATAATCAACAACGTCAAGTCGCGACTGCATTTTGTGCCTGTCCGTTATTATTAGGTAATCATCCTCGCGAATGTAAATGATTACGCGTCTTCATCCGCCTGTCTCGATGCATTTGTTGCACGTCGGTCAACGATGACGGAAACGACGGAAACGGAAGACTCTCGGTGTTAATTATCGCAAAGTGTGATGTGTACACGTTAACGCGCTCGGAAAGTTCGTTAATAGTGGATTAAGAGCGACAGGCCAAACGAAGAGCTTTTGGCGATTTTTGTACGGGATCTTCGCGTGCTTCGATCTGACGCTCGACTTGCGACGGTCTCTCGTAAATTTCAAGTCTCTCGCTGCTAATCATTTGTTTCATCCAGCCTTCGCTTTCATTATCAACAACCGTCACTTTTACAGGCGAACTTACAGATATAAAATGTCACTTGCTATGTTAATAAATTGCCAGTGAGTTTCTGCGTCACGTTCGCATTGGCTCGAACTAAATGAGCGGTACTTTGTAAAACTCGTAAGATAAGATTTATCTTGATTTATACTTTGAGGACCACCTTTGCGACTAGATTTACACATTACGTCAGCAGGAAAGCAGATACCGCGTAATTGCGAGGAACGTAGTCAACAACAAATCGTTAGAGCAATGATATACAAATGTGACATTTTATGAAATTCTCCTGATGATTCAGAAGAAGTAAACGATCTAAAAGCTAAGTAGACCCGAGATATTCTCAAAGTATGAATATATCAAGTAAGATTCGTTAAATCGCGTTTCTAATATCTTTTGTATACACATGTTCAATGATTCTCATTGAATTTTCATTAACGACCATCCTTCTTGCTTCAAAATGATTGGTTTGTAATAAAAATAGCGATTCAATTGTATCATGAGTGAAATAGCAGATAACGCGTGTCTTATCTACACTGATTTCTATTATCACGAATCTCGATGATACTTCCAAAGACGTGTTATTTAAATTTAGATTAAATAGAAAAAAATGATTAAAAATCATCAAAATCTCCTTCCTCTTCTTCCTCAAAATCATAATTACGTATAAAATATTTCGAGATAGTACTGACCAAAAGATAAAAATGATCATGTTATCAAATCAAATCAATCAAATTAATTAATGACACATACATATACACACACACACATCTCCTTTCTAAATTTAGTAAATATCAAAACAATAGACTTTAACTTATGTTAAATTACTTATGTCAGCATAAAATTCCTATAAAATTCCTTCCAAACAATTTCTCGTCAAAATATATCATGGCTTTGAAAGACCGCATATTTTTCCCAGCATAATAATAACAGTATAATGCGATTAAAAATGAATGCTTTTCGCAGAAAAATTCCAACACGACACATCACGCGATTCGTTTCTTGCATAACGGAATTAAAAAGTTGAACGTATCTGATTGTGTTACAGTTCTTGCAGTCGCAGATTGCGTCTCGATTAATGTATTATCGATCCTCAAGAATAATATTACACGAAAGCTCCGGAATAATAAATCTTCCTGTTGCTCGAGAATTCTTTCACAATATGTAAACATCCGTCGTTATTCGATTTCTCGATTAATTCTTTCGACTAACGGAATAACTGAAATAAAATATAACTTATATGAAATCTATTTTCTCTTCGTGCGTTTCCATTGATAAACAATATACAATGTTCTTCAGAATATTTGTATCTTTCTAGAAACGATTAAAAAATCTTTACTGATCGAGAAACGATGACGTGTGTTCGACGTGCGTCAAAGATCGATAATCAATAAATCGATAATTCGTACATCAACGTCAGAGTCGAAGTCCAGTAGCGCTGATGTACAAAAATATAAAGTGCCATCCGAATTCAAGAATTTTTAATCTTTCCTTTCTCGTTCGTCGTTCCGAAGACGACAAACGTTTTCGTCCTCGATTAATTTTCTTTCACTGAACCTTGATGAAACGCATAGGTGAGCTCTTTATCGCTGACGTTCGCGACACCGGCGGATCATTCGCGTTTCCATTCCGCGCGCGTTGATAAACAGCTGAACGAGCACACGTTGTTCGAGCTTCGAGTTTCAACCACCATGCTTCCCCTCCCTGAGGATGGTCCTAGAGGCGTTGACCTTAGGCGTGCCCCGGAGAAGAAGCAGAGGAAGACGCGTCTGTTGCCTCATCAGGATAGACTCGCAGCACGAGTGACGTCCTTGACGCCGTTTCGCATGCACATGTAAATTGAAATTAATTTCGCGACTTGCGCGCGCACGATCACGTGCATCTATCTCCGTTGCACCCGAATGCGTATGCGGGCGCATCGTGCCGCCGCATCGTAGGACGACCTCCCCTTCCCTCCCCTTTCCTGTCCCTGTCCCTGTCCCTTGCCCTCCCCCCGATGCTTGATCGGCGCGGCCGATCACGTGGCGCGATAGCGCGCGCCGCCTCGAAAAGACGGGATCTTATCTTTACGATTTGTACGCTGTTTTTTTTTTTTACGCTCGGAAACGGATCGCGCAATCGCACGTCGCGATTGAACGGGAGCTCCTCTCCCCTGCCCCCTGCCACCCCCTCCCTCCTTCTTTTCCCTATTTATGCTTTTGTCGTTCATATATGCCGGCGTCCGGCGCGCGATTGTCAGTCGCCGAAGAACGATCGCCGATCGCCCACGTGTCGTCGCCGATACTCGATGGACCAGTCCAGCGGTAAATCGCAATTGGAAATTGAGCAAATAGACGTCGCTTTTGAGCTGGGGACTCGCGAGGCGCGAAATATGGGTGTGATAGCGAGAGCGTTTCGAGCCGAAAGTTGAGCGATCGTTAATTACGGCAGGGGTTGAACGAACATTAATCGGAGACACAGCGAATATTCATCGTGCACGAATGACGTGCAGCGTTGATGACGCGAGTACGGGCGCGTACTAAGTAAAATCAAGTCGCCAAGATCGCCGATAGCGCACGACGAACGCATCGGAGCACGGTCGCCAATATTGCAGGTTTCTGCATTTTTCCCTCGTCACATGACGCGGAATGACATCGCCCATGGAATAAAACGAGCGTTTATTTTAAAAGTGTAACACACAACGGACATATCGATCGTCCCCGCTAATGTCGCGATGGCTTATCCGCATGTCATTATCATTTGCACGTAGCCTACATTGTAAATAATCGAAGAATATTTGCGGTGCCGGCCGATGAATATTGCACGAATATTACAAGCCGCGCCGGTAAATTCACTTGCCCGATGTAATTCCTTGCTGAGGGGGAGCTTGTTAACTCGTCCGTCCTCGAAGGTATTTCACGTGCAGGGTGATGCCGGAGGAATGTGCATTCCTCATCGGAAGCGTACTTTTACCGCGAATCTGAATTTTGAGCAATATAGCAAGGAAGAGTGCAACGCTGATTCCGTGCTGATCAGATAGCACCAGGTACATGCTGGGAGACCGGAAACAGGGAGGGGTCATGCGTAGATCTAGGTATCATATCTTGCAGGCAGAAATATCCGACTTGACGAGCGGGATATTGATTTGCAATAGCAAAAGTGTTTTATGATTAACGTCAGCACTTTCGGGAGAACTCGGATGTCATCATGAGCAATAAAATTTTCATTAAAACTGATCGTACAGTTCATCGAGCAGTTACGCAGGATGTGTCACACGAAAATGTGTCGCATTACGTTTACCGATTCCTCGCATAATTTGCCGTTCGGTCGATTCTTGACGTCATTGCTTGTCAGTCTTCCTGGTGTCCCGCAAGTACGATTAAGTAATAAAGTTTCGTACGAGTGACCCAGTTCGACGAAAGCGGCGTGTCACTCTTGTCGGAAGGCTCGCGACAATGTTTTCTGCTTTCGTCAACACCGCGTTGCCAATATCGCGTGGCCGTCTTAATAAAGTTGCAATTTGCGTCAATAAAACTCGCTCATGCTCGAGCCGCGATCTGCCGGCTCGGCTGTCTCCTCGCGCGGAAATTATTCCGCGAAGTACGGCTTGTCGCGATTTGTCTTTTTTGTCTTTATCGGCCAAGTGTCAATACGATAGCAGCCCGGCGGGGACTATTAACGGAAATTCGTGGCTCTTGAGGTTCGTGGCATCGCGAAAGGGTTCGAGAGCTCGGTACTCGAAGGCGATTCAGACCGCGATAACCGAGCTTGAATTTCATTCGGCTAACTCATCGAGCAAGGAACGAGAGGAAGCCGTTTCGCGCTTATCGTCGTATAAGCGAGCGTTGATAACGTCTCTGCTTTTTTTCTTTTTCTTCATCTATCGCCGAAGAAACGTAAGAGCGATCCGGGCAAATCCGGCAGGAACGCTCAACCGTTTAATAATATTTACGCGATCTTAAATTACGCCGCAGGTCTGCGCGAAGCGTCTAATAAAGCGAGAGATCACCCTCTTTTTCAATTAAATATATATATATATATATATATATATATATATATATATATATATATTGTCCATGTCACCTCGCAGAGCTCCGCTGACTATGTTCAATAGTATCAAGTGCTGTATCAACAAGTATTCGATACCAAACTAACTTGGTATTCACAAATGTTGCTGTTTTCGAATCCGACAGCGACCAATCGACAGCAACGTCCCTTTCTTCATCTAGAGCTTTATAATGATCGCACCGATCAATGCCATGTCCCTCGCGAACGTTCCTCAATAGTCTCGCGTTCTCGATATCCGACTTTATAAGCAGGCTTTATCCGCACGCGGAGATCCTTGAAGAGGCTGCGTCTCGTGTTTCAGCTATGTCTCTGGACGAATCCCGGAGATCGCAGCGTCCGTATAGATACGGCATGGTCCTCCTGTGTGTCGGTGCTCTCATAAACTGGTTGGGTCTGGCGGAGAACTACGTGGAACCGGTACGCTACATCGGCGTCGCCTGCATCGTCGCCGGTGCTCTTCTCATCTGCGCCGCGATGTGCTGCTGGCTACACTCGCCGCCGAGCAGAACGAACTCGCAGACATCGCACGCGAATCAGCCCACAACGGCGCAGGTACGCCACTTTCTTTTTTCCGTTATTGGAGAGAGCGTTTACTTATCATGGATCGAAGTCGACAGAATGCGTGAATGCCGGTTCTTCAAGATCAATCTCGCTTCTCGCGATCGGATGACGATCGACGCGAGGCTATCATGTGCGGTCACCGTGTTCTTTTATGTCCCGCGATCCTGACAAAGTCATCTCGAGCGTCAAGTATCACCGCGATGCATTACTTCAGCTTTTCCATCGGAGTTGCGGAAGAAAAAGAGAAAGAAAACGGCGTGGCGGAGTGAGTTACGACAATGAATTGCGTTTCAACTGTTTGAGTCATTTTTCAGGCTAGATGATTTATGATTCGAGCAGATGATTCAGCCGTACTCTTATGAATCGTTTTCATTTTTCTCGCAATGCTTTCTTAGCTCTCAAAGAAACTCGGAGAATTTTATCTCGCTTTTTTAATGAATATCTCGCTTGCTGGGATCATCCGCTAAGAGAATCATCACATTCCGCTTAAATTCGACTTCGCTACGTTCGACACGCTCAACGATATCGCCAACGTCAACATTGATGCAGCAACGATAAATATTGACCTCTTTAGCGATTCGAAAAGATACAGGTCGCCAGCGCGGTTGAAGGCCTCGGGGGATCAGAACGTTTTTAGATCGATCCGGGTCAACCTCCTATTATAGACCGCGAGGAACGTACATTATCTATAGGTATGGTCTAACGTAGCAGTGAGTAAGTCGCAATTACTCGTCATGACGGAATAAGAAGCTTAATAATACACCCCGCCTGCGATGTATAGCTCGTGCTTTTTTCCGCTCCTCGGACGGAACTCGGCCGGAACGGAAGATACAGAGGGAGAGAGAGAGAGAGAGAGAGAGAGAGAGAGAGAGAGAGAGAGAGAGAGAGAGAGAGAAGGAGAAGTGGTATTTTCATTCTCAACATATCAGATAACGTATCGCGGCGATCATAAATCGCTGATGTTCGGTAAACGCGCTTGCGAGCAAAACATGCTCGATGCCGGCTCGATGATGTTTGGAGAGATTGTAAAAACTTCACGAGGAAGTCCCCATCGCGATGGATTGTCGCCACGTCATCCGCGAGGCCTCATTGCGTCATTGCGTTCCTGTTGTTTCCTCCTTTCGGTTTCGAATGACGAAAATCTCACGCGCACTTGGACGGATGGTCTCGCGTTTCCTCGAAGAATCGACGAAGCTCTTACGGATTCATATTATTGCCGACGTAGCGTCGATTCTTGTTATTCCGCTGACATCATGATAGCGTGTCACGTTTCTTCCTCTTGTTGTTGTTATTGTTATTGTTGGGGATCATTTTTGCGCATCGGTAGTCAAAGACTCATTATCGAAGCTCGACGGCGTAATATCCGCACATCGACGCAGAGCGATTAATCGTTCAATTAGAGAGTTTAATGGAGATTTATCACGGGTCTCCATCCTTGTCCGCCTCATCGTTGTTGTACCGTTGCAGTGTGATTTTCTTTCTCTGCTTGTTTTACTTACCGTGTGCTATTTCGAAAGCATTCCTCTCCGCAGAAATTATCGCTGAGTATCCCTCACATAAAATAAACGACCTGTCCCGAAATGTTTGCCCATCCGTTCTTTATGCCTCGTTACATCATGTGTATGCGAGAAAGACACAACGCGCGCCAATGTCGGCTCGTGTCGCATAAAGGAGGTCGCGGTAGTCGTAACGATTGCCACTATAAGGATATTCACCCGGAAGCGTAATAGCGTGCGCTATATTTGTCGTGATTTATCCTTGGATGTATACCTGTCGCCGACTGGTGTACGATTCTAATGTCGGCGGTCGTTGAATCGACGACGACGATTACGGGCAGAGGTAATGTGTGAGACGAGCGAACCGACATATACCATCTTTCTCGCTATCAATTATGATCTCCGACAGTTCACGTATGCTTACTTTTCGGATGAAGGAACACTGCATCGTGTGCGTTCTGTCCTCGTCATGCGCTCGCGAACTTGTCACGCGACTTCTTACTCTCTACCTCTATTCTTGTCGCAGGTAGAGTCCAGATGAGCGTCACTCGATTCCGGGAAGATTGTCGAGTCGAAATGCAATTGATGAACTTGGACGACACTCGGCGATTTCTCAGACAACGATCTGAGAGACGAGCGCTCGCTCGGGAAGTCCCGCATCGACGTGACACCGGCGTATCCGTTGTCTTCAGATWWWTTYWTCRWSSARRAGACGKCATACGAGATAAGCGCGATAGGTTTCCAGCATATTTTTTCATCTTTTCGAGCGAGACCAGTTCCCGGTAGTATCCGGAACGAAAAGATTCGTCATGCGGTAGTCTATCATCTAACAACATAATTGCACCGAAAATTAGCTTTATTTATGTCGCACGTATTTTACGTAACGTCGGGATGGTTTTAATTACCCAGTATCGCGTTACTCCCGCTACCTCCTTCTCTCGCGACCTAATTATCGTGACTCGTCGTACGCCGAGGCAATGTGATTCCCGTAGCGGAGTCATGTCGTTCTCATGTCCGATACGACTCGAGCAGTGCGAAATCGATGCTGCTTCTTCGAATGTTCGAGGTCGCGAGAATCCACTAGCGAGAATCGACAGGATTTCGTGCAGTTCTGGAGAACGCAGAAAGCTCCGCTCTCCTCTCGTCCCCGACCTCGCCCGAGAGCGGAGGCCAAGAGAGAGGGAGAGGTCACAGTCGTTCACCCCGCGATTCCACTTAGACTCATTATGCAATTTTCCGACGAAGCTTTCTTTATCGTCACAAATAACCGCGGCTATTCTTGTCGAGCACGTCTTGTGCGTCACCCTATATGTATTTCGCGCGCGCCCTTTCGCGGCTTACATTCAACCGGCGCAATGAGAGAGAGAGAGAGAGAGAGAGAGAGAGAGAGAGAGAGAAAGGACCGGGCATACGTAGATAGATATCTATAGACGACCTACGACAAATATAGCGCGATGTGCACTTCCGGGTGAATATCCTTATAACGCGGCAGGTAGAAGATCGCGGAAACGGCGCGAGGCCGGCACCGTCGATCCGGCTAGACTTTAAATAGATGTCGACGACGACGTCTATGCATTACCGACGACGATACCGGCGATATGACGTATCTTCCAGCAGAGTCGCGAAACGGAATTCAAAGTTCCACGGCTTTATAGGCACGCGGGATTTCACGAATTCCGAGGTCGCGTTGCGTACGTTGCGTTGGAAGCACGAATGCCTCGAAGCGAACTCTGGAAAGCGACCTGGAAGGCGACGTGCCAGCTTCACAAATGTGGCAAACGCGTCCAAGTCGCGAACACTCGAGCCAGTGGCTCGGGGGAGTCCGTTGATACGAAAATCTCACCGATGACTTCTCGAGAGAAAGCGGCGGACTCTAACGAGTCTGCATTGCCACGAATGGCAGTGCAAAGTTGCGCGATCGAACATGTCACGACAGACGCGAGCTAATTCGAACGCGATCATTTGCTTTTTCCAGATCGATGACCCCATTCACGTGATCTCCATCGACGAAACGTCCAGCACATCCTCGAGGCAGAAGCCGCCAGATTACGAGACGGTGACGGACGCACCGCCGAGCTACGACGATGCCATCAAGTTGAATCCTAGTCAATTATTCAGTTTGAGCAATGGCAGCACAGCGTCGTCCTTATCCTCGGGACAAATTATCCCGACGAGCATCAGCATCGTTTCGCCCACGTTAGCACCGCCGCCGCCGTACGCGAGGTAAGCTACTCGTAAACTGCTGAATAAGTCACCCCGTTGCTGTCTCTTGGAACGCGAACGACTAATCTCGACTTACGAGCAATTAAAAATTTATTCCTGTCCCTCTGCATCTATGTAGAGAACCTCGTTTCCTCTCAACGGCTTCCTCTCAACAACGTATCGTCGATCCCGTTTCGGTATGCTGATGACAACTTCGACGTTGATAATCGTTTCATCGTTACAATCGTATGCAATCGTACGCGTTTAATCAAAGCTTGACCGTAGTCAATACTAATAATAATAATAATAATAATAATAATAATAATAATAATAATAATAATAATAATATTGCGGGAATTAAATTAGAACTCGATCGAAAGCTTAATGTCTTTAAAAGTCAAGTAGACTTTCCATCAAGTCTCTATTTCTTTATACATATGTTATTGTTTAATATTATTTGACTTCGTTAACTCAACGCGGTTGAATTTGAATAAACTTATATCGATGATAGGGAATGAAATAGACTAAACGTCTTGAACAATGTATCGACGTTTGTATCGAGGTAAGAGAGCGTTGTTTCGAATCGGTGTTTCTCTGTTTCAGGTGAGTCGATCGCGGAAATGGGGAGCAACGAATCCGGGGATTCGCAACGCGCTGGAGAATCCACGAGGCCTCCTCATCGAGCGCGAACGAACGATCGCGCCGCAGACGACGAGCAATGCGATCGCAAGACAATATCGTAATCCGTCCTCGCAAGATACGAATACGTAGCTGCGCGAAGAGCGATTCAGTCACGAAGAGGCGACACGCTCCAAGAATCGCTCGACGTTCCGCGAGTTGAGATGAAGGGAGAGTCTGTGCGACACCTCGACCGCTTACGTTTCCAATTCGCGAACAATGTCACTTAACGCTCGGTTGGCTGCTCCTTCGCAGCTATGTGCTCCTAGAGCGCTTGCTATGACTCACAAAGCGGATCGAGAATCATCGAAGGGAATTCGTTGATCGCGCGAGTGTCTCCGATTCAACGCGGTCCGAGAATCGTCAGGATATCGCAATCCTCCTCTGTCCTCGCTTTCCCCTTCGTCGAGAGTCTGTGTCGAGAGTCTCCCTCGCGGAATCGCGCGCATTCGAGAATTGTGGGCATAAAAGCAGCGCGCGAACGCAATGCGCAGTTGTTAAAAACTAACGAAGATTCGTTGGCCTCGGATACATCTCGTCGCTCGTTCAGTATTCGCTCGTAATTCGATGACCCGGCGAGAACGCCGTCGATGAACTATGCCGTGCGGTTTCCAAGCTCTTGCAACCGGCCGAGTTGCAATCGCGAGATCGAGGAAACGACTTTTAACGCTGCCGCACTCGTTCCGATTCGCGACCGTCTGCTCGTTGATTTAGCAATTCGAAGCGTGCTTGATCGAATGCCAAACTGATCTGAGGAGATGCGAGCTCCCTTCGAGTTCGAAGGACAGATTTACGAGCAGTCTCGGGAGAATGCGCGGCTTCAGCGCATCTGATGTATCTGTTGGAAAAAGGGGAAAGAGAAGGAAAAAAAGAAGGAAAGAAAGAGAGAAGAATGACACATGAAGCGAAGATTTCTCTGAAATCTGCGGGTGGCATCGGTTTAGCAGTCGTGTTTCCCTCGTTAAGATTCGCTGCGTCCCGAAACTCTGCGAAATTCGCGCGACTCGCGCGAATTCACCGTTGAGATAAACCGCTCAATCGCTATTCGATCGCTGAATCGGTTAACTAATTGCTTAGTTATTAACGACGATTACGCGAATGCATAAAGATGCTCGAAGGAAAATACTTTTCTTCTGAGGCCCTTATTAAGGGCACGACGAAGATCATATCTCCCAGTTTAGATTTAATATGAAATATTAATAATAGAACATTTAGCGCGTTACGAGCTCAGTTGCGAGAGCAAGTTTATCGCGGAATGATCTTTCGCTATATCACCTCGATGTCTGTAATCTTAAACTACACGCATACACGCGCACGCCGCACATTCATGCGAAATCCATTCGCACGTCCATTTTATTGTGATATACGTATATACATATGCATATGTATGAATTGTTATACATATGTACGCGTAGATCTACGAAGCAACACTGTCGAACGTAACGGCAACGCTTGTAAGATAAGACTTTTTTTTATAACAGAAATGAAAATACATAATGCGAGAATTTTTTTCTACATTCCTTTGCGGGATGCTTTTATCGCCTTCTCACGTTCTCCTTCTCCACTATTGTCCTCTGCCAAATCTCACGTCGCGCGAGAGATCTTTATCGTCTTGAAGACAATAGTATCTGTGGACGCTAGAGGAAAAAAGAGATTCATGCAAATTTGATAATAATAGCCGGCCGATAATAAGGATGGCCGACATTCACACGTTAGCCATCGCGCGTTTTGTATCTTGAGCCTCCGTCGAACGGATATTGGGAACGAACGCGTGCTTATACATATGGAAGAAATAATTAGTGTTCATCGATAAATACCCTTTATTCAATCGGAGTAACATTTATACTTACTTAAAGCACGTTATTGAACTTATACACCTGTAGACTTCTTTTTCATTAACGGTAACAATCATAATGGTAATAAGAATAAAAACGTAACGGCAATAGTGACTACAAGCTGTGAGCAATAATAATAACCAAACGATAATAATAATACGTTAATAATAATAATGTTGATAATAATGATCATAATAATAATAGAAATAATTATAATAATATTAATAGTATCAACAATATTCACGACTAGTAGATGACGATACTGTTACGCGGATATGAGGATCGCGAGATATATTGATCGTATTTCGCAACGGAATCAGAGGTAAGAAAGTCAAAAACGCAGCGATCCTCGAGCAATTTTTGCTCATTTCCCCGGTCACCCCCCACCCCMCCCCMCCCCCGTCCCCTACTTTGGCCTGCCAATTAACGCTAATTCGCCGTAAAGGAACGCTCGCACGATAATGACAATGATAACCGTAATTGTAACGATAATGATAGTGACAAGAATAATTATAACGTCGAGATTATTCGTAATTGTCGGTCGACTATCGCTATCTTTAATTCATTTTTTTTTTAATCTTTTTTTATTACTCTCTCACTACACGAGGTGGTTAAAGTTTACTTCGCTCCCTCCGTGCGCATCCCTCGCTTCGTCTCTCGCGGCCCCGTTTAAAAGGGGGGCAAACAACTAATTCTCCTCATTTCCCTCGTTTGCCGTTTTCTCCGTTTCTCTATGTACATCGTATCCGTCGTACTCGATATCCATAGTTGCTGGCGAACGTAGCGTAATCTGAAAATAGTATACTAAGAGCCTTCTACGCCGGCGATCACTGATCATTCGATCGACATGTTTGCTGCATCAAAATAATCTTAATCGTTATCAGTCCGCGATCGACATAACGGCTCGAGATGCGAAAATGAGACGTTAAAAATATGTACATTACGTAATAGCACATTACGTTGATAACGACCCCTTCCCGTCGGGACAGTTGATGATAATAATAATAATAATAATAATTGAGCATGACAGATCTTATTAATATACAGATATGCTTCCTTGTATTATCCATATCGTTTCGATCGAAGTCAAGTCACGTTTGTTTTCGTTTTGCCATTCGCGTTGCGTCGTGCCGCCAACGGCGTTAAAATCCTCTCGTGTCGCCTATATGTCGATCGATCAATCGATACGAGTGTACAGAAGCTAGTGAGCCGAAAACGGGGATTGCCCGTAGTAAATAATAATGACAGTCCCAGCGACGACTTTCGCCCGACTCGCAGTCGTACATTTGCGGTATTTACAAGTCCGTTGTAGCTTGCCCGTGGCGTTGTTTCCCGATTTTAGCAGCAGAAAGGAAACACGTGCGACAAACATGGGAAAACGCAAAGTAGAGACCGGAACGGAACGGTACACAAGCGGCTTTCGATAGAAATGTACACGCGTCTCGGTACACGCGGTGGGCGATGAGCGAATGTACAGGAGAGAATGCGACGCATGCTGAAATTATTGCACAAACTGATAGTCCCCGACCGGGTCGGCCTGTATCCTGAGAGAACGCGCAGCGCGATCCCTTCCTTCGCGTCGAGGCTCGATCATCTCCCGCCGTTCGCCTTGTAAATTCGGCAATGCTTGCTGCGCTCACGATCGACAGCCTCGATGAGGAGGCGTCAGTGTGATCGCGCGAACGTCCGATCTCGTACGAGATCGCAGGTCGTCATCGGCGATACTTATCCCTATAATCGTAATCGTAATATCTCTGTGACTATGTACAGCCTATGGACAACGCGTCGCACTTTTCTCTCGCACTTAGACTCGTTATTGTTATATAAATACGATGGTATACTCGTGAGACTATATCGACAGTAGTAAGAGTAGCGATAATGACGATTGGATCAGTCGTTAGAAACGACCCGGCTGCTTGCAACAGTTACGGTAATAGTAATAATAATAGTAGCAATAATAATCATAATAATAGTGACTAGCTGGTAAATGGTTAGCCGATAAATTGCTTTATAAGTAGCCTTCGGTTTGCAGCAGAAGCGTCATTGGTGGACCCAGGCGGGACCCCGCGCGAGCCACGTGCGCGTGCGCGCGCGCCGACTCTCGCGAAACTCTTAAACGGTAATATAACAGTTACACAGCGGCATAAGTGCGGCATAAGAATCCGATATACAGCTAAATTTATCATTTTTTACACGACTTATAGAGCGACAACCATTAACCCGTCGATTAATATATAAATGCATTTCTCCGTCTCGTGTATTTACACGTGTGCCTCTGTGTGAGCGTGTGCGCGCTATGTGTACGTACGCGCGTGCCCTTCCGGATGTATCGTATGTATTGTGCGCGCGCGCGCGCGCGCGTGTGTGTGTGTGTGATGCGCGCGCGCGCGCGCGCGCCCCGACGAGCAGCCAACGATCGCGACCGCCGTCGTTGATCGTGACACTCGACGCAGATCGTTCATTATGTACAAAAGATATCGCTGTGAGCAACGCTGTATCGCCCCGTGTCGATCATAGTCCGTCGACCCTGGCGACAGGACGCTTCATCGTCGTGGTCGTCATCCTGCTTTCGATGCCGTTATGGTCGCCTATCCATGTAACGCGTAAGCGCCCGGTCAGCGTGCACGACCAGCCGCAACGACTTTCACCGACGTCGTCACTCACGATGCGCACGTGACCGTGCGGGGGCGCGTCCATGGAGGTCGACGAGGTCGATCTGACGTCACGTGACGCGGTCAGAAATTCATAAGCGATGCGAAGTGACGTACGCGGCCCGCTCGCCGCGACATCCGGCTGAATCACGAAGTCGGGTTTCCCTCTTCAGGTCGTAGGCCGATCCGGCCGGAGCCCGCTCGCGATTGGCCTGGTCCTCTCATTCTCTTTCTCTCTCTCTCTCTCTCTCTCTCTCTCTCTCTCTCTCTCTCTCCCTCTCTCTGGTTCTCGTGGGGGACCAGGCGCCGTTCCCTCGCGTCGTTCGCTCCGGTGAATGAGAGGCAATGGCTGCGATTCGCGTCGACGAAAGTCCGCGTCTAGCTTAGTCACGAGTACGAGCTCCGAGTGGCGCTCAATACCCGATCGCCGATCCTTAAGGATGGTCTCAGATGGCTGTCGGCAGGACCGTAAAGTCCTGCAGTGCGGTCTTCACCGTCTCGTAGATCGGCCGGTTGCTCTCGTCGGCGCAGTAGCCGTCGGCGGTGCACAGAGTCTGCAGCTTCGTCAGGTAACTGTCGAAGTTCTCGTGGCCTATTTTCTCTTGCGGTCCGCCCGGGGCGTTCGGTATCCGCACCTGTTCTAGCAGGGTGATCATGTTGTCGCGCAGCGACTGATAGTACTCGGTCAGATTATTGTTGCGCTGCGCTATCGACGATGTCTCCTGCAAGAAGAAACGCTATTTTCAATCCTGCCGCGTGCGACAATGAGAAGAGTTCCGTTTCCGAGAGAGATCGCGCTTATTCGCGACTGATAAGAAGAGATGAACGATTGATTTCGATCGGAAGGCGCCCGAGTTCCGACATTCATCACGGAGCTCTCTTAGCTACGGATGTCAGCGGCGACAAGTGTTTTCTTCCTTAACTTCAGACGGACTAATCGACCGCCGGTCGCGTTCGTTATCACAGTAACGTTATCAACGTACAGTCAATACGGAACGTACGAGCTATTTTGTAAGTTACGAGAAAGGAAAAAGCAGACTGGCATCACGCGTGATCATGATCATAGCCGAAATGGAACTTGATGAATCTCGCGCTCTCTCTCTCTCTCTCTCTCTCTCTCTCTCTCTCTCTCTCTCTCTCTCTCTCTCTCTGATCGATCGCTCGCCTTTTCGACGCACGGTACGCTACCGACCGAGCAGCGGCCACTGACCTTTTCACCCTGCTTGAGCTGATTCTCCATGGCGGTGATATCCGAACGCAGGCGCAGGACCTGCGACTCGACCCGGGCGTTCTCCCTCTGGAGCTCGGTGATCTCGGCCTCCAGTGTGTAGAGATCCTCGCTCTGGGCACCGGCGGTCCCGCTACCGCTCGAGTTACCCTGACCTGTGCCCACCGCACCCCCGTGAGCCGGACCACCGGCTTCCAACCCTGAGGACAGGACAGACACGGTCCAGTTTCATAGACGGCCCGTACGTCTCGTGTGTCCGTATATGCGAATCGCGTTACTTCCGGTTTCCAGAGACAGACTTGATTTACGCGCGATCAGGCGGGCGCATGCGCCCGCCTGATCGCGCGATTCGTTCAACGTCCACTTTGTTCGTCACGCAAGCGCGATCGCGACGCGATGATCGACTGAGCAAGGAGGAAGCTACTGGAAACCGGCGCGATTCGAGTTCCCGAGCCTGAAACGGAAACTCTACGTACTTAGAAGAATGGAAGCGTTCGGGTGTTCGGAATTAAAATGTTCCTTCTCTCTTTTATCTTTTTTAACTCTTTTAGACGGGTCACGCGGGTCAGAAGGCCAGCCAGATCGGTCAAATCCGGTACGTGTCGTTAGACTTTCTCGCGGCGCGTGATGGAAATGTAGCGAGAATTTAAGAGTTACTTGGTCAAAGATCGACTTAGACAGCGACTTAGGCGATGCGGTTCGGTTCGGACGCTGCGTTTGCGATTGTAATAAAATGCAGCCGGATACACGTGTCTGCCGGTGCTTCGCATCCTTTCACCTCGCTCTGCCCAAGTCACTGCAATACGGCTTGTCTCGAGGTAACGGGGCGATCTCTTCTGCGTACGATTCGTGCCAAAAGCGAGAAACGCATCTCGGCGGGGAAAGCGAGAAATGCATTTTCAGGCTCGTTCGATCAAGCGTGTGCTCCGGCTCGGTAAAGAGACGCACGAACCTGACGGGAGTGCCGTGACGGGAATGGTATGATCGGGATCGAGATGTCGGGGTGTTTCTCGAGGATTTAGCGTGAGGTGCCATCATACCAGATAGAAGAAAAAAAAAAAAAGAAACGGAGGACCCCGAGTGCTGGCTATCTCGACGCGCGGCGTTTTTCCTTGCGCGCGAATGCGGCCGCAGATCGCGAGGAGGCCCCTTTTCGCGGCCCCTTTCTTTGCGAATGTCCGTGTTTCCACGATGTGTCGCCAACACTCGGACGTCGTCTCGTAAAAAGTAAAGATACACTGGTGTGTGGAATTCTGTTATGTAACACCGAAAACACATAGGAAACAAGTGGCGAATACGTCAGTCCCTTACCTTCAAAAGTAACCGTGCTCCAAGCTCAACACGAAAGGAGCTGATCGTGATCCCAGAATAAATCAGAATACATTATTTTTCATCATTAGGACATACGGTTGTTTTCTTTTTTTCTATTTTCTTTTTTACGTTTTCTTTTCCCTCACTCTTTTTTTTTTCCTTTTTTTTYTTTTTTTYTTTTYTTTTTTTTTTTTTTTTTGGATCTTACATTTCTCTATCTTGTACATGTACAAAGGCGGAGGGGGGGTTTCGCGAGGCCGAATCGAAAGAGACGGAGGCGGGGGCGGG